>JASTWF010000113.1:876024-945737 GCA_030390025.1 Squalus acanthias | reverse complement strand
CCCCGATACACTGTCTCACCCTCTCCCCGATACACTGTCTCACCCTCTCCCCGATACACTGTCTCACCCTCTCCCCCGATACACTGTCTCACCCTCTCCCCGATACACTGTCTCACCCCTCTCCCCCGATACACTGTCTCACCCCTCTCCCCCGATACACTGTCTCACCCTCTCCCCGATACACTGTCTCACCCCTCTCCCCGATACACTGTCTCACCCTCTCCCCCGATACACTGTCTCACCCTCTCCCCGATACACTGTCTCACCCTCTCCCCCGATACACTGTCTCACCCCCTCTCCCCCGATACACTGTCTCACCCCTCTCCCCGATACACTGTCTCACCCTCTCCCCGATACACTGTCTCACCCCTCTCCTCCGATACACTGTCTCACCCCTCTCCCCCGATACACTGTCTCACCCCCTCTCCCCCGATACACTGTCTCACCCTCTCCCCGATACACTGTCTCACCCTCTCCCCCGATACACTGTCTCACCCCTCTCCCCCGATACACTGTCTCACCCCTTCTCCCCCGATACACTGTCTCACCCCTCTCCCCGATACACTGTCTCACCCTCTCACCCCGATACACTGTCTCTCCCCTCTCCCCGATACACTGTCTCACCCTCTCCCCCGATACACTGTCTCACCCTCTCCCCCGATACACTGTCTCACCCCTCTCCCCGATACACTGTCTCACCCCCTCTCCCCGATACACTGTCTCACCCCCTCTCCCCCGATACACTGTCTCACCCTCTCCCCCGATACACTGTCTCACCCCTCTCCCCGATACACTGTCTCACCCTTTGCCCGATACACTGTCTCACCCTCTCACCCCCGATACACTGTCTCACCCTCTCCCCCGATACACTGTCTCACCCCCTCTCACCGATACACTGCCTCACCCCCTCTCCCCGTTCCGATGTGATGTCATTGCACAGCTGTCACAGATGTGATGATGTCACTAAACTACAGTCCCAGAATGTGATGTCATTGCACTCACAGAAGGTGATGATGTCATTGCACCGCAGTTGCAGAGTATGTCGATGTCACTGCACTCACTATTGTGAACTGTCTTCTGTGTTTTCCCGCCCCATTCTCTATACTGCTGGGGTACAGTTCCATGGCCATCGCTGCCTTGCAGGATATCACACTCAAGTCTGGCATCCACACACTTTACAGCAGGTGTCACTGGACTGATCAGGAGCAAGAACCCTGGCTCATTTTCGACTCCCTATCCCAGAGGCACTGAGGTCAATGATAGTGCTCCAGTACTTGGCTGAGACCAGCTAAATGCGCGCGGACCTGTTGGTCTTTGTGGCTCGGTTACTGGACTGGTGCTTACTATCATACCTGCAGCGGCTGTCTGGTCCCCGTCGCCATGACGTCTGCACTTTGCTCAGGCCCAGCCTGAAGAAGGCCATGTAGCTGGTAATCGCGACATCAGTGAGGCTGCTCAGCCCGTCCATCTGATCATAGACGTTCTCCCAGTAGGCTTTCAGAGCTGCTGTCCCGGGAGGGTAACTGCCATACAGGTGCGAGTCCAAGATATCAATCACCTCCTGGTTAACTGTTGACTCAAACTTCCTGGCAAAAAACGTTGGTCTTGTCATTTGCTGTAAATAAAGATGCAGAAAACGGAATCAACACTGCCAATCAGAAAGGAGAATAAATGCTTCTGTCAAATGGCATCTTGCTCATCTTGGTTTTGCAGTCGTCTGGTTTTTGGAGGGTGGGGAGAGCAGCGGGTTAATTTTCATCCCCTTCTTCCCTGAAGGCACTGACTCTCGCAGGGATGGTTCTACGACCCCACCCCAGGGACCATTGACTGTGGGGATTCCTGTGATGCCCCACCCCAGGGTCCATCGACCGTGGGGATCCCTGTGATACCCCACCCCAGGGTCCATCGACCGTGGGGATCCCTGTGATACCCCACCCCAGGGTCCATCGACCGTGGGGATCCCTGTGATACCCCACCCCAGGGTCCATCGACCGTGGGGATCCCTGTGATACCCCACCCCAGGGTCCATCGACCGTGGGGATCCCTGTGATACCCCACCCCAGGGTCCATCGACCGTGGGGATCCCTGTGATACCCCACCCCAGGGTCCATTGACTGTGGGGATTCCTGTGATGCCCCACCCCAGGGTCCATTGACTGTGGGGATTCCTGTGATACCCCACCCCAGGGACCATTGACTGTGGGGATTCCTGTGATACCCCACCCCAGGGACCATTCTTCATGTGCAAGATAGTTAATTCTGCAGGCCTTCTTCTTGAACCACTGCAGTCTGTGGTATTAACTTCAAAGGGCAGTTAAAGGTCATAGAATCATAGAAGATAGGAGCAGGAGTAGGCCATTCGGCCCCTCGACCCTGCTCCGCCATTCAATGCGATCATGGCTGATCATCCAAATTCAGTACCCTGTCCCTTTTTTCTCCCCATATCCCTTGATCCCTTTAGCCTTAAGAAATATATCCAACTCCTTCTTGAATCTATTTAATGAATTGGCCTCTACTGCCTTCTGTGGCAGAGAATTCCACAGGTTCACCACTCTCTGGGTGAAGAAATTCCTCCTCATTTCTGTCCTAAATGGCTTACCCCTTATCCTTAGACTGTGACCCCTGGTTCTGGACTTCCCGACCATCGGGAACATCCTTCCTGCATCTAGTTTGTCCTGTCCTGTCAGAATTTTATAAGTTTCAATGAGATCCCTTCTCATTCTTCTAAACTCCAGCGAGTATAAGCCCAATCGACCCAATCTCTCTTCATATGTCATTCCTGCCATCCCAGGTATCAGCCTTGTGAATCTTCACTGAACTCTTTCCATGGCAAGAACATCCTTCCTCAGATAAGGCGACCAAAACTGCACACAGTACTCAAGGTGTGGTCTCACCAAGGCCCTGTACAGCTGCAGCAAGACATCCTTGTTCCTGTACTCAAACCATTTCACTATGAAGGCCAACATACCATTTGCCTTCTTAACCGCCTGCTGCACCTGCATGCTTACCTTCAGCGACTGGTGCACAAGGACATCCAGGTCTCGTTGCACTTCCCCTTCTCCCAATCTATTGCCATTCAGATAATAATCTGCCTTTCTGTTTTTGACACCAAAGTGGATAACCTCGCATTTATCCACGTTATATTGCATCTGCCACGCTTCTGCCCAATCACCCAACAAGTCCAAATCATCCTGGAGTTTCTCGGCATCCTCCTCGCAGCACACACGTCCACCCAGTTTTGTGTCGTCTGCAAACTTGGAGATATTACATCTAGTTCCCTTGTCTAGATCATTAATATATATTGTGAATAGCTGGGGTCCTAGCACTGATCCCTGTGGTACCCCACTAGTCACTGCCTGCCACTCGGAAAAAGACCCGTTTATTCCAACTCTTTGCTTTCTGTCTACCAACCAGTTTTCTATCCAAGTCAATACCTTGCCCCCAATCCCATGTGCCTTAACTTTACACGCTAATCTCTTATGCGGGACCTTATCAAAAGCCTTTTGGAAGTCCAAATACACCACATCCACTGGTTCTCCCTTATCTATTTTACCAGTTACATGCTCAAAAAATTCCAGTAGATTAGTCAAGCATGATTTACCTTTTGTAAATCCATGTTGACTTTGTCCGATCCTGTCACTGTTTTTCAAGTGCTCAGCTATTACATCTTTTATAATGGACTCTAGCATTTCCCCCACTATCGATGTCAGGCTTACCGGTCTATAATTCCCCGTTTTCTCTCTGCCACCCTTTTTGAATAGTGGGGTAACATTAACTACCCTCCAATCCATGGGTACTGTTCCAGATTCCATCAAATGTTGGAAGATGATCAGCAATACATCTACTATTTCTAGGGCCACTTCCTTAAGTACCCTAGGATGTAGATTATCAGGCCCTGGGGATTTATCGGCCTTCAATCCCTTCAATTTCCCTAACGCCATTTCCCTACAAATACTGATTTCTTTCAGTTCCTCCCTTTCATCAGACCCTATGTTAACCCAACATCTATGGGAGGTTATTTGTGTCCTCCTTTGTGAAGACAGAACCAAAATATGTATTTAATTGGTCTGACATTTCTTTGTTCCCCATTATAAGTGCCCCTGATTCTGACTGCAAGGGACCTATGCTTGATTTCACTAATCTTTTTCTCTTCACATATCTATAGAAGCTTTTACAGTCAGTTTTTATGTTCCCTGCAACCATGTTAGGGTGGGACAGGAGACAGACCGGGTAAGGACGGCAGGTTTCCTTCCCTAAAAGACATTAGTGAACCAGTTGGGTTTTTACGACAATCCGACAGCTTCATAAAGAAAAGAAAGACTTACATTTATATAGCGCCTTTCACAACTACTGGACGCCTCAAAGCGCTTTACAGCCAATGAAGTACTTTTTTGGCGTGTAGTCACTGTTGTAATGTGGGAAACACATTCATGGTCACTTTTACTGATACCAGCTTTTTATTTCCAGATTCTTTACACTGAATTCAAACTGGGATTTGAACTCAGGTTCTCTGGATTACTGGCGTAGTAAGAGACCGCTACCCTACCGTACCCGTGATATGCCTCGCTGAGTCCACCCAATGCTTCCACTGAAAGCAGTTCCTCCCTCTGAATGGTGTGTGTGTTTGGGCTGAGAGAAGCCGCACTCGCTCTACCTGAAGTCTTATGAAGTCTTGCGGCTTGAAATCGTTTGGTGAGCAGCCGCACCAGTCCACGATGTGCTTGTACTGGCACTTGCAGCCCAGCTTTCGGTTCCAGTTGGTGACCCGGAGGTTGTTGTCCACCAGTGTCTCGCACATGTGGCTGTTCTCCAACACAGTGTGGAAGAAGGACTGTGGAAGGGAGGAGATGAAGAAAATCACTGACAAAACATGAACCTGCACACAGTGGGCTCCAGGCTCAGGAAGTGTGTTGGACCTGACGCAGTACAGGCAGTGTCCCGCACGGCCTGACACAATTAGCCCTGTGAGGCTCTCCTGCTACAGGCTGTGCAAAGAGTGTCACACTAATGGGGCACCGCATACCCATACTGCTCAGTTGAGAGTGAAGTTCTAGAGCAGTTTCAGTCCCTCTGAACAGCGTGGGTAAGCTGTGCGTTCATTAAGCCCAAAGTATTAATCTGATAGCGGTAGAGGCAGGTTAAAAGGGAGATACAAATAAAACACGAGAATGAGAAAAAGCCAGTTGCTTACTCCCATTGCACTTTACTGAGACCCTAGTAACAGCCTGCTACAGGTAGAGTTTAAGAGTATGGTATTGTTCATGATCAAGATCAAGAGTTAGTAAAGGAATTCATCTTGTAAAAAAATAATTTATTTATATTAAGTTCCATTTTCTATTAAGCTCTATCGTTAAAACATTCTATGACTGAAAGACTGCAAAAAGAATTGACTGTCTGTACAAAGGTTACGACAGCATTCTCCAAGGCCAACTAGCACACATTTATATTTAGATTCGCTTTATTACGACAACTGGAAACTCAGATCTCTTTTTATGTTTTGATAACCCAAACAATTGTGCAACTCTAGGACCATAATACTTAGTAGCACTGGAATCTCTTGATAGGGACAGGTACCGAAAGTGGGTAAAGGGTGATGGATGCAAAGGCCTGTAGATTAGTGCAGCCTAGAAACAGGATAAATGAAATGAGATTATAACCAGAGGTGGGAAGAAAATGGGAAGGGGAAGAAGTTGGATGGAGAGAGAGATACAAAGAGACAGACAGACAGAGAAAGAGAGACAGACAGAGAGAGAGAGAGAGAGACAGACAGAGAGGCAGTTGAGCTCAACTGGCTGTAATGTGTGCATCGTATGTAATCTCGATGTTGGTTGTGAGTATGTTCGTTTAACCCTGAATGTTTGACTACGTGTTGAACAACATTAGTAAGAGAGGATAAAGATAAGGGAAATCAATCAGTGGTGATTCTATGGTTAGAATTGAGGAATAAGAGAGGACTTGAAACTGTAATGGGAGTTGTCTACATGCCTCCTAATAGCAACAATGAAGTGGCAGAATATATTAATTCAGAGATTAGAGAGGCTTGTTGCAAAAGCAAAGTTGTTTTAATGGGAGACTTTAATTTTCATATAGATTGGGAAGAGCAGAATAGCTCAAGTCAGAAAGGAAGTGAATTTCTCGAGTGAAATTCAAGATAGTTTCCGA
The DNA here is from genome assembly GCA_030390025.1 of Squalus acanthias. Classification (NCBI taxonomy): domain Eukaryota; kingdom Metazoa; phylum Chordata; class Chondrichthyes; order Squaliformes; family Squalidae; genus Squalus; species Squalus acanthias. Next base: position 939,576 of record JASTWF010000113.1, on the reverse strand, counting down.
GAGCAGTATGTTCGAGAACCAACAAGCGGGCATGCCACATTAGATTTAGTAATGAGTAATGAGCAAGACTTAGTTAATAATCTAACAGTAAGGGAACATTTATCCAATAGTGATCATAATATGATCGCATTCAATGTTAGGTTTGAAAAGGAGAAACTGAACACAGTTACTAAGATTCTCGATTTTGGTCTGGCTAACTAATGGGATGAGACAGAGACCGACAACAGCAAACGTTCCGAGGTGTTCAAAAAAAGTATTTAGCTTAATACAGGACCAATATATATTCCTAAGGGACAAGAGCTCGACTTACCAAATAAATCAGCCATTGTCTACAAAAGAGGGGAGTCATAACATCAAACTAAAGGAAAACATACAAAAGTGCAAAGAATAGTGTAGATCCAGGGGACTGGGAGATATAAAGAACAGCAAAGGAAGACAAAAAAGATAGCAAGAGCTGCAAAAAGGGAATACGAAAAGAAAGTTACGATGGATATCAAGATTAACACAAAGTTTCTACAATTATATTAGAAGAAAAACAGTAACGTGGGCCCTCTAAAAGCAGATGTGGGTAATATTGCAAATGAAAATAAGGGAATGGCAGATTGTTGTCGAATCACTGTGTGTCAGTCTCCACAGTGGAGGAAGAGGATGATACACCGGACATTCCAGGGAAACTAATAATGAATCAAGGACGGGAACTCACTAAAGTTAATGTAAGCAAGAAAACAGTGTTAGAAACAATAATGGCACTGAAGACCAACCAATCCCCAGGACCTGATGGTTTCCACCCTAGGGTTTGAAAGGAAGTAGGTGCAGAAATTGCAGATGCTTTAGTGATAATCTTCCAATGCTCTATCAATACAGGAACTGTCCCTTTAAATTGGAAAATTGCAAATGTAACTTCATTATTTTAAAAAGCTGAGAGAGAGAAACCGGGAAATGATAGACCTGTTAGTCTAACATCTGTTGTGGGGACGTTATTGGAATCTATAATTAAGGACAGAGTGACTGAGCACTTAGAGAAATTTGAGCTGATTAGAGAGAGCCAACTTGATTTGTAAAGGGTAGGTGATGTCTAATGAACCTAATTGCATTTTTTGAGGAAGTAACTAAAGTAGTAAACAGGGGAATGTCTACGGATGTAGTTTATATGGACTTCCAGAAGGCATTCAATAAGGTTCCACATAAGAGACTATTGGCTAAAATTAAAGCTCATGGAATTGAAGGCAAATTATTGATCTAGTTAGGAGATTGGTTAGGCGGTAGAAGACAGAGAGTAGGGATAATAGATATGTACTCGAATTGGAAGGAAGTGACTAGTGGTGTCCCACAAGGACCTGTGCTGGGGCCTCAACTATTCATTATATTTATTAATGACTTAGATAACACAATAGAGAGTCATATATCCAAGTTTGCCGCAGACTCAATGACTGGAGGTATAATATGTAGTGTAGATGGGAGCATAAAATTACAAAGAGACATTGATAGATTAAGTGAGTGGGTGAAACTGTGGCAGATGGATTTCAATGCAGGTAAGTATGAGGTCATCCATTTTGAACCAAAAAAGGAGAGATCGGAGTATTAGTTAAATGGTGAAAAGCTAGGAACAGTGGAGGTCCAAAGAGATTTAGGGGTCCATGTACACAGATCACTAAAATGTAGTAATCAGGTACAAAAAAAAATCAAAAGGCTAATGGAATGTTAGCCTTTGTAACTAGAGGGCTAGAATATAATGGGGAATACAACTATACAAGCCCTGGTTAGATCACATCTGCAGCACTGTGTACAGTTCTGGGCACCACACCTTCGGAAGGATATACTAGCCTTAGATGGAGCGCAGCGCAGATTCACCAGAATGTTACCAGGGCTCGAAGGGTTAGATTATGAGGAGAGATTACAGAAACTAGGCTTGTATTATCTGGAATATAGAAGGTTAAGGGGTGAATTGATTGAGGTTTTTAGGATTTTGAAAGGAATTGATAGGGTAGATAGAGAGAAATGTTTTCCGCTGCTAGGGGAGTCTAGGACACGGGGACAGAACCTTAAAATCAGAGCCAGGCCATTCAGGAGAGAGTTAGGAAATACTTCTTCACGCAAAGGGTGGTCGAAGTGTGGAATTCTCTTCCACAAAAAGCAGTAGATGCTAGCTCAATTCAAATTTTGAATTTGAGATCGATAGATTTTTGCTAGCCAAGGGTGTTAAGGGATATGGAGCTAGGATACAGTTCAGCCATGATCTCATCGAATGGCGGAACAGGCTCGAGGGGCCTACATCTGTTCCTATGATCCAAGTCTTTAAGATGGTGGCTGTTTAACTTGGATGTGTTGAGAACTAGGGAACACAGGGTTAAAATTTGAGGCAGAGACAATTAACTCCTTCAAAAAGCAGCTGGATAAACATGTTTGAGAACAGGGTTTGTGGTTATAGGGATGGGACAGACCAAGCTAACCAAATACTCCTGAGACACAACGGTTCCTATCAGGGAGGGAACATGACGAAGGGTCATCGACCTGAAACGTTAACTCTGTTTTTCTCTCTCCACGGTTGCTGCCTGATCTGCTGAGTGTTTCCAGCATTATCTGTTGTTATTTTATATTAGGGAGGGAACATTGTCTGGAGGTCAGCAGGGATCATGGGAACAGTGGAGATGTGAGGATGGTGAATGAATATTCAGCAGTTTTGTTTCATTTCCTTTGGCAATCATGAAGTATTAATACAATAACTTTCCCTCGGAAATTAATTGGATGGGCAAAGTCCATGATAGGGTAGAGTGTACGTGGGCTGTGAAAGGAGCGGGGTTGATGGGCAGAATGGCCTTTCCTTGTTCAAGCTTTATATAATCTTGGGTTAGTTATACAAGAAAGAATCCATAACACACGTGGTTATAAAACACAAGGGACATCCAGGATAAATTCCTTTTGTTGGGGTACAGAGCATATATGCATCTTTGGGTATGCATAAAATAGTCCATTTTGTACATATTATTTACTCTGATGCATCTATCATTCCATAAATCGCATGACACTTAAAATGCCAGACAGAAATTGTAAAATTGTATTTCTCGCATCACAGCATCCTTGTAGCAGGCTCGTCACTTTCAATGTATTCAGACTTTAGTAAAACAATGGAAGCAGAATGCTGGGATAGGTGGTCAAAGGTTAGCTGAGGCTTTACGGGGAACCTTACTTGGTCACGCTATAAAACACAAATATATGCACTGAGAGGGTTCCAGTGTAAAGATGACCTACGGGGAAAATTTTGAGAAATGGAAGCTCTATATACTAGAAGGAAGGTAGTTAAGAGCCAGAAACTAAAGGATGTTTAAAATACTGGTGTGTTAATGGGAGAGTTAGAGTACTACAGGGATAGCCTGTGATGGGAGAGTTAGGGGACTAGAGGGATGGGCTGTGATGGGAGAGTTAGGGTTCTAGAGGGATGGGCTGTGATGGGAGAGTTAGGGTACTAGAGGGATGGGCTGTGATGGGAGAGTTAGTGTTCTAGAGGGAGGGGCTGTGATGGGAGAGTTAGGGTTCTAGAGGGAGGGGCTGTGATGGGAGAGTTAGTGTTCTAGAGGGAGGGGCTGTGATGGGAGAGTTAGTGTACTAGAGGGATGGGCTGTGATGGGAGAGTTAGTGTTCTAGAGGGAGGGGCTGTGATAGGAGAGTTAGGGTTCTAGAGGGATAGCCTGTGATGGGAGAGTTAGTGTTCTAGAGGGAGGGGCTGTGATGGGAGAGTTAGGGTTGTAGAGGGATAGCCTGTGATGGGAGAGTTAGTGTTCTAGAGGGATAGCCTGTGATGGGAGAGTTAGTGTTCTAGAGGGAGGGGCTGTGATGGGAGAGTTAGGGTACTAGAGGGATGGGCTGTGATTGGAGAGTTAGGGTACTAGAGAGATGGACTGTGATGGGAGAGTTAGGGTACTAGAGGGACGGACTGTGATGGGAGAGTTAGGGTACTAGAGGGATGGGCTGTGATTGGAGAGTTAGGGTACTAGAGAGATGGACTGTGATGGGAGAGTTAGTGTTCTAGAGGGAGGGGCTGTGATGGGAGAGTTAGGGTACTAGAGGGATGGGCTGTGATTGGAGAGTTAGGGTACTAGAGGGATGGGCTGTGATTGGAGAGTTAGGGTACTAGAGAGATGGACTGTGATGGGAGAGTTAGGGTACTAGAGGGATGGACTGTGATGGGAGAGTTAGTGTTCTAGAGGGAGGGGCTGTGATGGGAGAGTTAGGGTTCTAGAGGGATGGGCTGTGATGGGAGAGTTAGGGTTCTAGAGGGATGGGTTGTGATGGGAGAGTTAGGGTACTAGAGGGATGGGTTGTGATGGGAGAGTTAGGGTTCTAGAGAGATGGACTGTGATGGGAGAGTTAGGGTACTAGAGGGATGGGTTGTGATGGGAGAGTTAGGGTACTAGAGGGATGGACTGTGATGGGAGAGTTAGGGTACTAGAGGGATGGGCTGTGATGGGAGAGTTAGGGTACTAGAGGGATGGGCTGTGATGGGAGAGTTAGGGTACTAGAGGGAGGGGCTGTGATGGGAGAGTTAGGGTACTAGAGGGATGGGCTGTGATGGGAGAGTTAGGGTTCGAGAGGGATAGCCTGTGATGGGAGAGTTAGTGTTCCAGAGCGAGGGGCTGTGATGGGAGAGTTAGTGTTCTAGAGAGATGGGTTGTGATGGGAGAGTTCGGGTACTAGAGGGATGGGCTGTGATTGGAGAGTTAGTGTTCTAGAGGGATGGGTTGTGATGGGAGAGTTAGGGTACTAGAGGGATGGACTGTGATGGGAGAGTTAGTGTACTAGAGGGATGGACTGTGATGGGAGAGTTAGGGTACTAGAGGGAGGGGCTGTGATGGGAGAGTTAGGGTACTAGAGGGAGGGGCTGTGATGGGAGAGTTAGGGTTCTCGAGGGAGGGGCTGTGATGGGAGAGTTAGGGTACTAGAGAGATGGGTTGTGATGGGAGAGTTAGGGTACTAGAGGGATGGGTTGTGATGGGAGAGTTAGTGTTCTAGAGGGAGGGGCTGTGATGGGAGAGTTAGGATACTACAGGGATAGCCTGTGATGGGAGAGTTAGGGTACTAGAGGGATGGGCTGTGATGGGAGAGTTAGGATACTACAGGGATAGCCTGTGATGGGAGAGTTAGTGTTCTAGAGGGATAGCCTGTGATGGGAGAGTTAGTGTTCTAGAGGGAGGGGCTGTGATGGGAGAGTTAGGGTTCTAGAGGGAGGGGCTGTGATGGGAGAGTTAGGATACTACAGGGATAGCCTGTGATGGGAGAGTTAGGGTACTAGAGGGATGGGCTGTGATGGGAGAGTTAGGATACTACAGGGATAGCCTGTGATGGGAGAGTTAGTGTTCTAGAGGGATAGCCTGTGATGGGAGAGTTAGTGTTCTAGAGGGATAGCCTGTGATGGGAGAGTTAGGGTACTAGAGGGATGGGCTGTGATGGGAGAGTTAGTGTTCTAGAGGGACGGGCTGTGATGGGAGAGTTAGGGTTCTAGAGGGATGGGCTGTGATGGGAGAGTTAATGTTCTAGAGGGATGGGCTGTGATGGGAGAGTTAGGGTTCTAGAGGGATGGGCTGTGATGGGAGAGTTAGGGTTCTAGAGGGATGGGCTGTGATGGGAGAGTTAGGGTACTAGAGGGATGGACTGAGATGGGAGAGTTAGGGTTCTAGAGGGAGGGGCTGTGATGGGAGAGTTAGGGTTCTAGAGGGATAGCCTGTGATGGGAGAGTTAGTGTTCTAGAGGGAGGGGCTGTGATGGGAGAGTTAGGGTTGTAGAGGGATTGCCTGTGATGGGAGAGTTAGTGTTCTAGAGGGAGGGGCTGTGATGGGAGAGTTAGGGTACTAGAGGGATGGGCTGTGATTGGAGAGTTAGGGTACTAGAGGGATGGGCTGTGATTGGAGAGTTAGGGTACTAGAGAGATGGACTGTGATGGGAGAGTTAGGGTACTAGAGGGATGGACTGTGATGGGAGAGTTAGTGTTCTAGAGGGAGGGGCTGTGATGGGAGAGTTAGGGTTCTAGAGGGAGGGCTGTGATGGGAGAGTTAGGGTTCTAGAGGGATGGGTTGTGATGGGAGAGTTAGGGTACTAGAGGGATGGGTTGTGATGGGAGAGTTAGGGTTCTAGAGAGATGGACTGTGATGGGAGAGTTAGGGTTCTAGAGAGATGGACTGTGATGGGAGAGTTAGGGTACTAGAGGGATGGGTTGTGATGGGAGAGTTAGGGTACCAGAGGGATGGGCTGTGATGGGAGAGTTAGGGTACTAGAGGGATGGGCTGTGATGGGAGAGTTAGGGTACTAGAGGGAGGGGCTGTGATGGGAGAGTTAGGGTACTACAGGGATAGCCTGTGATGGGAGAGTTAGTGTTCCAGAGCGAGGGGCTGTGATGGGAGAGTTAGTGTTCTAGAGAGATGGGTTGTGATGGGAGAGTTAGGGTACTAGAGGGATGGGCTGTGATTGGAGAGTTAGGGTACTAGAGGGATGGACTGTGATGGGAGAGTTAGTGTTCTAGAGGGATGGGTTGTGATGGGAGAGTTAGGGTACTAGAGGGATGGACTGTGATGGGAGAGTTAGGGTACTAGAGGGAGGGGCTGTGATGGGAGAGTTAGGGTACTAGAGGGAGGGGCTGTGATGGGAGAGTTAGGGTTCTCGAGGGAGGGGCTGTGATGGGAGAGTTAGGGTACTAGAGAGATGGGTTGTGATGGGAGAGTTAGGGTACTAGAGGGATGGGTTGTGATGGGAGAGTTAGTGTTCTAGAGGGAGGGGCTGTGATGGGAGAGTTAGGATACTACAGGGATAGCCTGTGATGGGAGAGTTAGGGTACTAGAGGGATGGGCTGTGATGGGAGAGTTAGGATACTACAGGGATAGCCTGTGATGGGAGAGTTAGTGTTCTAGAGGGATAGCCTGTGATGGGAGAGTTAGTGTTCTAGAGGGATAGCCTGTGATGGGAGAGTTAGGGTACCAGAGGGATGGGCTGTGATGGGAGAGTTAGTGTTCTAGAGGGACGGGCTGTGATGGGAGAGTTAGGGTTCTAGAGGGATGGGCTGTGATGGGAGAGTTAGGGTTCTAGAGGGATGGGATGTGATGGGAGAGTTAGGGTTCTAGAGGGATGGGCTGTGATGGGAGAGTTAGTGTTCTAGAGGGACGGGCTGTGATGGGAGAGTTAGGGTACTAGAGAGATGGGTTGTGATGGGAGAGTTAGGGTACTAGAGGGATGGGTTGTGATGGGAGAGTTAGTGTTCTAGAGGGAGGGGCTGTGATGGGAGAGTTAGGATACTACAGGGATAGCCTGTGATGGGAGAGTTAGGGTACTAGAGGGATGGGCTGTGATGGGAGAGTTAGGATACTACAGGGATAGCCTGTGATGGGAGAGTTAGTGTTCTAGAGGGATAGCCTGTGATGGGAGAGTTAGTGTTCTAGAGGGATAGCCTGTGATGGGAGAGTTAGGGTACCAGAGGGATGGGCTGTGATGGGAGAGTTAGTGTTCTAGAGGGACGGGCTGTGATGGGAGAGTTAGGGTTCTAGAGGGATGGGCTGTGATGGGAGAGTTAGGGTTCTAGAGGGATGGGATGTGATGGGAGAGTTAGGGTTCTAGAGGGATGGGCTGTGATGGGAGAGTTAGTGTTCTAGAGGGACGGGCTGTGATGGGAGAGTTAGGGTTCTAGAGGGATGGGCTGTGATGGGAGAGTTAGGGTTCTAGAGGGATGGGATGTGATGGGAGAGTTAGGGTTCTAGAGGGATGGGCTGTGATGGGAGAGTTAGGGTACTAGAGGGACGGGCTGTGATGGGAGAGTTAGGGTACTAGAGGGAGGGGCTGTGATGGGAGGGTTAGGGTACTAGAGGGAGGGGCTGTGATGGGAGAGTTAGGGTACTAGAGGGATAGCCTGTGATGGGAGAGTTAGGGTTCTAGAGGGAGGGGCTGTGATGGGAGAGTTAGGGTTCTAGAGGGATAGCCTGTGATGGGAGAGTTAGTGTTCTAGAGGGAGGGGCTGTGATGGGAGAGTTAGGGTTGTAGAGGGATAGCCTGTGATGGGAGAGTTAGTGTTCTAGAGGGAGGGGCTGTGATGGGAGAGTTAGGGTACTAGAGGGATGGGCTGTGATTGGAGAGTTAGGGTACTAGAGGGATGGGCTGTGATTGGAGAGTTAGGGTACTAGAGAGATGGACTGTGATGGGAGAGTTAGGGTACTAGAGGGATGGACTGTGATGGGAGAGTTAGTGTTCTAGAGGGAGGGGCTGTGATGGGAGAGTTAGGGTTCTAGAGGGAGGGCTGTGATGGGAGAGTTAGGGTTCTAGAGGGAGGGGCTGTGATGGGAGAGTTAGTGTACTAGAGGGATGGACTGAGATGGGAGAGTTAGGGTTCTAGAGGGAGGGGCTGTGATGGGAGAGTTAGGGTTCTAGAGGGATAGCCTGTGATGGGAGAGTTAGTGTTCTAGAGGGAGGGGCTGTGATGGGAGAGTTAGGGTTGTAGAGGGATAGCCTGTGATGGGAGAGTTAGTGTTCTAGAGGGAGGGGCTGTGATGGGAGAGTTAGGGTACTAGAGGGATGGGCTGTGATTGGAGAGTTAGGGTACTAGAGGGATGGGCTGTGATTGGAGAGTTAGGGTACTAGAGAGATGGACTGTGATGGGAGAGTTAGGGTACTAGAGGGATGGACTGTGATGGGAGAGTTCGGGTACTAGAGGGATGGGCTGTGATGGGAGAGTTAGGGTACTAGAGGGATGGGCTGTGATGGGAGAGTTAGGGTACTAGAGGGATGGGCTGTGATGGGAGAGTTCGGGTACTAGAGGGATGGGCTGTGATGGGAGAGTTCGGGTACTAGAGGGATGGGCTGTGATGGGAGAGTTAGGGTACTAGAGGGATGGGCTGTGATGGGAGAGTTAGATTCTAAGAGGGATGGGCTGTGATGGGAGAGTTAGATTCTAAGAGGGATTGACAGAGTAGATACTGAGAGGCTGTTTCCCCTGCCTGGAGAGTCTAGAACCAGGGGGCATAGTCTCAGAGGTCAGCGATTTAAGACTGAGATAAGAAGAAATTTCTTCACTCAGAGGGTTGTGGATCTTTGGAATTCTCTACCCCAGAGAGCTGTGGATACTCAGTCGTTGAGCATATTCAAGACTGAGATGGATAGATTTTTGGACTCTGGGGAATCAGGGATGTGGGATAGGGCGGGAAAGTGGAGTTGAGCTCGAAGATCAGCCATGATCTTATTGAATGGCGGAGCGGGCTCGAGGGGCCGTGTGGCGGAGCGGGCTCGAGGGGCCGTGTGGCGGAGCGGGCTCGAGGGGCCGTGTGGCGGAGCGGGCTCGAGGGGCCGTGTGGCAGAGCGGGCTCGAGGGGCCGTGTGGCGGAGCGGGCTCGAGGGGCCGTGTGGCGGAGCGGGCTCGAGGGACCGTGTGGCCGACTCCTGCTCCTATTTCTTAAGTTCTTATGGTACTGGAGGGATGGGCTTCGATTGGAGAGTTATAGTACTGGAGGGATGGGCTTCGATTGGAGAGTTATAGTACTGGAGGGATGGGCTTCGATTGGAGAGTTATAGTACTGGAGGGATGGGCTTCGATTGGAGAGTTATAGTACTGGAGGGATGGGCTTCGATTGGAGAGTTATAGTACTGGAGGGATGGGCCTCCAGGGAGAGTTAGGGTTTTGAATGGCCAAATCACATGTTTTTGTCTTCACCTTTTCTTCTGTTCTTATCTGCCCACTTCAATCTTTCTCCCTGCTAAATTACTCCAAAACTCCGTTACCCTTTGGATGATAAAGATCCTGACTTCCCTTCTTACTCCCAACTGACCCATTTTGAGTTTGCGCCCCCTGAGATTTGAAACCTTCACCATCACAAACAACTTAAGTCAATTCTTTCATAATCTTGAAAGCTTGAATCAAGTCACTTCGAAATCTCTTCCTTTCCAGAAATAACACGGCCAACCTCATGAACCTTTCCTATTTAGTTAGAAATTAAATACATTTGCTCTCTTGGTGCATTGCAGGGGAAGAAGTGCCTCTCCTCAGCCAGTCCCACATGCACTGTCAATACCCCACTGCTAGCACTTTTTCCCGACTTTTCAAGCGTGCATGATTTACTGTCAAATGCCTGCCCATGTGTCACATGAGTGGAAGTTGATTAATTGCATCTATTCGGCTCTGATTTACTCGCAAAATCAAAACTTCTAACTACATAACTACACTAGGTAGAGCTTTATCTAATTACACCTGTCTGAGCCAAGACACAGGAACATAATAAAAACACAGTGCCCAGCAGCACATACTGGCCAGAAGGTCACAGGTTCAATCACAAGTCTGTGCCGAGCTGGTTAACCTCAGCTGGGGCGGGACTAGGGCAGTACAATCGGCCTCAAACTCCCTGGGTTAGAGAGGGGACAACATATAAATACCAGCCAGGGTTCCTGCCCCTGACTACTGGCCAGGGCTCCCCTGTCGGAAAGTGTGCATTTGCAGATCTCTGGTGAAGAGAGAGTCAGGCTTCACTGTGATGCCCTCCATGGTTCAATAGCCTACCAACTCTCACCGTCTAGGCTCACACACATAAAGAACGGGAACTTGGGTGAAGTAGCAAAGGGCGTTCATCACCCGTGGAACTGTACCCCAACAACAGCCAGCATCTTTAGGAGGGGAGGGGAGGCAATTATGGAAAGCCAGTTCTTATGGTGGCAGAACAGGTTATTACATTCTTACACAAAATACTGCGGATGCTGGAAATCTGTAATTAAAAACAGAAAATGCTGGAAATACGCAGCAGGTCAGGCAGCATTGTGGGGAGAGAAACAGAGTTAACGTTTCCGGTCGATGACCCTTCGTCAGAACTGGAAAAAGTTCGAGATGTAACAGATTTTAAGGAGGTGCAGAGGCAGGGAAAGAGGGGAGGGGAGGAAAGAACAAAAGGGACGGTCTGTGCTAGGGTGGAAGGCAGGAGTGGTTAAAAGACAAAAAGGGTGATGATATAAGGCAAAAGGAGATGGTACCTGCCCTGGGAGTGTTTGATGGGTCTGTGTAGAGGGAGCTTTACTCTGTATCTAACCCGTGCTGTACCTGCCCTGGGAGTGTTTGATGGGACAGTGTAGAGGGAGCTTTACTCTGTATCTAACCCGTGCTGTACCTGCCCTGGGAGTGTTTGATGGGACAGTGTAGAGGGAGCTTTACTCTGTATCTAACCCGTGCTGTACCTGCCCTGGGAGTTTTTGATGGGACAGTGTAGAGGGAGCTTTACTCTGTATCTAACCCGTGCTGTACCTGTCCTGGGAGTTTTTGATGGGACAGTGTAGAGGGAGCTTTACTCTGTATCTAACCCCGTGCTGTACCTGCCCTGGGAGTGTTGGATGGGACAGTGTAGAGGGAGCTTTACTCTGTATCTAACCCGTGCTGTACCTGCCCTGGGAGTGTTTGATGGGACAGTGTAGAGGGAGCTTTACTCTGTAACTACCCCGTGCTGTACCTGCTCTGGGAGTGTTTGATGGGACAGTGTAGAGGGAGCTTTACTCTGTATCTAACCCGTGCTGTACCTGCCCTGGGAGTGTTTGATGGGACAGTGTAGAGGGAGCTTTACTCTGTATCTAACCCGTGCTGTACCTGCCCTGGGAGTGTTTGATGGGACAGTGTAGAGGGAGCTTTACTCTGTATCTAACCCTTGCTATACCTGCCCTGGGTGTGTTTGATGGGTCAGTGTAGAGGGAGCTTTACTCTGTATCTAACCCGTGCTGTACCTGCCCTGGGAGTGTTTGATGGGACAGTGTAGAGTGAGCTTTACTCTGTATCTAACCCGTGCTGTACCTGCCCTGGGAGTGTTTGATGGGACAGTGTAGAGGGAGCTTTACTCTGTATCTAACCTGTGCTGTACCTGCCCTGGGAGTGTTAGATGGGACAGTGCAGAGGGAGCTTTACTCTGTAACTAACTCGTGCTGTACCTGCCCTGGGAGTGTTTGATGGGACAGTGTAGAGGGAGCTTTACACTGTATCTAACCCGTGCTGTACCTGCCCTGGGAGTGTTTGATGCTGACACTGGGTGCCTGAAATGGAAAATGTCCCATTCCCCAGCACTAATATCCCCCATTTTGATGGGCACAGAACAGACTGTATTTGCCAAGAATAGGTGTGTGCAGCAGCCAGCTCACCTCAGCTGGAAGCAGTGTGTACCAGTAGAACTGCTTCAGCTGACTGACCAGCTCATCCTGTGTGAATACCACATAATCCACAAACTTGTGAGTCAGAGCGAACCAGTCAGAACCGCCGTCCACCACAATGCCTTCTGGGATCTGCCTGTCTCCGAGGCGCCACATGTGGTTGTCACATTCGTGGAAGAGTCGATCCAACCCCTGCTTCTTGATGAACCTGTAAATAACAGGGAGTATGACTGAATTCATGAAGAAAGAAAGATCTTGCATTTCTATAGCACCTTTCTCAACCGTAGGACATGCCAAAGCACTTTACAGCCAATGAAGTACTTTTTTTTGAAGTGAACTCACTGTTGTAATGTAGAAAACGCGGCAGCCAATTTGCGCACAGCAAGCTCCCACAAACAGCAATGAGATAAATGATCAGATCATCAGTTTTGGAGATGTAAGTTGAGGGATAAATATTGGCCAGAACATTGGGTAGAATGCCACGGCTCTTCTTCAAATAGTGCCATGGGATCTTTTACATCCACCTGAGGAGGCAGACTTGGTGTAATGTCTCATCCGAAAGATAGCGCATTCAACACTGCAGCACTCCCTCAGTACTGCACTGAAGCGTCAGCCTGGATTATGTGCTCAAATCTCTTGATTGAGAACTTTGAACCAACAGCCTTCTGACTCCGAGGCGAGAGTTTAATTGTTTATTACAGAAATGCATCTTCTGTAGTAGACAGAAGTCTGAACAAATCACTGACAAAAGCTCCCTGACAGTTTAGCAGGTAAATGAACTACACAATGCTTTCATACAGACCAGGGAGGCCCCAGGTTTATTCCCTCAACCCTGCTGAGTGTGCTCACCCAATTCCTGTTCCTGGTTGCCCTGCAGTGTGAAAAGGGTGTGTTTGTGGAAAGGGCAGGATCTGGTCTGGCTGATCCCCACTGACACTCGCTGTCTGGGCTATCGAGTGATGAACAGCTACTGAGGTCTCATGACACAAGAAAGTCAGGATGAGATAATACCACAGTAGCTTATCACTCCCATCACAGCCCATCCCTCCAGTACCCTAACTCTCCCATCACAGCCCATCCCTCTGGAACACTAACTCTCCCATCACAGCCCATCCCTCTAGTACCCTAACTCTCCCATCACAGCCCATCCCTCTAGAACACTAACTCTCCCATCACAGCCCATCCCTCTAGTACCCTAACTCTCCCATCACAGCCCATCCCTCTAGTACCCTAACTCTCCCATCACAGTCCATCCCTCTAGTACCCTAACTCTCCCATCACAGCCCATCCCTCTAGTACCCTAACTCTCCCATCACAGCCCATCCCTCTAGTACCCTAACTCTCCCATCACAGCCCATCTCTCTAGTACCCTAACTCTCCCATCACAGCCCATCCCTCTAGTACACTAACTCTCCCATCACAGCCCATCCGTCTAGTACCCTAACTCTCCCATCACAGCCCATCCCTCTAGTACCCTAACTCTCCCATCACAGCCCATCCCTCTAGTACCCTAACTCTCCCATCACAGTCCATCTCTCTAGTACCCTAACTCTCCCATCACATCCCATCCCTCTAGTACCCTAACTCTCCCATCACAGCCCATCCCTCTAGAACACTAACTCTCCCATCACAGCCCATCCCTCTAGTACCCTAACTCTCCCATCACAGCCCATCCCTCTAGTACCCTAACTCTCCCATCACAGCCCATCCCTCTAGTCCCCTAACTCTCCCATCACAGCCCATCCCTCTAGTCCCCTAACTCTCCCATCACAGCCCATCCCTCTAGTACCCTAACTCTCCCATCGAAGCCCATCCCTCGAGTACCCTAACTCTCCCATCACAGCCCATCCCTCTAGTACCCTAACTCTCCCATCGAAGCCCATCCCTCTAGTACCCTAACTCTCCCATCACAGTCTATCCCTCTGGTACCCTAACTCTCCCATCACATCCCCTCCCTCTAGTACCCTAACTCTCCCATCACAGCCCATCCCTCTAGTACCCTAACTCTCCCATCACAGCCCATCCCTCTAGTACCCTAACTCTCCCATCACAGTCCATCCCTCTAGTACCCGAACTCTCCCATCACAGCCCATCCCTCTAGTACCCTAACTCTCCCATCACAGCCCATCCCTCTAGTACCCTAACTCTCCCATCACAGTCTATCCCTCTAGTACCCTAACTCTCCCATCACAGCCCATCCCTCTAGTACCCTAACTCTCCAATCACAGTACATCCCTCCAGTACCCTAACCCTCCCATCACAGCCCATCCCTCTAGTACCCTAACTCTCCCATCACAGCCCATCCCTCTAGTACCCTAACTCTCCCATCACAGTCCATCCCTCTCGTACCCTAACCCTCCCATCACAGCCCATCCCTCTAGTACCCTAACTCTCCCATCACAGCCCATCCCTCTAGTACCCTAACTCTCCCATCACAGTCCATCCCTCTAGTACACTAACTCTCCCATCACAGTCCATCCCCTCTCGTACCCTAACCCTCCCATCACAGCCCATCCCTCTAGTACCCTAACTCTCCCATCACAGCCCATCCCTCTAGTACCCTAACTCTCCCATCACAGTCCATCCCTCTAGTACACTAACTCTCCCATCACAGTCCAATCCCTCTCGTACCCTAACCCTCCCATCACAGCCCATTCCTCTAGTACCCTAACTCTCCCATCACAGCCCATCCCTCTAGTACCCTAACTCTCCCATCACAGCCCATCCCTCTAGTACCATAACTCTCCCATCACAGTCCATCCCTCTAGAACCCTAACTCTCCCATCAAAACCCATCCCTCTAGTACCCTAACTCTCCCATCAAAGCCCATCCCTCTAGTACCCTAACTCTCCCATCACAGCCCACCCCTCTAGAACACTAACGCTCCCATCACAGCCCACCCCTCTAGTACCCTAACTCTCCCATCACAGCCCATCCCTCTAGTACCCTAACTCTCCCATCACAGTCCATCCCTCTAGTACCCTAACTCTCCCATCGAAGCCCATCCCTCTAGTACCCTAACTCTCCCATCACAGTCCATCTCTCTAGTACCCTAACTCTCCCATCACAGCCCATCCCTTGAGTACCCTAACTCACCCATCACAGCCCATCCCTCTAGTACCCTAATTCTCCCATCGAAGCCCATCCCTCTAGTACCCTAACCCTGCCATCACAAGCCAATGCTCGAGTACCCTAACTCTCCCATCACAGCCCATCCCTCTAGTACCCTAACTCTCCCATCGAAGCCCATCCCTCTAGTACCCTAACTCTCCCATCACAGTCCATCTCTCTAGTACCCTAACTCTCCCATCACAGCCCATCCCTTGAGTACCCTAACTCACCCATCACAGCCCATCCCTCTAGTACCCTAATTCTCCCATCGAAGCCCATCCCTCTAGTACCCTAACCCTGCCATCACAAGCCAATGCTCGAGTACCCTAACTCTCCCATCACAGCCATCCCTCTCATACCTGAACTGTCCCATCACAGCCCAACACTCTAGTATCCGAAACCTCCCATCGAGGCCAGCTCCCTTTGTACTACAGCATCCAACAATATCTTGAATGACCACAATCTTTTGGCCTCCAGTAGCATACTGGGCCAATTATTCCATTTAACACATTTTAAGTATAGTTGTCCCGAACATATTTTAAATTTAATTTTCGCCAATTTAGCTTTATGCATCCGATCCTACTTTCCTAACTGACTTTGAAGTAATGCTCTGTCATTCCCTGATCTAAACTACTCAATATTTTAGATTCCTTGCTGTAGTTGTCCCCACCATTAGCAGGTTGTACAGCTTGTATTTCTCTAATCTTTCACCATAACACATCCCCTGTACACGGGGGATCAGTGCTTCTCCTGTTTGCTCACACCATCCAGTGTGTCTGTATTTTCTTTGTATTGTGGTGAGCAGTCCCAGAGTACTAGGTGAGGAGCGATCAGTACATTCTGCTGTCTGATACTGACACCCTGATCAACCCCTCATCTCCAGAATCCCCTCTACCTCTGATATCTTTAAGCTTATCCGAGTTCCTCCCTTCTTCTTCACTGTGGGATTTGTATATTATTGTTTGATTCCCAATTTAATTGATCTTTTCTTCCAGTCTGGAGGCTCTTCACTTAGTTTACACTTGGGTCTATTTTCCTTTTGTTTATCCTTATCCTCCATAGTGAACATCGTGTTCCTCAACAGAGCAGGACTTCTATCATTTTTATTACACTTTGTACATTTTCCTTCCTGCACATTGAGTAGAAAAGACTGCTGTATTTTAGCAGCGTCATCCAGAATAGTGGATAAGATTTGCCTGGAATTTGCTGGGATAATAACGGCGTGTTTAATGGCACTTGCCATTATTAGTGTGTAAATAACCCAGCAATTTGTGGTGAGGAAGTGATACGCCATGAGCTGTGAATCGCCACAAACTGCTGGACGATTTGTGCCACTCCGCCACTAGCCTCGCGAAAACAGGATCGAGCCTCAACCTCCTCCAGAGTTTCAAGAAATTGCTGCATTTGTGCTGTTAAAACAAATTAAACTCGCTGGAGGAAGTTCGGGCTGGTATTTCACGATGTAAGGATCCCTTTCATGAGGAGATTTATGTTCTTGCAATGCCACTCAACATCTCCAGCCCAGAAAGGGAACCACGAAAACTGTGGAGTCTCATGCCTGCAGGTAGTATATTGTTATTCGAGGTTTTTAAAATTAAAATTTTTATTTAAAAATTTTTTTCTTACTTTTCCTCTCTGTCTCTTTTTTCTCTCTCTCTTAATCCAATCTTTCTTTCTCTTTCTACTCCTAATTTGACTCGAATTCACCCTATTTCCTTCTCCGTCCTTCTGTTTCTTTCTCTATCTTTAAATCTCATTCGTTCTGGAGATAGATTGTTGGTCCCGCCGTTCACTGAGGTCCCAGATGCCCCGTTGCCGTCGAGGCGGCGTTATCAGCTCGCACTTCCAGCAATTGACACTGCTAATTTTTTTTTGAGCTGCAGGGCGAGGGAAAATGTCTGACACGACGCGCTCCAGCAAATTCTGGGCCAATGTAACAGAGCACTCTGAGTGAACACTGCTCACCAGGGCAGCTGGAAGGGAGCTCCCCAGTCAGTGACTGCACGCTGGTCAAGGCTGGAGGGGTTCGTTGTCGGAAAGGTCCTGCCTGCCTTCCACAAGAGGGCAGAATGTGGAGATAAGCAGCCCCCAGGAGAATAAACAGACTGGGGACTGGGAACTGGATCAATGAAACCGCAACACAAGGAAGATACTGTGCAGATTCATTATTGATTGGTTTTGAAGCTACAGCCTTTAACGAGTATCAGAGGCACCGTATCACTTTCATCTTGGAAATCTGACAGCATCAGTAAGATTTATCTGTGTTTCTGGGGTAAACTGGCAGAACTAACTGTGATTTTTTTTTTTGCCTAGTTTATGCCCCCAGTCCTCTCCTGACATCACAGACTCCTGCTGGGGTACAGTTCTAGGGATGTCGGTCGCCTTCTGGTACCTCACCATTTGGTCACCCTTGGTCATGTGTGAACCGAGGCAATGAGAGTCAGTGGGCTATTTGACCATGGGGGCATCACCGCCCAGCTCAATCCTGTTCTCACCCAGCATTCATGCACAAACACTTTCTAGCAGGTAGCTATCAGGAATGCGTGCCCTGCTTGATTTTCCTCTCGCTAGCCCAAGGTGCATATATCAATTGGAGCAGCCCTATCCCTTGCCCGGTTGAAATTAGCTGCCTCAGATTAGGCCAGCAATTGACCTCTGCACAGGTGGTCGAGTGATGGTAACCCCAATATTCCTGTTGCACATGTGGACATGAGACGAGGACAGAATTGGGCTCAGGTGTGGTGCCCTGTACAGTCAAATAGCCTGTTGTGATTCACTGTCCAGACTCACTTGGGAACATCAGCTACTGAGGTTAGGGTCTGCAGGCATCTGCTGAACTGCACGGCAGCAAGAATCCGTGCCCTTGGAAGAGCAAGGGAGGAAACTGCGCTCCACCAGGGTTTGGAACACCTCTCTGCTGCCTTCCTCCCAGTGCAGCACCGCAGTAACTGTGGCTCCTTTATGTAGTGTCACAAAGCAGCACGCATTAATATGGTGACACAGACAGTAAGACATTAATCCCCCCAACGATTTCCTTCACGTCTCTTGCTCCTGTTACCAAACGCGCAGTGACAAACAGCAGTCAGCTCCGCTGTCTCGGGGGTGTTGGGAGCGCTCCGCAGGGATGCCGCTGCTCTGAAACAAACAGCACCTGACAGCTCCGAGTTTTCACTGTGTCAAGAAGCATTTTCAGCCCGCTTACGTCACCTCTCGGCTTTTCAGAATGAGTTGCATAAAGCGGCAAGGCCTTATAACTCCCCAGAGGGCACTGTACAGTGAACGAGAAAGGAAAGGTCATTCTCATTTCTGCTTCATGCATTTCTTCTCCTCATCCTCTCCGCTCCGAATTTTCTTCTCGAACATTTTTCTCCTGAAGATGGTGACTTGTGTTTTTGGGATGTGAATGCAGTATTTACTGCCCTGAGGGCATTGAGAGCCAATCACATAGTGTGGGACTGGAGTCATGTGTCGGACAGACCGGGGAAGCGAAGACCGGGACAGCAGGTTCCCTTTCCTGAAGGGCATCAATGAATCAGTTGGATTTTTACAATCAAATCAAAGGACCAGATTTATTGAATTCAATTTCACAACTGCCTATGGTGGGATTTGGGTGGCCAGCCCAGTGCCATAACCACAAGGCTGCTTGTACACTTCGACAAACACCAGCAGCCCTCCCCAAATTAAACATTCTAGACGAGTGTTCAGTCTATTCAGTCTTGGGGGTCCAAACCCAATCTTTATCTCACTTAACGTCGATATTTTGCAGTGTGTCAGTGAGTAAGATCAGGATTAGTATTGATTGATTCGTCCCCTCACTAACCCAGCTTTGCGAAGCCAGTTATAGTGTCTCCACCACAGTGACCCAATGGCTCAGTGAGTAAATGCATTGCCTGGTGTGGCCTGGTGCAGAGCAGCAAAGTTCCAGACTCCATCACCTGGTCTGTTACGAGATGTCCAACACTAACTCATTTACCTGTTTCATCTCAGTAAGAACAGGTCGTAAAGTCGCTATATTCCACTACTGCTATGGCCTGTTAAACAAAGGCAGCCTCACAATACCAGGGCTTACAAACTGTCTCTCAGGTTCTCAGAGTGATTCCCAACCTCAGACACTGCAACTCTCGACCTCAGGCCCACCAACTCCCGACCTCACACACTGCAACTCCCGACCTCAGACACTGCAACTCCCGACCTCAGACACTGCAACTCCCGACCTCAGACACTGCAACTCCCGACCTCAGATACTGCAACTCCCGACCTCAGACACTGCAACTCTCGACCTCAGACACTGCAACTCTCGACCTCAGACACTGCAACTCTCGACCTCAGACACTGCAACTCTCGACCTGAGGCCCACCAACTCTCGACCTCAGACACTGCAACTCTCGACCTCAGACACTGCAACTCCCGACCTCAGACACTGCAACTCTCGACCAGAGGCCCACCAACTCTCGACCTCAGACACTGCAACTCTCGACCTGAGGCCCACCAACTCTCGACCTCAGACACTGCAACTCTCGACCTGAGGCCCACCAACTCTCGACCTCAGACACTGCAACTCTCGACCTCAGACACTGCAACTCTCGACCTCAGACACTGCAACTCTCGACCTCAGACACTGCAACTCTCGACCTCAGACACTGCAACTCTCGACCTCAGACACTGCAACTCTCGACCTCAGACCCTCAACGTCAGACACTGCAACTCTCGACCTCAGCCCGCCCAACTCCCGACGTCAGACACTGTAACTCTCGACCTCAGACACTGCAACTCTCCACCTCAGACACTGCAACTCTCGACCTGAGGCCCCCCAACTCTCGACCTCAGACACTGCAACTCTCGACCTCAGACACTGCAACTCTCCACCTCAGACACTGCAACTCTCCACCTCAGACACTGCAACTCTTCACCTCAGGCACTGCAACTCTCGACCTCAGGCACTGCAACTCTCGACCTCAGGCCCCCCAACTCCCGACCTCAGACACTGCAACTCTCGACCTCAGGCACTGCAACTCCCGACGTCAGACACTGCAACTCTCGACCTCAGACACCGCAACTCTCCACCTCAGACACTGCAACTCTCCACCTCAGACACTGCAACTCTCGACCTCAGACACTGCAACTCTCCACCTCAGACACTGCAACTCTCGACCTCAGACACCGCAACTCTCGACCTCAGGCCCACCAACTCCCGACCTCAGAAACTGCAACTCTCGACCTCAGGCCCACCAACTCCCGACCTCAGACACTGCAACTCTCGACCTCAGGCCCACCAACTCCCGACCTCAGACACTGTAACTCTCGACCTCAGACACTGCAACTCTCAACCTCAGGCCCACCAACTCCCGACCTCAGACACTGCAACTCTCGACCTCAGACACCGCAACTCTCGACCTCAGACGCCGCAACTCTCGACCTCAGACACTGCAACTCTCGACCTCAGACACTGCAACTCTCGACCTCAGGCCCACCAACTCTCGACCTCAGACACTGCAACTCCCGACCTCAGACACTGCAACTCTCGACCTCAGACACCGCAACTCTCCACCTCAGACACCGCAACTCTCCACCTCAGACACTGCAACTCTCCACCTCAGACACTGCAACTCTCGACCTCAGGCCCACCAACTCCCGACCTCAGACACTGCAACTCTCGACCTCAGGCCCACCAACTCCCGACCTCAGACACTGCAACTCTCGACCTCAGGCCCACCAACTCCCGACCTCAGACACTGCAACTCTCGACCTCAGACACCGCAACTCCCGACCTCAGACACCGCAACTCTCGACCTCAGACACCGCAACTCTCGACCTCAGACACCGCAACTCTCGACCTCAGACACTGCAACTCTCGACCTCAGACACTGCAACTCTCGACCTCAGACCCCCCAACTCTCGACCTCAGACACTGCAACTCTCGACCTCAGACCCCCCAACTCTCGACCTCAGACACTGCAACTCTCGACCTCACACACCGCAACTCTCGACCTCAGGCCCACCAACTCCCGACCTCAGACACTGCAACTCCCGACCTCAGGCCCCCCAACTCTCGACCTCAGACACTGCAACTCTCGACCTCAGACACTGCAACTCCCGAGCTCAGACACTGCAACTCTCGACCTCAGACACTGCAACTCTCGACCTCAGACACTGCAACTCTCGACCTCAGACACTGCAACTCTCGACCTCAGACACTGCAACTCTCGACCTCAGACACCGCAACTCTCGACCTCAGACACCGCAACTCTCGACCTCAGACACTGCAACTCTCGACCTCCGACACTGCAACTCTCCACCTCAGACACTGCAACTCTCGACCTCAGACACTGCAACTCTCGACCTCAGACACTGCAACTCTCGACCTCAGACACTGCAACTCTCGACCTCAGACCCCCAACTCCCGACGTCAGACACTGCAACTCTCGACCTCAGACACTGCAACTCTCCACCTCAGACACCGCAACTCTCCACCTCAGACACCGCAACTCTCCACCTCAGACACTGCAACTCTCCACCTCAGACACTGCAACTCTCGACCTCAGACACTGCAACTCTCGACCTCAGACACTGCAACTCTCGACCTCAGACACCGCAACTCTCGACCTCAGGCCCACCAACTCCCGACCTCAGACACTGCAACTCTCGACCTCAGGCCCACCAACTCCCGACCTCAGACACTGCAACTCTCGACCTCAGGCCCACCAACTCCCGACCTCAGACACTGTAACTCTCGACCTCAGACACTGCAACTCTCAACCTCAGGCCCACCAACTCCCGACCTCAGACACTGCAACTCTCGACCTCAGACGCCGCAACTCTCGACCTCAGACGCCGCAACTCTCGACCTCAGACACCGCAACTCTCGACCTCAGACATTGCAACTCTCGACCTCAGACACTGCAACTCTCGACCTCAGACACTGCAACTCTCGACCTCAGGCCCACCAACTCTCGACCTCAGACACTGCAACTCCCGACCTCAGACACTGCAACTCTCGACCTCAGACACCGCAACTCTCCACCTCAGACACCGCAACTCTCCACCTCAGACACTGCAACTCTCCACCTCAGACACTGCAACTCTCGACCTCAGACATTGCAACTCTCGACCTCAGGCCCACCAACTCCCGACCTCAGACACTGCAACTCTCGACCTCAGGCCCACCAACTCCCGACCTCAGACACTGCAACTCTCGACCTCAGGCCCACCAACTCCCGACCTCAGACACTGTAACTCTCGACCTCAGACACTGCAACTCTCAACCTGAGGCCCCCCAACTCTCGACCTCAGACACTGCAACTCTCGACCTCCGACACTGCAACTCTCGACCTCAGACACTGCAACTCTCGACCTCAGACACTGCAACTCCCGACCTCAGACACTGCAACTCTCGACCTCAGACACCGCAACTCTCGACCTCAGACACCGCAACTCTCGACCTCAGACACCGCAACTCTCGACCTCAGACACCGCAACTCTCGACCTCAGACACTGCAACTCTCGACCTCAGACACTGCAACTCTCGACCTCAGACACTGCAACTCTCGACCTCAGACACTGCAACTCTCGACCTCAGACACCGCAACTCCCGACCTCAGACACTGCAACTCTCGACCTCAGACACCGCAACTCTCCACCTCAGACACCGCAACTCTCCACCTCAGACACTGCAACTCTCGACCTCAGACACTGCAACTCTCGACCTCAGACACTGCAACTCCCGACCTCAGGCCCCCCAACTCCCGACCTCAGACACTGCAACTCTCGACCTCAGACACTGCAACTCTCGACCTCAGACACCGCAACTCTCGACCTCAGACACCGCAACTCTCGACCTCAGACACCGCAACTCTCGACCTCAGACACCGCAACTCTCGACCTCAGACACTGCAACTCTCGACCTGAGGCCCCCCAACTCTCGACCTCAGACACTGCAACTCTCGACCTCCGACACTGCAACTCTCGACCTCAGACACTGCAACTCTCGACCTCAGACACTGCAACTCCCGACCTCAGACACTGCAACTCTCGACCTCAGACACCGCAACTCTCGACCTCAGACACCGCAACTCTCGACCTCAGACACCGCAACTCTCGACCTCAGACACTGCAACTCTCGACCTCAGACACTGCAACTCTCGACCTCAGACACTGCAACTCTCGACCTCAGACACTGCAACTCTCGACCTCAGACACCGCAACTCCCGACCTCAGACACTGCAACTCTCGACCTCAGACACCGCAACTCTCCACCTCAGACACCGCAACTCTCCACCTCAGACACTGCAACTCTCGACCTCAGACACTGCAACTCTCGACCTCAGACACTGCAACTCCCGACCTCAGGCCCCCCAACTCCCGACCTCAGACACTGCAACTCTCGACCTCAGACACTGCAACTCTCGACCTCAGACACCGCAACTCTCGACCTCAGACACCGCAACTCTCGACCTCAGACACCGCAACTCTCGACCTCAGACACCGCAACTCTCGACCTCAGACACTGCAACTCTCGACCTCAGGCCCACCAACTCCCGACCTCAGACACTGCAACTCCCGACCTCAGACACTGCAACTCTCGACCTCAGACACCGCAACTCTCGACCTCAGACACCGCAACTCTCGACCTCAGACACCGCAACTCTCGACCTCAGACACCGCAACTCTCGACCTCAGACACCGCAACTCTCGACCTCAGACACTGCAACTCTCGACCTCAGACACCGCAACTCTCGACCTCAGACACCGCAACTCTCGACCTCAGACATTGCAACTCTCGACCTCAGACACTGCAACTCTCGACCTCAGGCCCACCAACTCCCGACCTCAGACACTGCAACTCCCGACCTCAGACACTGCAACTCTCCACCTCAGACACTGCAACTCTCGACCTCAGACACTGCAACTCTCGACCTCAGACACTGCAACTCTCGACCTCAGACCCCCAACTCCCGACCTCAGACACTGCAACTCCCGACCTCAGACACTGCAACTCTCCACCTCAGACACTGCAACTCTCGACCTCAGACACTGCAACTCTCGACCTCAGACACTGCAACTCTCGACCTCAGACACTGCAACTCTCGACCTCAGACACTGCAACTCTCAACCTGAGGCCCCCCAACTCTCGACCTCAGACACCGCAACTCTCGACCTCAGACACTGCAACTCCCGACCTCAGACACTGCAACTCCCGACCTCAGACACTGCAACTCTCGACCTCAGACACCGCAACTCTCGACCTCAGACACCGCAACTCTCGACCTCAGACACCGCAACTCTCGACCTCAGACACTGCAACTCTCGACCTCAGACACTGCAACTCTCCACCTCAGACACTGCAACTCTCCACCTCAGACACTGCAACTCTCCACCTCAGACACTGCAACTCTCCACCTCAGACACTGCAACTCTCGACCTCAGACACTGCAACTCTCGACCTCAGACACTGCAACTCTCAACCTGAGACCCCCCAACTCTCGACCTCAGACACTGCAACTCTCGACCTCAGACACCGCAACTCTCGACCTCAGACACCGCAACTCTCGACCTCAGACACTGCAACTCTCGACCTCAGACACCGCAACTCTCGACCTCAGACACTGCAACTCTCCACCTCAGACACCGCAACTCTCGACCTCAGACACTGCAACTCTCGCCCTCAGACACCGCAACTCTCGACCTCAGACACTGCAACTCTCGACCTCAGACACCGCAACTCTCGACCTCAGACACTGCAACTCTCCACCTCAGACACCGCAACTCTCGACCTCAGACACTGCAACTCTCGCCCTCAGGCCCACCAACTCCCGACCTCATACACTGTAACTCTCGACCTCAGGCCCACCAACTCTCGACCTCAAATCGTCCAACTCCTGGTCTTCCCTTCTTCCAACAATTCTCAGGCTTTTAAAACCGAAGTTTGGGATCATCTAATCACTACGTCCTGGTTACCTTATCTTTTCTCCCACTCTTCTCGCAGGGATCACAAGTTAAACACAGATGCTGAGGTCTATCTCTGTTCACTTATTTAGAAAACACTGCTAATCCCATCACGGCATCCAATCGGCCCTTAAATGCTCTCAGCACCCTGTCCATAAGCCCATTCCAAGCGCTGATCTCTCTGTGTGAAGAACTGTCTGACATCAGTCAGAACTTTGACCTTCAGCTGTGCCCCTTACCCTACTGAGCTTTACTTCGATGTATTGCTGGGATCTTATCTTTTTTATATTGTTTCCTAACTTATAGTCCTTTATAAGGTCCGTTTTGAGTCAATTTCTTTTAATTTTTCCGTCATAACTCACCAGCCTCATGTCTCTTCTCTGTCCCCCCTCTGGAGCTTGTGTCTCGGTGATCTGAGCTGGAGAAAGTACTCCAAGTGCAGTCTGATCGGAGCACCGTAGTTTCAGAATGACATCCTTACACTTCTACCAACTCAATCGGCAATACAGTTGGCATTATATTTGTTCAGCTATCTGCTGTTCCACAGTGATACACTTTTAGTGTCAGGTCCACTGACAATCTTCATTCCGGTTAACGAAGCAGTTAATAAAGCATACGGGATCCTGGGCTTTATAAATAGAGGCACAGAGTACAAAAGCCAGGAAGTTATGCTAAACCGATATAAAACACTGGTTCGGCCCCAGCTGGAGTCTTGTGTCCAATTCTGGGCACCGCACTATAGGAAGGACGTGAAGGTTTTGGAGAGGGTGCAGAAGAGATTTACTGGAATGGTTCCACGGATGAGGGAATACAGTTACATGGACAGACTGGTGAAGCTGGGGTTGAAATCCTTGGAGCGGAGAAGGCTAAGAGGAGATTTGATGGAGGTGTTTAAAATCATGAAGGGTTTAGATAGAGTAAATAAAGAGAAACTGTTTCCAATGGCTGAAGGGTCGATAACCAGAGGGCACAGATTTAAGGTGGCACAAGAACCAGAAGCGACATGAGGAAAAACTTTTTTATGCAACGAGTGGTTAGGATCTGGAATGCACTGCTTGATATGGTGGTGGAAACAGATTCAATAGTAGCCTTCAAAGGGGAATTATATAAATACTTGAAGGGGAAAAAAATGCAGTGATATGGGGAAAGAACGGGGGAGTGGGACTAACCGGATTGCTCTTCAAAAGACAGCGCAGACGCGATGGGACGAATGGCCTCCCTCTGTGCTGTCCTATCCTATGATTCACCTGAGTGACGATGACACCTCTCACAGAGCATGTACAACACCCAGTTTATTCTTCAAGGTGCAACAGTAATCGTGACCTGCACTGTGGGCCTTGGCCTTTCATTTGGTTTCTTAATAATGGAAACCTTTGACCCTGCAACATCACAGTTTCCAAGACAACTGCAGTGTTCCCACTGAGGCCAGAGAGCTCAACACAGCCCAGGGATGCAACAACGTCCGTCACAACTTCAACCGTTGAGCTAAGTTACGGCACCTACCTGGCATTATCCCGGCCGTGAGATTTCAGGAAATTCTTCTCTCTGTACCTGGAGAGAAATCCCACCAACTCATCGTTCGTCCTGCGGGTTCAAGAAGTTAACAATTTAAACAACAGTTTGTAATCCTTTACTTCCAAACTCTACTGTTGACACTGGTTATCTTCGGCATGAATTTTCTGCTGCTCAAGATGAAGGATGTTTCTCTCTCCACAGATGCTGCCTGACCTGCTGAGTGTTTCCAGCATTTTCTGTTTTATTTCAGATTTCCAGCATCCGCAGTATTTTGCTTTTGAGGTTAATATTGGGGAATGGAACATTTACTATTTTGATTAGCATCAAACACTCCCAGGGCAGGTACAGCACGGGTTAGATACAGAGTAAAGCTCCCTCTACACTGTCCCATTAAACACGCCCAGGACAGGTACAGCACAGGTTAGATACAGAGTAAAGCTCCCTCTACACTGTCCCAACAAACACTCCCAGGGCAGGTACAGCACGGGTTACATACAGAGTAAAGCTCCCTCAACACTGTCCCATCAAACACTCCCAGGGCAGGTACAGCACGGGTTAGATACAGAGTAAAGCTCCCTCAACACTGTCCCATCAAACACTCCCAGGGCAGGTACAGCACGGGTTAGATACAGAGTAAAGCTCCCTCTACACTGTCCCATCAAACCCTCCCAGGGCACGTACAGCACGGGTTAGATACAGTGTAAAGCTCCTTCTACACTGCCCCATCAAACCCTCCCAGGGCAGGTACAGCACGGGTTAGATACAGAGTAAAGCTCCCTCTACACTGTCCAATCAAACACTCCCAGGGCAGGTACAGCACGGGTTAGATACAGAGTAAAGCTCCCTCTACACTGTCCCATCAAACACTCCCAGGGCAGGTACAGCACGGGTTAGATACAGAGTAAAGCTCCCTCTACACTGTCCCATCAAACACTCCCAGGGCAGGTACAGCACGGGTTAGATACAGAGTAAAGCTCCCTCTACACTGTCCCATTAAACACGCCCAGGACAGGTAAAGCACGGGTTAGATACAGAGTAAAGACCTGTACCCACCAGTACTGTACCCCAGTGTTAGTGACAGACCTGTACCCACCAGTATTGTACCCCAGTGTTATACAGTGACAGACCTGTACCCACCAGTACTGTACCCCAGTGTTACACAGTGACAGACCTGTACCCACCAGTATTGTACCCCAGGGTTATACAGTGACAGACCTGTACCCACCAGTACTGTACCCCAGTGTCATAGTGACAGACCTGTACCCACCAGTACTGTACCCCAGTGTTATACAGTGACAGACCTGTCCCCACCAGTACTGTACCCCAGTGTTATACAGTGACAGACCTGTACCCACCAGTATTGTACACCAGGGTTATACAGTGACAGACCTGTACCCACCAGTACTGTACCCCAGTGTTATAGTGACAGACCTGTACCCACCAGTACTGTACCCCAGTGTTATACAGTGACAGACCTGTACCCACCAGTACTGTACCCCAGGGTTATACAGTGACAGCCCTGTCCCCACCAGTACTGTACCCCAGTGTTATACAGTGACAGACCTGTACCCACAAGTACTGTACCCCAGTGTTATACAGAGACAGACCTGTCCCCACAAGTACTGTACCCCAGTGTTATACAGTGACAGACCTGTACCCACAAGTACTGTACCCCAGTGTTATACAGAGACAGACCTGTACCCACAAGTACTGTACCCCAGTGTTATACAGTGATAGACCCGTACCCACCAGTACTGTACCCTAGTGTTTTTTTGTGCGGGTCGATAGTAAGCACTGTAAGTTTCAGGCAGGAGAAACCCTTCTGCCCATCTAGAACTCCTATCCACAGTGTTCCCTTGGTGTGTTTCTAATATCCCTGAATCCCATTTGTTGACAAGAACTTGTCAAGTTCTTTCTTGAAAGCTGTTAAGGTTTCTTGTTGCACTGCCTGTGCCGGTAATCTGTCCCACATACTCACCTCTCTTAGTAAAAACGTCCCCCTGCATTTCTGTTTTCTTTTGAGGTCCTTAACCCCTTGTATTTAAATTCTGTACACTGCAGAAAAGCTCACTTGGATCCAATTCGTCCAAACCTTTTTTAATTGTAAAATCGTCTATAAATCCACTCTTAATCTTTTTCCAAGATAGAAAAGACCCAGGGTAGGCAATCTTTCCGCATACGTCATTCGGTGCCCCAGGTATCTTCTCATGACTATGAATCTGCCACCCAGGGTTTGTCCAATGTTTACAGCTCTATATCGGGACCCGAGGGTAATTATGTGGTGTGATACTGTGTAGGGAACAGCAGGCTTCAGAGAAGCCAAACAACTTTATTCAAGTCCACCAACAGCAGCCAGATATAGGAAACATTCAATCGCTCTGCTCCCTGTTCCCCTAATGCTTGGCTGTCTCCTGAGCAGTTCTGATTCATATATAAATACTCCCAGTCTGTGTGAAGTTAGTCAGGGCAGTGGTTGAGGGAAAGTATCAGCCTACGTTCCCAGTCCTGATCACTGTCCAGTGAGCCCTGCTAGAAACTGCATCTTGATGTCAGGAGAGGACAGGATTGGATGTGGTTGCAATGTGCACAGTCAAATACCCTGCTGGCACTCACCGCTAGGCTGACACATGAAGAGTGGCTGTGTGAATGAAGTAACGGGGACAAGACTGCCTTCGAGGAACGAAGGGAGATAATTGGCAAAATAAATCAATGTTTTAGCAATGTCCCAAAACGCGAATGAAGTCACGAAATGATTATTACATGGTTAGTTGCTCTGTGTGGATTACGTGCTGATGCACCTGAAGCTGGATAATCCGTTAACACCTCGGCTAGGTGTTAATTAGTTCAGGAAGGATTGAACAAAATGGGAACAAAGCCAAATGGCATCTCGCCAACAGACAGACAAGAGCCTCGCGGGTCTCTCGAAGCCTCGCGGGTCTCTCGAAGGATCTTTATTATCTGGCCATCCTTGTGCTTGCAGTTGACTCATTGTCCCTTTTCCAGCTTCTGGCAGTTCTTGGCTAGACTCCTAGATGGAAGTCATGCAGGTGAAAAGGTGGAGTGTGGGGGGGCCGGGGGGAGGTGGGGTCCTCAGGGGATAAAGGAAATATAATTAACTTTGGCAGCTTCCCTGACAGCCTGATGGGTAAAGGCCGCTCCCTGCGGAACACCGGAAAGTGTCGGGCCTGATTCCAGCTATGTGCTGGGTCGGTTAATCCCTGCCAGGGCAATCGTGGGAAAGGGCGGCAACCACTGACCCTGGTATTCAGGCGAAGGAGGGAGGACAAAATATCAGGTAGGGTTCCTTTTGCCCGCTATCCAGTGGCTCTCACTGACATCGGGTGAGGGCAGGATTACGAGTTCCCCACTGTCAGAGAACTTGTTGACGTTTGCTGCCTGAACTCATGTATGAAAAACTGACCACTTGGGGTGACGGGTCGAATGCTGTCAGCATGTGTGCAACTGTACCCAGAGAGTTCAGGGGAGGAGTGGGGGGTGGGGCGGGCAGAGCAAATATCACTCAAACTCCAGCTTTTCTTCAAATGGCACCAGTGTTACCCTCCATGGCTCCAATCGGGAGCTCACCTCATTTCACCTCCCCGTTAGTCAAAGGCACTGACCTGGTGGGGTAATCGGTGGCGCTCAGGTTGATAAAATAGTCCCACTGCCAGTCCGTCATTTCCAGCAGATCCTTCATGCAGTGCAGGTACATCTTCAGCAGGCTTGCCCCTCCCCAGATTGTAACCATCCGCCAGGGGGTGATGCGGATGTTGGAGTAGCGCTGCGCCAGCTGCATGGCCTCTCTGTGCAGGTAATTGGAACGCTGCGGGAACAGAACAGCACAAGTCACATTTAAAGGCTTAAACGACTAAAATAATTGTGCTCAATTTCCCTCGCCCCCTCTTTTCACCTCTGCTCCTGAATCATAGAATCTCACAGCACAGCGGAGGCCATTCGGCCCATCATGCCTGTGTTGGCTCTTTGAAAGAGCTCTCCAATTAGTCCCACTCCTCTATAGGAACAGGAGGAGGTCATTTAGCCCCTCGAGCCTGTTCTGCCATTCAATGAGATCATGGCTGATCTGCGACCTAACTCCATATACCCGCCTTTGCCCCATATCCCTCAATACCTTAATACCCGGCTCTTCCCCCATAGCCCTGCAATTTTCTCCCCTTCAAGTATTTCTCTAATTCCCTTTTGAAAGTTACTATTGAATCTGCTTCCTCCACCCTTTCAGGCAGCGCATTCCAGATCACAACAACTCGCTGCGTAAAAAAAGTTTCCTCATCTCCCCTCTGGTTCTTTTACCAGTAACTACTTCCCCTTCATGAAGCTGTCCCACTTGGCTACACGGTTGGCCACACCACCCGCCCACATTGTCATGGGAGCAGCGTGGCTCTCATTGCCAGGTCACAGCTCAGTTACCTCCCCCTACTCTTCCAGAGCCTTCTACTCATTCTGCCATCTATTTCACCCTCTTGCCTCCTCCTTATTCTCTCCCTGCTTAGCCTCTGCACCTACCAACTAGCCAGCCTCAATATTAACCTTCACCTCACCCTTTCTGCTCACCTCGCCTGACACCAAGTACGTAGTCGCTTGAGCCACCGAAAGGGCGACTGGTAAAGAAAAAAAAAGGGAAGAATTTGCATTTTTACAGCACCTTTCACAACCTCAGGACGTCCCAAAGAGCTTTACAGCCAATGAAGTACTTTTGAAGTGTAGTCACTGTTGTAATGTGGGAAACGCGGCAGCTAATTTGCGCACAGCAAGCTCCCACAAACAGCAGTGAGATAACTGACCAGATAATCTGTCTTAATGATGTTGGCTGAGGGATAAATATTGACCAAGAGAACAACTTTCCTTTATGTACTGCCTTTAATGTAGTAAAATGACCTAAGGCGCTTAACAGGCGTATTATCAGACAAATTTGACACTGAGCCACATAAGGAGATATTAAGACAGGTGACCGAAAGCTTGGTCAAAGTAGTAGGTTTTAAGGAGCGTCTTAAATGAGGAGACAGGGGTAGAGACGCGGAGAGGTTTAGGGAGGGAATTCCAGTACTTAAGGGTCTAGGCAGCTGAAGATACGCTGCCAATGGTGGAGTGATTAAAATCAAGGATGTGCAAGAGGCCAGAATTGGAGGAGTGCAGATAACTCCCCCGCTCTTCTTCGAATAGTGCCATGGGATCTTTTACATCCACCTAAGACGGGGTCTTGGTTTATTGTCTCATCTGAAAGACGGGTGGAAGAGATGCTTGAATGAGTAGACGGTCCTGGTATTTCACTGATGATGTAATAAGGAGGGTTGTTTATATGGACTTTCAAAAGGCATTGATAAAGTACCACATAACAGACTTATTCGGAAAACAGAAACACATGGTATTAGAGAGACAGTGGTAACTTGGGTACATAATTGCTTAAGGGATCACAGACAAAGGGCCGACAGACAAAGGGCCGACAGACAAAGGGCCGACAGACAAAGGGCCGACAGACAAAGGGCCGACAGACAAAGGGATCACAGACAAAGGGCTGGATTTTCTCAGCCCCGAGGAGGCGGGTATGGAGGCGGGACTGCCGGGAAAGTTGCAGAATTTGGGGGCGGGTGGCAAACCCGCCCCCATCCCGCCTCCGTGCCCTCTTGCCAGGAGGCGGGAAGCCGTCCTGCCCCGGGTCCCGTCTCCTCGAGGGATTAAAGCCTATTAACTGCCTGTTAACAGAGCTGTCAAACGCTGACATTTCTTCTTTCAAAAAATCTTAACAGGTGACACGTCATACGCTGACGTGCTCTGTCAATGACTTCCTCCTAATTGGCCTGCTGAGCCCGCTGGGCAGGCTTAACAAGGTCAATCAGGGGAAAATCCCTCTGGTTGGCCAGAAGCTGATGGAGGCGGGATTGAAAGCCGGCAAGCAGCAGTCCCGCCTCCAAAAGCTTCCCATCGAGAAACTCCAGCCCAGAGAGCAGCAGTGAAGGGATGTTTTTCTGACTGAAGAGAAGTATGCAGTGAGGTCCCCCAGGGGTCGGTATTAGGACCATTGCTTTTCTTATTGACATGGACTTGGGTACAGGGAGTACAATTCTGAAGTTTGCGGATCATACAAAACTTGGCAACGCAGTAAACAGTGAGCAGGATAGTAGCAGACTTCAGGAGGACATAGACAGATGGGCGAAATAGACAGACTGGTGAAATGACATATGGCAGATATAATGAGGATAAGTGTGAAGTGATGCACTTTGGGAGGAACAACATGGAGAGGAAGTATAATCTAAATGGTACTATTTTAAGAGGGGTGCAAGAGTAGAGGGACCTGGGGGAGCAACATATTCACAAATCTTTGAAGCTGGCAGGGAAAGTTGATAAGGTGGCTAAGAAAGCATATGGGATACTTGGCTTAGTAAACAGGGAAACTGAATACAAAAACAACGAGCATAGAAACATAAGAAATAGGAGCAGGAGTCGGCCATACGGCCCCTCGAGCCTGCTCCGCCATTCAATGAGATCATGGCTGATCTTCGACCTCAACTCCACTTTCCCGCCCGATCCCCATATCCCTTGATTCCCCTAGTGCCCAAAAAATCTATTGATCTCAGTCTTGAATATACTCGGTTATAGTCCAACAGTTTTATTTGAAATCACGAGCTTTCGGAGCGCTGCTCCTTCGTCAGGTGAAGTGAAGGAATACAAATCAGCAAAGCATATATAGACAGAGAACAATGTGTAGCGTACAATGTCAGATGACTACAGTAAATCTTACTGACTGCCCTCCTGCCGAGGTGTGATGGAGGGCAGTCAGTAAGATTTACTGTAGTCGTCTGACATTGTACGCTACACATTGTTCTCTGTCTATATATGCTTTGCTGATTTGTATTCCTTCACTTCACCTGACGAAGGAGCAGCGCTCCGAAAGCTCGTGATTTCAAATAATACTGTTGGACTATAACCTGGTGTTGTGCGACTCATTTTGACTGAGCCTCCACAGCCCTCTGGGGTAGAGAATCCCAAAGATTCACCACCCTCTGAGTGAAGATATTTCTCCTCCTCTCAGTCCTGAATGGCCGACCCCTTATTCTGAGACTGTGACCCCTGGTTCTAGACTCTCCAGCCAGGGGAAACATCCTCCCTGCATCTACCCTGTCAAGCCCTGTAAGAATTTTGTATGTTTCAATGAGATCACCTCTCAGTCTTCTAAACTCCAGAAAATATAGGCCCATTCTACTCAATCTCTCCGCATAATTCAGTAGCATAGTGGTTATGTTACTGGACTAGTAATCCAGAGGCCTGGACTAATGATACAAAGTAAGTTCAAATCCCACCACGGCAGCTGGGGAATTTAAATTCAGTTGATTAAATAAATCTGGAATAAATCAGTGACCGAACTGTCGTAAAAACCGCATCTGGTTCACTAATGTCCTTTAAGGAAGGAAATCTGCCATCCTTACCTGGTCTGGCCTATATGTGACTCTTAACTGCCCTAGTAAGACACTCAGTTGCACAAAACTGCTACAGAAAATAATAATAATAAAACCGGATGGACCACCTGGCATTGACCTCCGCACTGGCTTTGGACACGACAACGGCACACACAGCCCAGTCGACCCTGCAAAGTCCTCACTAACATCTGGGAATTTGTGCCAAAATTGGGAGAGCAGTCCCACAGACTAGTCAAGCAACAGTCTCAGGTCAAGCATGGGTGAGGAAACCTCCTGCTGATTTCCATCTACTGCCCTCCCTCAGCTGATGAATCAGTACTCCTCCATGTTGAACATCACTTGGAAGAAGCACTAAGGGTAGCAAGGGCCCAGAATGTACTCTGGGTGGGGGACTTCAATGTCCATACAGGGCATTGGTGAGGCCACACCTGGAGTACTGTGTACAGTTCTGGTCACCTTACCTAAGGAAGACATACTTACCTTAGAGGGAGTGCAACGAAGGTTCACCAGACTGGTTCCTGGGATGAAGGGATTGTCCTATAAGGAGAGATTGAGTAGACTGGGCCTATAATCCCTAGAGTTTAGAAGAATGAGAGGTGATCTAATTGAAACATATAAAATTCTGAAGGGACTTGACAGGGTTAATGCTGAGAAAATGTTTCCCCTGGCTGGGGAATCTAAAACATGGGGTCACAGTCTCAGAATAAGGGGTCAGCCATTTAGGATGGAGATGAGGAGAATTTTCTTCACTCAAAGGGTTGTGAATCTTTGGAATTCTCTACCCCAGAGAGCAGTCATTGAGTATATTCAAGACAGAGGTCGATGAACTAAGGGATATGGGGATAGTGCGGGAAGGTGGAGCTGAGGTAGAAGATCAGCCATGATCTTGTTGAATGACGGAGCAGGCTCGAACGGCCAAATGGCCTACTCTAGCTCCTATTTCTTATGTTCTTATGTCCATCACCAAGAGTGGTTCTGTAGCACAAATACTGACCGAGTTGGCCGAGTCCTGAAGGACACAGCTGCCAGTCTGGGCCTGCGGCAGATGGTGAGAGAAACAACTCGAGGGACAAACCTACCTGACCTCGTCCTCACCAGTCTACCTGTCGCAGATGCATCTGTCCATGACAGTATTGGTAACAGTGACCACCGCACAGTCATTGTAGAGACAAAGTCCCGTCTTCACACTGAGGACACCCTCCATCGTGTTGTGTGGCACTACCACCGTGCTAAATGGGATGGATTCAGAACAGATCTAGCAGCTCAAAACTGGGCATCCATGAGGCGCCGTGGGCCATCGGCAGCAGCAGAATTGTATTCCACCACAATCTGTAACCTCATGGCCCGGCATATCCCTCACTCTACCATTACCATCAAGACAGGGAACCAACCCTGGTTCAATGAGGAGTGTAGAAGAGCATGCCAGGAGCAGCACCAGGCGTACCTAAAAATGACCAACCTGGGGAAGCTGCAACACAAGCATGCTAAACAGCGGAAGCCGCATGCTATAGACAGAGCAAAGCGTTTCCAAAACCAACAGATCAGATCAAAGCTCTGCAGTCCTGCCACATCCAGTCGTGAATGGTGGTGGACCATTAAACAACTAACGGGAGGACAAGGCTCCATGAACCTCCCCATCCTCAATGATGGAGAAGCCTAGCAAGCGAGTGCAAAAGACAAGGCTGAAACATTTGCAACCAAGTTCAGCCAGAAGTGCCGAGTGGATGATCCATCTTGGCCTCCTCCTGAGGTCCCCACCATCACAGAAGCCAGTCTTCAGCCAATTCGATTCACTCCATGTGATTTCAATGTGGGAAACTGCCCAGGTAAGTCCTGTCCACAAATAGCAGGACAAATCCAACCCGGCCAATTACCGCCCTATCAATCTACTCTCATCATCAGCAAAGTGATGGAAGGTGTCGTCGACAGTGCTATCAAGCGGCACTTACTCACCAATAACCTGCTCACCGATGCTCAGTTTGGGTTCCGCCAAGAACACTCTACTCCAGACCTCATTACAGCCTTGGTCCAAACATGGACAAAAGAGCTGAATTCCAGAGATGAGTTGAGAGGGACTGTCCTTGACATCAAGGCAGCAGTTGACCGAGTGTGGCATCAAGGAGCCCTAGTAAAACTGAAGTCAATGGGAATCAGGGGGAAAACTCTCCACTTGCTGGAGTCATACCTAACACAATGGAAGATGGTTGTGGTTGTTGGAGGCCAATCATCACAGCCCCAGGACATCGCTGCAGGTGTTCCTCAGGGCAGTGTCCTAGGCCGAACCATCTTCAGCTGCTTCATCAATGACCTCCCCTCCATCATAAGGCCAGAAGTGGGAATGTTCGCTGATGACTGCACAGTGTTCAGTTCCATTTGTAATTCCTCAGATAATGAAGCAGTCCATGCCCGCATGCAGCAAGACCTGGACAACATTCACGCTTGAGCTGATAAGTGGCAAGTAACATTCGCGCCACACAGTTGCTGGGCAATGACTGTCTCCAACAAGAGCGAGTCTAACCACCGGCCCTTGACATTCAACAGCATTACCATCGCCGAATCCCCCACATCCTGGGGGTCACCATTGACCAGAAACTTAACTGGACCAGCCACATAAATACTGTGGCAACAAGAGCAGGTCAGAGGCTGGGTATTCTGCATTTTGGTCCCTAATCAGCTCTAGCCCTCCTCTTACTACCCATTTACTATTTATAATGCCTATAGAAGATGTTTGGATTCCTTTTATGTTAGCTGCCAGTCTATTCTCATACTCTCTCTTTGCCCCTCTTATTTCCTTTTTCACTTCCCCTCTGAACTTTCTATATTCAGCCTGGTTACCATTGACCAGAAACCTAACTGGACCAGCCACATAAATACTGTGGCAACAAGAGCAGGTCAGAGGCTGGGTATTCTGCGGCGAGTGTCGCACCTCCTGACTCCCCAAAGCCTTTCCACCATCTACAAGGCACAAGTCAGGAGTGTGATGGAATACTCTCCACTTGCCTGGATGAGCGCAGCTCCAACAACACTCGAGAAGCTCGACACCATCCAGGACAAAGCAGCCCGCTTGATCGGCACCCCATCCACCACCTTAAACATTCATTCCCTCCACCACCGGCGCACCGTGGCTGCAGTGTGTACCATCTACAAGATGCACTGCAGCAACTCGCCAAGGCTTCTTTGACAGCACCTCCCAAACCCGCAACCACTACCATCTAGAAGGACAAGGGAAGCAGGCGCGTGGGAACACCACCCCCTCCAAGTTCCCCTCAAGTCACACACCATCCTGACTTGGAAATATATCACCATTCCTTCATCGTTGCTGGGTCAAAATCCTGGAGCTCGCTCCCCAATAGCACTGTGGGAGCACCTTCACCACACGGACTGCAGCGGTTCAAGAAGGCAGGTAACCACCACCTTCTCAAGGGCAACTAGGGATGGGCAATAAATGCTGGCCTTGCCAGCGACACCCATATCACAGGAACAAATAAAAGAAAGCCCCAGGAATCAATCTAGTGAACCTTTGTTGCATCCCCTGTAAGGCAAGTATATCCTTCCTTCGGTTAGGTGTCCAAAACTGTACATGCTACTCCAGGTGTGGTCACACCAAGGGCCCATATAATTGCAGCAAGACTTCCTTACCCTTGTACTCCAACCCCCTTGCAATAAAGGCTAACATACCATTTTTAAAAAGGATAAACCCAGCAACTACAGGCCAGTCAGTTTAACCTCGGTAGAGGGGAAGCTTTTAGAAACAATAATTCAGGACAAAATTAACCGTCACTTGGACAAGTATGGATTAATTAAGGAAAGCCAGCACGGATTTGTTAAAGGCAAATCGTGTTTAACTAACTTGATTGAGTTTTTTGATGAGGTTACAGAGAGGGTTGATGAGGGCAATGCAGTTGATGTGGTGTACATGGACTTCCAAAAGGCGTTTGACAATGTGCCACATAATAGGCTTGCCAGCAAAGTTGAAGCCCATGGAATAAAGGGGACAGTGGCAGCATGGATATGGAATTGGCTAAGTGACAGGAAACAGAGAGTAGTGGTGAACAGTTGTTTTTCGGACTGGAGAAAAGTATATAGTGGTGTTCCCCAGGGGTCGGTACTAAGACCACTGCTTTTCTTGATATATTTTAATGACTTAGACGTGGGTGTACAGGGCACAATTTCAAAATTTGCAGATGACACAAAACTTGGAAGTATAGTGAACAGTGAGGAGGATAGTGACAGACTTCAAGAAGACATAGACAGGCTGGTGAAATGGGCGGACACGTGGCAGATGAAATTTAACGCAGAAAAGTGTGAAGTGATAGATTTTGGTAGAAAGACTGAGGAGAGGACAAATAAACTAAAGGGTACAGTCCTAAAGTGGGTGCATGAACAGAGAGACCTGGGGGTATATGTGCACAAATCATTGAAGGTGGCAGGGCAGGTTGAGAAAGCAGTTAAAAAGGCTTACGGGATCCTGGGCTTCATGAATAGAAGTATAGAGTATAAAAGTGTGGAAATTATGATGAACCTGTATAAAACACTGGTTCGGCCCCAACTGGAGTACGGTGTCCAATTCTGGGCACCGCACTTTAGGAAGGATGTGAAGGCCTTAGAGAAGGTGCAGAAAAGATCTACGAGAATTATTCCAGGGATGAGGGACTTCAGTTACGTGGATAGACTGGAGAAGCTGGGGTTGTTCTCCTTGGAGCAGAGAAGACTGAGAAGAGATTTGATAGAGGTGTTCAAAATCATGAGGGGTCTGGACAAAGTAAATAGAGAGAAACTGTTCCCATTGGTGGAAGGGTCGAGAACCAGAGGACACAGCTTTAAGGTGATTGGAAAAAGAAACAAAGGTGACATGAGGAAAAACTTTTTTACGCAGTGAGTGGTTAAGATCTGGAATGTACTGCCTGAAAGGGTGGTGGAGGCAGATTCAATCATGACTTTCAAAAGGGAATTGGATAAGTACCTGAAAGAAAAACATTTGCAGGGCCACGGGGAAAGGGCGGGGGAGTGGGACTAGCTGAGGTGCTCTTGCAGAGAGCCGGCACGGGCTCGACGGGCCGAATGGCCTTCTTGTGTGCTGTAACCACTCAATGATTCTATGAAAGCTGGCTGTGACACAGTCACACCTGCAGCTATACACTTCTACCACTAGATGGAGCTTCAGCTACCCGGCTCTGGAAATTTCTCGGGAGACT
Source organism: Squalus acanthias (assembly GCA_030390025.1). NCBI lineage: Eukaryota > Metazoa > Chordata > Chondrichthyes > Squaliformes > Squalidae > Squalus > Squalus acanthias. Next base: position 900,248 of record JASTWF010000113.1, on the reverse strand, counting down.
CCATTTGCCATCAGGGTAATTTTCAGTTTAATATTTTAAACCTGATTTAAACAGTTAAATTTAAATGTTTCTCCTTTTAGGTTCTTGCTGCCTTTAACCTCCCGTACCCCTTCAAAATTGAAAAATAAATTGGGTTCCTACCTACACCTGGGGTCTCTGGGCTGTGCTTCAGCCTCATAATCTCAATAGATTTTTTTACCTATCACTTCAATATAATAACTGTACACAAGCCAGTGCCTCTAGTCACACTGCCTGTTCCTCAGCACCCATCCCAGTTATCTCACACTCTCCACAACTACCTGGTTACATCCCTACTCCCATCAAAAAATCAACAAGACCCCAGGCTGCTGTCTCCTAATTTCCCTTTACCCTGTGGCACTGTAGTTGCTGTAGGACAGCTGAGTGGATAAAGGCACCTTACTGGCCAATACAAACCAGCAGGCCCTGTGCTCGGCTCCCAGTCTGGGCTGGGCTGTGTTAGCTGATCTCCAGCAGGACAGCAGAAGGACCAGGCGTCACTGTTGAGCGATGAGAAGCAGGGGCCCTGGCTGATCTTTGGGCACGGCGGGGGCGGGGGGGGGCGAAGGGGGCAATTGTAGTTCAAGATATAATTGGCTTCAGCGCCCCTGCACTGAAGGGGATTAAAAAGAAAATCAGCCAGTTAGTTCACTGTTAATGAGAGACACCTGCTGGAAAAGGTGCGTCTGTGGGCATCAGGCGGGCACACGATCAGACCTGGCTGAGGAGAAGGGTCCTTGGGCAAGAGACTGGAGGCGGGTGGTGCCCCATTCCCAGGGAAATTCAGGGAAGGAAGGGTGGCAACAACGTACACTTGGAAGTGTGAAAGCTCAGTGATTACAATGGGGCGGAAACACCGCTGAAGTATTCACCTTGTTAAGGGGAGAAATGATGATCCCATGCTGACTGGAATGAATCTCCTGCTGCAAAGCACAGCTGCTGAGCCATCAGCCTGTCTAAAAATAGACCCACAGCATTCGATGAAAATTATTTTCAACATTAGCTTGATGGAAGATTCTCCACAAGTCACTAAACACCCAGCCAGACTGCAGGGCAGAGTTCTGTGGATTGAATGTTGCGCGTCACGTCGCGTCCCCTCACTGCTACATTAACCATGTAACCAGCAGCTTCTCCTGAGAGCCGCACATACTTCAAATGAAAAAAGACACTTTGGCTGCATGGTCTGTAGCTGGTTTATTGCTGCAAAATGAAAACAAGGAGCAAATGTCTTTAATTTCCTCGCCACATCTCTTGAAGGCGTTGAATACACTGTGGTCTCGGCAACAGCAACTCGCATTAATATTGCGCCTTTACTGTAGTAAGACAAAGACTGAAACCATCCGTTCAGCTGCCTCTGTCGCTTTCCTCCCTTCCCCTCCTTCACACCGGGTACAGCTGACCACTCCATCCTCCTCCAACGCCTCTCCTCTGTCGTCCAGCTGGGTGGGACGGCCCTCGCCTGGTTCCATTCGCATCTATCCTGTCGTAGCCAGAGAATCACCTGCAACGGTTTCTCTTCCTGCTCCCGCACCGTTACCTCTGGAGTCCCCCAAGGATCTATCCTGGGCCCCTCCTATTTCTCATCTACATGTTGATGCTCGACGACATCAGCCGAAAACACGACGTCAGGTTCCACATGTACGCTGTCGACACCCAGCTCTACCTCAACACCACCTCTCTCGACCCTTCCACTATACCTGATTTGTCAGACTGCTTGTCTGACATCCAGTACTAGACGAGCAGAAATTTCCTCCAACTAAATATTGGGGAGACTGAAGCCATTGTCTTCAGTCCCTGCCACAGACTCTGTCCCCTAGCCACCGACTCCATCTCTCTCCCTGGGCACTGTCCAGGGCTGAACCAGACCGGTTACAACCTCAGCATCCTATCTGACCCCGAGCTGAGCTTCCGACCACATATCCTCGCCATCTTCTACCTCTGTAACATCGCCCGTCTCCGCCCCTGCCTCAGCTCATCTGCTGCTGGAACCCTCATCTATGCCTTTGTTACCTCTAGACTGACTATTCCAACGCTCTCCTGGCCAGCCTCTTATCTTCCACTCTCTATAAACCTGAGCTCATCCAAAGCTCTGCTGCCTGTGTCCTAACTCACACCGAGTCCCGTTCACCCATCACCCCTGACCTCGCTGACCTACACTGGCTCCAGGTCCGGCAATGCCTCAAATTTAAAATTCCCATCCTTGTTTTCAAATCCCTCCTTGGCCTCGCCCCTCCCTATCTCTGTAACCTCCTCCAGCCCTTTGCTGTGGTCGACTGTCAGAGGCTGTGAGACGTCGAGAACGAGGTCACAGTCACAGAGGATATCATTTGCGACTTTGATTAGGGCCGTTTCAGTACTGTGGCGGGGTGGAAACCTGATTGGAGAGATTGCAATATGGAGTTGCAGGAAAGATAAGCAGGGATCTGGGGAGGGTGGGGGCGTCAACATGTTCAATGACTTGGAAAGGAAACGGGTGGTAGTTTGCAAGGACAGAAGGGTGAAGGATGGGTTTTTTGAGGAGGGGGGGGGGGGGTGATGCCGATGATTTTGAAAGGGAGGGGACAGTACCTGAGGAGAGGAAACATTTACAATGTCAGCTAGCATGGGGGTCAGGAAGGGATGTTGGCTGGTCAGCTGTTTGGTGGGAATAGAGTCTGTGGAGGCTCAGTCGTTGAGTATATTCAAGACAGAGATCGATAGATTTTTGAATATTAAGGGAATCAAGGGTTAGGGGGATAGTGCAGGAAAGTGGAGATGAGTGGAGTGAAGATCAGCCATGATCTTATTGAATGGCGGAACAGGCTCGAAGGGCCAAATGGCCGACTCCTGCTCCTATTTCTTATGTTCTTATGAGTCGAGGGAGCGGGAGGCGGGTCTCATGGGCAAGATGAGCTCGGAGAGGGCACGAGGGAAGATAGGAGAGGAACTGAAGAAACAGGGCAGAGGAAGTAGCAGATGCAGCTGAACGGATAGTCTCAATCTTAGTGACAAAGTCCATGAGCTCCTCGTCCTTGTTGGTGGTGAGGGTGGAGGAAACAGGGGAGCGGGGTTTAAGCTGATGGTTGATTGAAGAGAAAAGAAGCCGGGGATTATCTTCAAGTTGAAGCACCTTGGGATGTTATCCTACGTTAAAGGCGCTATATAAATGGAAGTTGCCTTTGCTGTCTAGGATGACTCTGGAGCAGTGGGTGGTTTTGGCAGAGGAGAATGAAGCCCGATTGCACTCAATGTGGTCCAGCCAGATCTGGTAACAAATGGCTAATCCAGTTTTGCACCAGATGTGCTCAAGTCTGCACTCCTTGCACTGGAGGGAGTGAAGATAGGGAGAGGGGGCTCTTAGCAAGGGAACAACCAGGATGGCTGCAGAAGTATCGTGGCGAATGGAGGGCCAAAGGCTCGGCAGTTGGGAGTTTGAAAGTGTTGTTGTAAGTGACTTGGGGGAGGGTTTTTGCCCCAGGGTGAACACAGAAGCAGGTGGAGCTGGAAGTGGGTCGGAGGGCATGGGTGGTGAAGCATACGAGCAAGTGCCAGCAGGAGGCACTGCATTAATGATGGGCAACAGGCCCCCGGCTGATCTTCTGCCTTCTTCCTCACCCATGGACACTGCACTGCCAGCCTAGCTGAGATCCAGTAACTCAGTACTGACCCAATGCTGAACCTGCCACTAGTGGCCGGTCTGTGTGGTTTAATCCCACACCAGACAGGCCACTGACTAACCAAACCGGCAGATTATTTTGGAATGAATGGGTGAAAACAGACCTTCATATCAAACCAGCACTAGCATCATCTGTTTTATAAATGGCCTGGAAGACTTGGTGATCTGTTTACCAGGGCTGCCTGGGGTCGTAAGGTAACTCCTGTGAAGACATCTGTCACATATTCGTGCGGCAGAGTAAATCTACTTTTACACAAAAGGTTTCATTTTTCGATGAGTTCTAATCAAACCCAAGTGGCCAACTTGTACACAGTCCAGTTTCCTGCCCTCCTCTCCTGAAGCCAGTGACTGACAGATGGTTCAAAGGGCACCTGCTGCTCTCTAGTGCCTCAGGGAAGTGGCCATTCTTCATGCGTACGTATAGATAGTGAGTGTCGGCAGGAGGATCCGCTCTGGGCAGCATCGAAGCAGAGTCCAATCCTATCCTATACACACATGCGCTTTCCAGTAGGGGGTCACTGGTAAGTGATCAGGAGTGGTCACTCCCTAGCCGGGAGTGCTAGGGCCATTTATAGAGCCCTATTTGCCCTGCCTGAAAGGGCGGTGGAAGCAGATTCAATAGTAACTTTCAAAAGGGAATTGGATAAATATTTGGAGCAGAAAATTTGCAGGGCTGTGGGGAAGGAGCAGGGGGAGTGGGACTAATTGGAGAGCTCTTTCAAAGAGCCAGCACAGGCACGGTGGGCCGAATGGCCTCCTTCTGTGCTGTAGGATTCTATGGGCTGGATTTTGATACTGGGGCGGGTTGGGGTCGTGTCATCCACTTTTCGTGTTATCCACCCGACTGCAATTGGATGTGGGAGATTGATGCGATTTTCACCTAATTGGGCAATTGAGTTCCAGCATGTGGGAACCCAGGACCCAATTAGTGTTTTCAGTCTGAAAGTTGCCTCTGATGATGTCATCATTGCTGCTGCATTGAAGGTCTGCAAAGACTGCCTGGCCTTTGCTGTGAGAGGACCTGGAGGCAAAATGAGCAGCAGCAGCCCTAAGTCTGCTCCTAGATATTTTTGTACCACCCCCCCCCAGATTTTTTCTTCTTCTTCTTCATCATCATCCCGTTGTAATAGTGGACCTGATAGTCAGTTATTGAAATGTGCTCCCGCCAGGTTTCACATTCGTGGTTCAGAACAGGCGTGCTTCACGTAGAAAAAGGGTTAAAATCACAAAGGCCTTTCAAAATGGCATTATAGAGGCAATTTTGTGCTTGTTAAGGGCCTTAACAGCCTATCCCGCCTCTTAGAGGCGGGACGGAGTCGGAACCAGCAGACACGATTTAATAAAAATTGCGTGAAGGCGGGATGGAGGCGGGCTTGTGCCCGCCCGCCAGTTTTCGCAATTTTAACCCCCCACACGCCTCCAAACCCACCTCCACGGGTCAATGAAAATTCTGCCCTATGATTCTAATTGTGTACTTTATTTTTTGTAAACAAGATACATAAGAAATAGGAGCAGGCCATACAGCCCCTCGAACCTGCTCTGCCATTTAATAAATCATTGCTGAACTTCTACATCAACTCCACTTTCCCGCCCGATCCCCGTATCCCTTGATTCCCCTAGAGTCCAAAAATCTATCGATCTTAGTCTTATATTCATCGACTCAGCATCCACAGCCCTCTGGGGGTAGAGAATTCCAAAGATTCACAATCCTCTGAGTGAGTGAAGAAATTTTACCTCATCCCTGTCCTAAATGGATGACCCCTTATCCTGAGACTATGCCCCCTAGTTCTAGACTCCCCAGCCAGGGGAAACAACCTCTCCGCATCTACCCTGTCAAGCCCTCTAAGAATTTATACGTTTCAATGAGATCACCTCTCCAGAGAATATAGGCCTAATCTACTCAATCTCGCCTCATAGGATAATCCTCTCATCCCAGGAATCAATCTAGTGAACCTTCGTTGCACCGCCTCCAAGGCAAGTATATCCTTCCTTAGATAAGGAGACCAAAACTGTGCACAGTACTCCAGGTGTGGTCTCACCAAGGCCCTGTACAATTGCAGCAAGACTTCCTTACTCTTATATTCCAACCCCTTTGCAATAAAGGACAACATACCATTTGCCTTCCTAATTGCTAGCTTTACCTGCATGTTAACTTTCTGTGATTCGTGTACAAGAACCCAAATCCCTCTGAATACCAACATTTACTAGTCTCTCACCTTTTAAAAAATATTCTGCTTTTCTATTCTTCCTACCAAAGTGGATAATTTCACATTTCCCACATTATACTCCATCTACCACCTTCTTGCCCAATCACCTAACCTGTCTATATCCCTTTGCAGCCTCTTTGTGTCCACCTCACAGTTTACTTTCCCACCCAGCTTTGTATTGTCAACAAACTTGGATACGTTACACTTGGTCGCCTCATCTCAGTCATTGATGTAGATTGTGAATAGCTGAGGCCCAAGCACTGATCCTTGCGGTACCCCACTAGTTACAGCCTGCCAACCCGAAAATGACCCATTTATTCCTACTCTCTGTTTTCTGTCCGTTAACCAATCCTCAATCCATGCTAATATATTACCCCCAATCTTGTGTAACAACCTCTTGTGTGGCACCTTATCGAATGCCTTCTGAAAAGATACACGATTTTCATTTCTCCCTACACATTTCTTTCTCCTGGGGCTTTTCACATTGGGAAGCTGAGTCCAAGTGTGGTCTTCGGTGAAGTGGGGTTAGAGGGAGAGGGGATAATGGCGTGCAGACATTATTCAATCTCCATTTTAAAATCATACATTCTATCCTTATTTTTATATATTATTTGATTTTATATTATTTATAGCTAAATAGCAAAACTAAGGGCAATTTGGGAAGCAAAGAAGTAGAGTTGGTTGGAGTGTAAGAGTCTCTCTGCAGCGCAGGTTGAGATGGGAAAATGCAAAACTAAGACTATAGCACCTCCACCGGTGGGCGGGTGTAATTACAGCGTGACAAGTTTACTTAGGCAGTTCCCATTCTAAACATGGGCATCGGGATTTATAATGAAAAAAGATTAACTCAAAGGTGTGATAAAAATGTAACAACAGGAAGTAAGGTTTTGTAGTGAAGGTGCATGCATATAAGATTTTTAATATATTATTTTCCTCTGCCATTTCAAACATTACTCGCCAACAATGTGCATGTGCAAAGGATTATTTCTCAAATGGCAAATGCAAGTTTCCCACAGGGCCTAGCAGTGTGGAATTATAGAGATTTTACAACATGGAAACCGGTCGAACAACCCAACCAGTTCGCAACTTAGTTTATCCTCCACACCAACAGTATCTTAATCCCATGTCCCCGCCCTGTTCCCATATCTTTACTCCCTTTCCTTCAACCATTAATCTATTCTCAAATGCGGACAAGCCATTCAGACAAGGAGGACCCAATTTGGCAGTAGTTTGATCAGGACATTGGACCTCAGCTCTCCTGGGCTGGGGAATCAGTGACGGTTCCTGGTCCTGATCACGATACAGTAAACCCTGCTGGAAAGTGCCTGGATATACATGTCAGATTAGAAAAGAATCGGATTAGGATGCACTCCACAGATAAAGAGCCTGACAAAAATCTCATGAGCAAGAGCCACTTGGGTGAGGTACCACGGGGCTGCCGGCACGCGGAAATGAACCTCAGTGAGAGTCAGCATCGTCGTTAGAGGAGGGGAGAGAGCTGGCAAAAATAAACTGGCTCGCCATCAAAAGGGATGCAAAATATGGGACATCTGATGTTCACAATTAAGCTGTATTCCTCAATCCCTTCCCTCTTCAGATACCCATTTACTCCCTGCTTCAATATCCTTCCTTGGACATTATTCCACAACTCGATTACTGTTTAGGAACATCGGACCGGGAGCAGGCCATTCAGCCCCTCGAGACTGTTCCGCCATTCTATTGGATCATGGTTGATCTGTATCTTAACTCCATCTACCCACCTTTGCTCCATATCCCTTGATACCCTTACCCAACAAAAATCTACCAATCTCAGTCCTGAAAATTTCAACTGACCCCCAGCATCCTCAGCCTTTTGGGGGAAGAGAATTCCACTGCCCTTTGTGTGAAAAGTGCTTCCTTCCTGAACTACCTAGCTTGAATTTTAAGATTGTGTGCCCATTTTCAGGAGTCTTTCATTCCTTTATCATTTTAAACACCTCCATCAGATCAACCGTCTAAACTCAAGGGAATACAAGCCTAGTCTATGCAACCAGTCCTCATAATTTAGCCCCGGTATCATTCTGGTGAATCTGCGCTGTACCCACTCCAAGGCCAATATACCCTTCCTGCGGTTTGATGCCCTTTCGATTGAAACATTTCCCCCCTCTTCCCACAATTTCACTTCTTACTCCATACGTCTCCATTTTTAACCTGTGCCCTCGTGTTGAAACCACATCAGTTCCATTAGTGTTTGGCTCCAATATGTGTAATAAGCGGGTGAAGCTGTCAGCCACACAACAAGCAGTAACCACTGCACTCATGTCTCTCAGGTCTGCGGGAGCACCTACCTTGTCTACGTGGATGTAGTAGAAGTGGTGCTGATGATAGATGGCTTTGATCAGCCGCTTCAGCTGCCTGATGGCTCTGCCATGAACGACAAGGACGTAGGCAATTCTAACGGGGTTCTGGACTGATGCCACATCCACATTGCCGTCTTCCCACTGGATGTTGCTGTTGGGTTTCCCTGCGAAGAAATGCTACTCGTTAGTACAATAATCCCAGCCGTGCAAGGCTCTAGTGCAACCCCCAAAGGTTCTTTCCAATTTAGTCCCCCAATTCTCTCTCCTTCTCTTCACATCGTTAAAGGCACCATCCCCTGGGGTATGATTCCCCTGCAGCCACTTGCTACATTGCTCAAACAGCCATTCATCAGGTGCACAGCTGGGGCGATAGGCAGACATTCTGATCTTCGGAGGGTATCACAATTGAGGCTGATCCTGTCCTTATTGATGTCCTCTCTCTAGTGGCTGGGGCCGGGGGGAATGAACAGTGGCTATAAACAGAGGCATAGCATACAAAAGCAAGGGAGTTATGTTAAGCCTTTATAAAACACGGGTTAGGCCTCAGCTGGAGTATTGTGTCCAATTCTGGGCACCACACTTTAGGAAGGATGTCCTTGGTGAGGGTGCAGAGGAGATTTACTAGAATGGTACCGGGGATGAGGGACTTCAGTTGCGTAGAGAGACTGGAGAAGCTGGTGTTGTTCTCTTTAGAGTACAGAAGGTTAAGGGGAGATTTAATAGAGGTGTTCAAAATTATGATGAGTTTTCATAGAGTAAAGGAGAAACTGTTTCCAGTGGCAGGAGGGTCGGTAACCAGAGGACACTAATTTCAGATAATTGGCAAAAGAACCAGAGGTGAGATGACGAGAATTTTTTTCTTTTACACAGTTGCTGTGATCTGGAATGCGCTGCCTGAAAGGGCGGTGGGAGCAGATTTAATAGTAACTTTCAAAAGGGAATTGAATAAATACTTAAAAAGGAAAAAATCTGCAGGGCTGTGGGGAAAGAGCGGGGGGAGTGGGACTAATTGGAGAGCTCTTTCGAAGAGCCGGCACAGGCACAATGGGCCGAATGGCCTCCTTCTGTGCTGTAAGATTCTTTTTGCTACTCCCAGGAGATTTCAGAGCTGCGTGGGTGGGTGTGAGATGGCGGGGGTGGGGTGGGGTGGGGGTGAGATGGCGGGGGTGGGGTGGGGTGGGGTGGGGGTGAGATGGCGGGGGTGGGGGTGAGATGGCGGGGGTGGGGTGGGGGTGAGATGGCGGGGGTGGGGTGGGGGTGAGATGGCGGGGGTGGGGTGGGGTGGGGTGGGTGAGATGGCGGGGGTGGGGTGGGGTGGGGTGGGTGTGAGATGGCGGGGGTGGGGTGGGGTGGGGTGGGTGTGAGATGGCGGGGGTGGGGTGGGGTGGGTGAGAGATGGCGGGGGTGGGGTGGGGTGGGGGTGAGATGGCGGGGGTGGGGTGGGGTGGGGTGGGGGTGAGATGGCGGGGGTGGGGTGGGGTGGGGTGGGGGTGAGATGGCGGGGGTGGGGTGGGGGTGAGATGGCGGGGGTGGGGTGGGGTGGGGTGGGGGTGAGATGGCGGGGGTGGGGTGGGGTGGGTGTGAGATGGTGGGGGTGGGGTGGGGTGGGTGTGAGATGGCGGGGGTGGGGTGGGGTGGGGTGGGTGAGAGATGGCGGGGGTGGGGTGGGGTGGGGGTGAGATGGCGGGGGTGGGGTGGGGGTGAGATGGCGGGGGTGGGTGTGAGATGGCGGGGGTGGGGTGGGTGTGAGATGGCGGGGGTGGGTTGGGGTGGGGTGGGTGTGAGATGGCGGGGGGTGGGGTGGGGTGGGGGGGTGAGATGGCGGGGGTGGGGTGGGGTGGGTGTGAGATGGCGGGGGTGGGGTGGGGTGGGGGGGGGTGAGATGGCGGGGGTGGGGTGGGGGTGAGATGGCGGGGGTGGGGTGGGGGTGAGATGGCGGGGGTGGGGTGGGGGTGAGATGGCGGGGGTGGGGTGGGGTGGGGGTGAGATGGCGGGGGTGGGGTGGGGTGGGGGGGGTGAGATGGCGGGGGTGGGGTGGAGGTGAGATGGCGGGGGTGGGGTGGGGGTGAGATGGCGGGGGTGGGGGTGAGATGGCGGGGTGGGGTGGGGTGGGGGTGAGATGGCGGGGGTGGGGGTGAGATGGCGGGGGTGGGGGTGAGATGGCGGGGGTGGGGGTGAGATGGCGGGGGTGGGGGTGAGATGGCGGGGGTGGGGTGGGGTGGGGGTGAGATGGCGGGGGTGGGGTGGGGTGGGGGTGAGATGGCGGGGGTGGGGTGGGGGTGAGATGGCGGGGGTGGGGGTGAGATGGCAGGGGTGGGGTGGGGTGGGGGTGAGATGGCGGGGGTGGGGTGGGGGTGAGATGGCGGGGGTGGGGGTGAGATGGCGGGGGTGGGGTGGGGTGGGGGTGAGATGGCGAGGGTGGGGTGGGGTGGGGGTGAGATGGCGGGGGTGGGGTGGGGGTGAGATGGCGGGGGTGGGGTGGGGTGGGGTGGGGGTGAGATGGCGAGGGTGGGGTGAGATGGCGGGGGTGGGGTGGGGTGGGGGTGAGATGGCGGGGGTGGGGTGGGGTGGGGGTGAGATGGCGGGGGTGGGGTGGGGGTGAGATGGCGGGGGTGGGGTGGGGTGGGGGTGAGATGGCGGGGGTGGGGTGGGGTGGGGGTGAGATGGCGGGGGTGGGGTGGGGTGGGGGTGAGATGGCGGGGGTGGGGTGGGGGTGAGATGGCGGGGGTGGGGGTGAGATGGCGGGGGTGGGGTGGGGTGGGGTGGGGGTGAGATGGCGAGGGTGGGGTGGGGTGGGGTGGGGGTGAGATGGCGGGGGTGGGGTGGGGTGGGGTGGGGGTGAGATGGCGAGGGTGGGGTGAGATGGCGGGGGTGGGGTGGGGGTGAGATGGCGGGGGTGGGGTGGGGTGGGGGTGAGATGGCGGGGGTGGGGTGGGGTGGGGGTGAGATGGCGGGGGTGGGGTGAGATGGCGGGGGTGGGGTGGGGTGGGGGTGAGATGGCGAGGGTGGGGTGGGGTGGGGTGGGGGTGAGATGGCGGGGGGTGGGGTGGGGGTGAGATGGCGGGGGTGGGGGTGAGATGGTGGGGGTGAGATGGCGGGGGTGGGGTGGGGTGGGGGTGAGATGGCGGGGGTGGGGGTGAGATGGCGGGGGTGGGGTGGGGTGGGGGTGAGATGGCGAGGGTGAGATGGGGTGGGGTGAGATGGGGTGGGGTGGGGTGGGGTGGGGGTGAGATGGCGGGGGTGGGGGCGAGATGGCGGGGGTGGGGTGGGGTGGGGGTGAGATGGCGGGGGTGAGATGGGGTGGGGTGAGATGGGGTGGGGTGGTGTGGCGGGGGTGGGGTGGGGTGGGTGGGGTGGGGTGGGGTGGGGTGGGGTGGCGGGGGTGAGATGGGGTGGGGTGAGATGGGGTGGGGTGGTGTGGCGGGGGTGGGGTGGGGTGGGGTGGGGTGGCGGGGGTGAGATGGGGTGGGGTGGGGGTGAGATGGCGGGGGTGAGATGGCGGGGGTGAGATGGGGTGGGGTGGGGGTGAGATGGCGGGGGTGAGATGGGGTGGGGTGAGATGGGGTGGGGTGAGATGGGGTGGGGTGGGGGTGAGATGGGGTGGGGTGGGGTGGGGTGGGGGTGAGATGGCGGGGGTGGGGGTGAGATGGCGGGGGTGGGGTGGGGTGGGGGTGAGATGGCGGGGGTGAGATGGGGTGGGGTGGGGGTGAGATGGCGGGGGTGAGATGGGGTGGGGTGAGATGGGGTGGGGTGGGGGTGAGATGGCGGGGGTGAGATGGGGTGGGGTGAGATGGGGTGGGGTGAGATGGGGTGGGGTGGGGGTGAGGTGGGGTGGGGTGGGGGTGAGATGGCGGGGGTGGGGGTGAGATGGCGGGGGTGGGGTGGGGTGGGGGTGAGATGGCGGGGGTGAGATGGGGTGGGGTGAGATGGGGTGGGGTGGTGTGGCGGGGGTGGGGTGGGGTGGGGTGGGGTGGGGTGGCGGGGGTGAGATGGGGTGGGGTGAGATGGGGTGGGGTGGTGTGGCGGGGGTGGGGTGGGGTGGGGTGGGGTGGCGGGGGTGAGATGGGGTGGGGTGGGGGTGAGATGGCGGGGGTGAGATGGGGTGGGGTGAGATGGGGTGGGGTGGGGGTGAGATGGCGGGGGTGAGATGGGGTGGGGTGAGATGGGGTGGGGTGAGATGGGGTGGGGTGGGGGTGAGATGGGGTGGGGTGAGATGGGGTGGGGTGGGGTGGGGTGGGGTGGGGTGGGGTGAGATGGGGTGGGGTGGGGGTGAGATGGGGTGGGGTGGGGTGGGGTGGGTGTGAGATGGGGTGGGGTGGGTGTGAGATGGGGTGGGGTGGGTGTGAGATGGGGTGGGGTGAGATGGGGTGGGGTGAGATGGGGTGGGGTGAGATGGGGTGGGGTGAGATGGGGTGGGGTGAGATGTGGTGGGGTGGGGGTGAGATGGGGTGGGGTGAGATGGGGTGGGGTGGGGGAAGAACTGTTTAGTTATGATGCTCTGATCATCATGGTGTGGGGCAGGCTTGATGGGCCAGCTGACCGTCTCCTGCCATTGAATTTGTATGTCCGTATGAACAGTAGGAACCCAAGCTGATTTTGCCCCTCTTTCGACCAAGGGCATTCAGGCAACTAGTCGTTGCCCCACTACCTCCTCAATGTCTGAGACCAGGTATTGAACTTGGGACCTCCCTGGTTTCGACCTCTCAGCGTCACACTGGACAGTACCACTAACCCAGAGTCCGCAGGGAGCTTCCAAAAACCCTCCGTTTGTCTCAAAAAGAGGAAGCTTTGTTCCAATAGTGAGTTGAAAAAAAGCTGTCATATTTAACACAATGGAGAAGTAAACAGAGTGCTCTGACAGCAACCCTGCTAATGGTTATACTAAGTGATATAAAGAACTGTCTAAAGCTGCAGAAAGTGTTAAGAAAGCCCTTAAACAAAAAAGGTGGGACTAACAAATCTAGAGCCCCCTGGATGTTTAGGGACATACAGGGTAGGATAAAGAAAAAAAGGGAGACGTATGACAGATACCGAGGGCTAAATACCCCAGAATCTTTAGAGGAGTACAGAAAGTGCAGGGGTGCAATTAAAAATATCAGGAAAGCAAAGAGGGAGCATGAAAAATTCTTGGCAAGTAAAATCAAGGAAAACCCAAAGATGTTTTATAAACATATTAAGAGTAAGAGGATAACTAAAGAAAGGGTAGGGCCTATTAGAGATCATGAAGGTAATCTGTGTGTGGAGGCAGGAGACGTTGGTAGGGTTCTTAATGAATACTTTGTGTCTCTTTTCACAAAGGAGAGGGGCGAAGCAGACATTGCTATCGGGGGGGAGTGTGAAATATTAGATGAAATAAACAGTGACAGAGCAAGTATTAAGGGGTTTAGCAGCTTTAAAAGTGGATAAATCCCCAGGCCCGGATGAAATGTATCCCAGGCTGTTAAGCAAAGCAAAAGAGGAAATAGCAGAAGCCCTGACCATCATTTTTCAATCCTCTCTGGCTTCAGGTGTGGTACCGGAGGACTGGAGGACTGCTAATGTGGTACCCTTGTTTAAAAAGGGAGAAAAGGATAGACCAAGTAATTACACGTCAGTCAGCCTAACCTCGGTGATGGGAAAATTATTGGAAAGAATTCTGAAGGACAGGATAAATCTTCATTTAGAAAGACATGGATTAATCAAGGATAGTCAGCACAGATTTGTTAAGGAAGGTCGTGTCTGACAAACTTGACTGAATTTTTTGAGGAGGTATCAAGGAAGGTACATGAGGGTAGTGCGTTTGATGTAGTGTATATGGACTTTAGCAAGGCGTTTGATAAGGTTCCACATGGCAGACTGGTCACAAAGTTAAAAGCTCATGGGATCCAGGGCAAAGTGTCAAGTTGGATTCAAAACTGGCTCGGAGACAGGAAGCAGAGGGTAATGGTTGATGCGTGTTTTTGTGACTGGAAGGCTGTTTCCAGTGGGGTTCCGCAGGGCTCAGTACTAGGTCCCTTGCTTTTTGTGGTATATATCAACGATCTTGACTTGAATATAGGGGGTATGATTAAGAAGTTTGCAGATGATACTAAAATCGGCTGTGTGGTTGATACTGAAGAAGGAAGCTGTCGACTGCAGGAAGATATCAATAAATTGGTCAGGTGGGCACAACAGTGGCAAATGGAATTCAATCCGGAGAAGTGGGAGGTAATGCATTTGGGGAGGGTTAACAAGGAAAGGGAATACACATTAAATGGTAGGACACTGAGTAGTGTAGAGGAACAAAGGGACCTTGGAGTGCATGTCCACAGATCCCTGAAGGTAGCAGGCCAGGTAGATAAGGTGGTTAAGAAGGCATACGGAATGCTTGCCTTTATTAGCCGTGACATAGAATACAAGAGCAGGGGGGTTATGCTTCAACTGTATAAAACACGAGTTAGGCCTCCGCTAGAATACTGCGTGCAGTTCTGGTCACCACATTACAGGAAAGATGTGATTGCACTAGAGAGGGTACAGAGGAGATTTACAAGGATGTTGCCGGGAGTAGAGAATCTTAGCTATGAGGAAAGACTGGATAGGCTGGGTCTGTTTTCCTTGGAACAGAGGAGGCTGAGGGGAGACCTTATTGAGGTGTATAAAATTATGAGGGGCATAGATAAAGTGGATAGAAAGAACCTATATCCCTTAGCAGAGGGGTCAAAAACCAGGGGGCACAGATTTAAAGTAATTGGTGGAAGGTTTAGAGGGGATTTGAGGGGAAATTTCTTCACCCAGAGGGTTGTGGGGGTCTGGAACTCACTGCCTGAAAGGGTGGTAGAGGCAGGAACCCTAACCACATTTAAAAAGTACTTGGATGTGCACTTGGGATGCTCTAACCTGCAGGGCTACGGACCAAGAGCTGGGAAGTGGGATTAGGCTGGATAGCTCTTTGTTGGCCGGCGCGGACACGATGGGCCGAAATGACCTCCTTCCGTGCTGTAACTTTCTATGACTCTACGATCATTAAAATGTCATGAACAGGTACAGACGGCCACCCCTTCCACTGTTACCACCAGTCACAACCAAGGGTCACAGTAGTGTCCATCAGTTCCCCCTGTTACAAAGATGGTGCGGTAGGTTCTGGGGAATGGTGAGCAGCAAGGTCAGGGTGGGAGCTGGCTGATTTTGTGTGGGTAATATTGCATGTGAGTCTGCTTGGAGCAGAGAGCAAATATAACTTGAGGTTAGGAAGGAAAGAAGCAAACAGATCACTAAGGTTAATAAAAGGGTAATGGAAAGTCACTAAGTCATTCGGATAAGACGTTAAACCAAAGGCCCGTCTGCTGTCAAAGATCCCATGGCACTATTGGAAGTGCATCAGTCAGCTCTCCGGATGTCCTGGCCAACATCAATCAGCTCTCCGGATGTCCTGGCCAACATCAATCCCTCAACCATCATCAGAACCAGATTAACTGATCATTTGGTGCATTAGCGAGAGGAGGAGGGGGAAAAGAGAAGAGAAAATGGGACCAAAATAGATGAAATAAAATCGGGATGGTGACAGGGACTCTCATTGCACACTCACAAGCTCTTTTCACAAGTTTTATCTGTGAGGTTTTATCAAATATAGATCATATATCATACAGAGCGGGAAACATCACACTGCTTCTCAATCGAGGACGCACTGTACATCCTCACAGATCGTACCTGCAATGTTTTGTTTTCTGTAACTTTTAGTTAAAGTTCTGGACCATTTAGAATGGGCACAATCCACTACTTTAGGGTCAAAACAATGGACTAGGACAGCATGGCGACGTCGCTGAGGCGCAGTGTGCCACCGTGTGGTCAGAGGCGGGTGCCCGATTCCTATACACGCTGAGGCATCCTTCATAGATGCGTTGGCATAGGGAGCATGATACCAGGGGCTTAGAGGGTTAAATTATGAGGTCAGGTTGCAAAGACTAGGAATATATTCCCTTGAATACTGAAAATTGAGGGGTGATCCAATTGAAGTCTTTCAGATGATTAAAGGAGTTGATCGGGTGGATAGAGAGAAACTATTTCCTCTGGTGGGGGGATTAGGAACAAGGGGGCATCGCCTTAAAATTAGAGCCAGGCCGTTCAGGGGTGAAGTCAGGAAGCACTACTTCACACAAAGGGTAGTGGAAATCTGGAACACTCTCCCCCAAAAAAACTGTTGAGTTATTTAACCCTTTTAGCCCTGGGACCATTCTGGTGAATCCATGGTCCACCCCCTCCAAGGCCAATATGCCCTTCCTGAGGAGCGCTGCCCAGAACTGAACACTGTCCAGATGTATCAGACTCACCTGCAGCAGCAGCGAAAGCAGCCCTGGGTGGAGACCGAGCGCAGAGACCGAGGATTTAAAGAGCGGGGAGAGAGAGAGAGCGGGCCAGACTCACCGGCAGCAGAGGCAGCGAGAGCGGCCCTGGGTGGAGACCGAGCGCAGAGACTGAGTGCGGTTTAAACAGAGTGCTGCGAGTTGGGAATTGGTTCTTACTGTACACCAAGGAAAGAGTCCGAGAGCGGGAGCAGGCAGACGACAACAACAACTGCGAAACCGCTAAAGTGACGTTACAACCAGGGAAGGTAAGTAGGACCTGGTGAGTATTTCTACAGTCCAGTCGTTAAAGTCAAAGTAAGGTCTCTAGTATAGAGTAAGTAGTGTGTAAAGTGAAGCAAGGTCCCTAGTGTATTTAATATTCTTTAATTTAAAGGAAGTAAAGGGAGTAAATTAAGGGTAGGACATGGCAGGGCAGCTCGGCAGCGTGGAGTACTCCTCCTGTGTTATGTGGGAAGTCAGGGACACTTTAGGTGTCCAGGGCGAACACATGTGCAGGAAGTGTCTCCAGTTGCAGCTACTCAAAATCCGCGTTTCGGAGCTGGAGCTGCGGCTGGAGTCACTGTGGAGCATCCGCGAAGCTGAGATCTTCGTGGATAGCACGCTTAACGAGGTGGTCACACCGCAGGTAAAGAGTGCACAGGCAGACAGGAAATGGGTGACCGCCAGACAGAGTAAAAGAACTAGGAAGGTTGTGCAGGAGTCCCCGGGGTCCATCTCCCTCTCCAACAGATTTTCCGTTTTGGATACTGCTGGGGGAGATGGTTTCTCAGGGGAATGCAGCAAGAGCCAAGTCCGTGGTACTACGAGGGGCTCAGCTGCACAGGAGGGGAGGAAAAAGAGTGGGAGAGCAATAGTGATGGGGGATTCTATCGTAAGGGGAACAGATAGACGTTTCTGTGGACGCAGACGTGACTCCAGGATGTTATGTTGCCTCCCTGGTGCCAGGGTCAAGGATGTCACTGAACGGCTGCAGGGCATTCTGAAGGGGGAGGGTGAACAGTCAGAGGTCGTGGTTCACATTGGTACCAACTAAATGGGTAGAAAGAGGGATGAGGTCCTGCAACAAGAATTTAGGGAACTAGGTAGCAAATTAAAAAGCAGGACCTCAAAGGTTGTAATCTCTGGATTACTCCCGGTGCCACGTGCTAGTGAGTAGAGGAATAGGAGGATAGAGCAGATGAATGCGTGGCTAAAGAGTTGATGCAGGAGGGAGGGCTTTAGTTTCCTGGATCACTGGGTCTGCTTCTGGGGAAGGTGGGACCTGTACAAGTCGGACGGGTTGCACCTGAACCGGAACGGGACCAACATCCTTGCGGGGAGGTTTGCTAGTACTGTTGGGGGGGGGGGTTTAAACTAACTTGGCAGGGGGATGGGATATGGAGTGGAGCTATAGTAGGGGGTGATGCACAGCCAAATATAGAGGAAAAAACAAGTCAGCCTGGAAGGCAGAGCAAATATGTAATGGCACAAAGGAGTATGGCAAGGCTGGATGGCATTTATTTTAATGCAAGGAGTCTTGCGAGTAAGGCAGATGAATTGAAGGTGTTGATGAACACATGGGAGTATGATATTGTTGCTATCACAGAGACATGGTTGAGGGAGGGGCAGGACTGGCAGCTCAATATTCCGGGGTATAGAATCTTCAGGCGAGACAGAGGGGGGTGTAAAAGAGGAGGGGGTGTCGCAATATTAATCAAGGAGTCAATTACTGCTGTAAGGAGGGATGATTTCTTAGCAGGTTCCTCTAATGAGGCCATATGGGTAGAACTTAAAAACAAAAAGGGGGCAAGCACTTTGCTGGGAGTGTACTATAGGCCCCCAAACAGTCAGGGGGAGATAGAGGAACAGATATGTAGGCAAATCTCAGAGAAGTGTAGAAATAATAGGGTAATAATAGTAGGGGATTTCAACTTCCCCAATATTAACTGGGATAGTCAGAGTGTGAAAGGCTTAGAGGGTGCGGAATTCTTAAAGTGCATCCAGGAGAGCTTTTCGAGCCAGCATGTAGAAAGTCCTACAAGAGAGGGATCGGTACTGGACCTAATTCTCGGGAATGTAGCCGGGCAAGTGGTGGAAGTGTCAGTAGGAGAGCATTTTGGTGACAGTGACCATAAGTCGGTGAGATTTAAGGTAGTCATGGAAAAGGACAAAGATGGACCGGAAATAAAGGTTCTAAATTGGGGGAAGGCCGATTTTAATATAAGGCAGGATCTGACCAAAATGGACTGGGATCAGCTACTTGTAGGAAAATCCACATCAGAGCAATGGGAGTCTTTCAGAAAGGAAATAGAGAGAGTACAGCGCCAACATGTTCCCGTAAAGGTCAAGGGTGGGACCAACAAGCCCAGGGAACCCTGGATGTCAAGGGATATACAAGAATGGATTAGGAAAAAAAGGGAGGCTTTTGGCAGATACAAAGGACTAAAAACAGTGAAAGCCCTAGAGGAGTATAGAAAGTGCAGGGGGTACATAAAAAAGAAATTAGGAGAGCGAAGAGGGGGCATGAAAAAACACTGGCGGGCAAAATAAAGGAAAATCCCAAGGTGTTTTATAAGTATATTAAGGGCAAGAGGATAACCAGGGAAAGAGTTAGGGACCAAAGTGGCAATCTGTGTGTAGAGCTGGAAGATGTACGTGAGGTTTTAAATGAATATTTTGCATCTGTGTTCACTATGGAGAAGGACGATGTAGGCATAGAAATCAGGCAGGGGGATTGTGATATACTTGAACAAATTAGTATTGAGAGGGAGGAGGTACTAGCGGTTTTAGCGGGCTTAAAAGTGGATAAATCCCCAGGCCCTGATGGGATGTATCCCAGGCTGCTGTGTGAGGCAAGGAAAGAGATTGCAGGGGCTCTGACACAAATTTTCAGAATCTCTCTGGCCACAGGGGAGGTGCCAGAGGACTGGAGAACAGCTAACGTAGCACCATTGTTCAAGAAGGGTAGAAGGGTTAAACCAGGGAATTACAGGCCAATGAGCCTAACATCAGTGGTAGGGAAATTATTGGAAAAAATTCTGAGGGACAGAATTAGTCTCCACTTGGAGAGGCAGGGATTAATCAGGGATAGTTAGCTTGGCTTTGTCAGGGGGAGATCATGTCTGACCAATTTGATTGAATTTTGAGAGGGGGTGACTAGGTGTGTGGATGAGGGTAGTGCAGTTGATGTAGTCTACATGGACTTCAGTAAGGCTTTTGACAAAGTCCCACATGGGAGACTGGTCAAGAAGGTAAGAGCCATGGAATCCAGGGCAATTTGGCACATTGGATCCAAAATTGGCTTAGTGGCAGGAGGCAGAGGGTGATGGTCGAAGGTTGTTTTTGTGACTGGAAGCCTGTGTCCAGTGGTGTACCGCAGGGATCGGTGCTGGGTCCTTTGCTGTTTGTAGTGTACATTAATGATTTAGATATGATCAGTAAGTTCGCAGATGACACGAAAATTGGTGGAGTGGTAAATAGTGAGGAGGGAAGCCTCAGGCTACAGGACGATATAGACGGGATGGTTAGAAGGGCAGAACAGTGGCAAATGGAATTTAACCCTGAAAAGTGTGAGGTGATGCATTTTGGGAGGACAAACAAGGCAAGGGAATACACAATGAATGGTAGGATCCTAGGAAGGACAGAGGATCAGAGGGACCTTGGTGTGCATGTACATAGATCCCTGAAGGCAGCAGGACAGGTAGATAAGGTGGTTAAAAAGGCATATGGGATACTTGCCTTCATTAGCCGAGGCATAGAATATAAGAGCAGGGAGGTTATGATGGAGCTGTACAAAACGCTAGTTAGGCCACAGCTGGAATACTGTGTGCAGTTCTGGTCGCCACACTATAGGAAGGATGTGATTGCATTGGAGAGGGTGCAGAGGAGATTCACCAGGATGTTACCTGGGCTGCAGTGCTTCAGCTATGAAGAGAGACTGGACAGGCTGGGGTTGTTTTCCTTAGAGCAGAGAAGGCTGAGGGGGGACCTGATTGAGGTGTACAAAATTATGAGGGGCATAGATAGGGTAGATAGAAAGGAACTTTTCCCCTTAGTAGAGGGGTCAATAACCAGGGGGCATAGTATCAAGGTAAGGGGCAGGAGGTTTAGAGGGGATTTGAGGAAAAACTTTTTCACCCAGAGGGTGGTTGGAATCTGGAACTCACTGCCTGAAAGGGTGGTAGAGGCAGGAACCCTCACAACATTCAAGAAGCATTTAGATGAGCACTTGAAACGCCATAGCATACAAGGCTACGGACCAAGTGCTGGAAAATGGGATTAGAATAGACAGGGCTTGATGGCCGGCACGGACACGATGGGTCGAAGGGCCTCTTTCTGTGCTGTATAACTCTATGACTCTATGGGGTTTAACCAGAGATTTATACAACTGAAGCATTACTTCCAGCCCTCTGAGATAAAGGCCAACATTCCATTCGCCTTTATAATTATTTTTTGTTCCTGTCCACCAGCTTTTAGTGATTTCTATCCAAGGACCCCTAAATCTCTCGGCTCCTCCACAGTTCCCAGCTTCTCACCATTTAGACAACACTCTGATCTCGTTCTTAGGTCCAAAGGGGATGACCTCACACTTCCCCACGTTGAACTCCAGCTGCCAGTTTTTCCCCACTCACCTAATCTATCAACATCCCTTTGCAACTTCCTGCTCCCATCGACACGATGTATTTGTGCCCCACTGCACGACATAACCTAGCCTGACACATTCAGTGCAGTGCAGTGCTCAGGGAGCTGCTTTCTGTGGATGAAACTGTAAACCCAGGTCCAGTCTGCCTGTTTAGATGGATATAAGAAAAAAACCGCAGTGTCGTTCTCCAGGTGACCGAGCTAACATTCCTCCCTTAACCAACACTACCAACAACAAATTAACTGCTCATTTTTTCATTAACTGTTTGTGGGATCTTGCTGTGTGCAAAGTGGCTGCTGCGATTCCTGCAGAAGTGACTGCACTTCAAAACTACTTCATTGGCTGTGAAACGCTTTGGGACGTACTGAGGCTGTGAAAGGCTCTATAGAAATGTAAGTTCATTCTTTTTTGATACAATGATAGATTTATAAATATGTTCTGAAGCAGAGGATCCCAAACGGGGTGGGTGGGTGTGGCGGGGGGGGGGGGGGGGGGGTGGGAAGGGTGCGCGATTATTGTTCACTTAATGTGATTTTAGATTGAAATTCGCTGTTTGTTTTTAATTATATTGAAAGCCTGTTGTGTGTATTTTTGTCCACTTTGCCATAAGTGAAACAGATGAGCTCTGGGGGGTGCGGGGGGGTGTTGGTGACGTTTTGGGGGCAAACATCCCCATTGCTGATAGCAGCCAGGAAAATTCAAGCCACTGATTTAACTGCAAACTTGGACAAGCAAACTGGAGGCCAACAAATTCCAGAAAAAAAGAGACCGGCTCCACCCAGCGAGAGACCGCCCCCCAGCCCGAGACCGGCTCCACCCAGCGAGAGACTGCACACCCGAGCGAGAGACCAGCCCCCCAGCGAGAGACCGCTCCCCCCAGCGAGGGACTGCACCCCCAAGCGAGAGGCCCCCCTCCAGCGAGAGACCGCCCCCCCCAGCGAGAAATGGCTTCCCCCAGCGAGAGACCGGCCCCCCAGCGAGAGACTGCACCCCCGAGCGAGAGGCCCCCCTCCAGCGAGAGACTGCACCCCCGAGCGAGAGGCCCCCCTCCAGCGAGAGACCGCCCCCCCCCCCAGCGAGAAATGGCTTCCCCCAGCGAGAGACCGGCCCCCCAGCGAGAGACTGCACCCCCGAGCGAGAGGCCCCCCTCCAGCGAGAGACTGCACCCCCGAGCGAGAGGCCCCCCTCCAGCGAGAGACCGCCCCCCACCCCCCAGCGAGAAATGGCTTCCCCCAGCGAGAGACCGCCCCCCCCAGCAAGGCAATCAGCACACTTTCCAGGCTGAAATGTGAGCAATGTTGAGTTGGCAAGGTGCAGGAGGACTGGTGGTGGCTATGGAACTGTACCCCGGCATGAGTTGCTACCTTCAGAAGGTAAGGGGAGAAAATTGAAGAGGGTGGAGGAGCTACGGTGAATTAAAATCTGCCATCACTGCCTTATGTTTTGTACGGTGGCACTGTTCCGTGGATAACGTTCATACATGTAATAATAGACTTTTGAAGCCTACCATAATTCGAACTGATTACCCGAGGTGGAGTGTATGTATGTATGAAAGTCAGATCTAGAGCATATATATTGCTGGGACAGGACAGGAGAAGCAGCCAGTAGCATTTCTTTAAAATAAAAAGGAGCTTGCAATGAACAGCACACATCACCGGTCACTCTGGGTAAATAATAAATACCACCTCCTTAAACTTCAGCCCATTGAAAACTCGGCTGCCCGTGTCCTAACTCACACCAAGTCCCGTTCACCCATCACCCCTGTGCTCGCTGACCTATACTGGCTCCCCGTCCGGCAACACCTCGATTTTAAATTCTCATCCTCGTTTCAAATCCCTCCAGGGCCTCGCCCCTCCCTATCTCTGTAACCCTCCGAGATCTCTGCACTCCTCCCATTCTGGCTTCTTATGCATCCCCCACTCCCTTTGCCCCACCATTGGTGGCCGTGCCTTCAGCTGCCTAGGCCCTAAGTTCTGGACTTCCCTCCCTAATCCTCTCTACCTCTCTTCTCATTTAAGATGCTCCTTAAAACCTACCTCTTTGACCAAGCTTTTGTTATCTGTCCTAATATGTAGCTCGGTGTCAATTTTTTTTGTCTGATTAAGCTCCTGTGAAGCATCTTGGTCTGTTTTACTTTGTTAAAGGCGCTTATAAATGCAAGGTGTTGTTGTATAACTGCACAAGGCAGGACAAGTGCAGGACCACTGGCTTATGATGACTGAATGAGTCAAATCCTGCTTTTATTTTGGGATTTTCACCCATGATTGGGGAGCTGTATTTGTGATTTAACAGTCTGATTGGGCCAGGGATGTCTGTTACAAAACAAAATGCTATTAAAATCCCGACTAGTTTCCAACAGATCTTTGTTTTATCTGATGACAGATTCCTAAACTAGCTCACGCCCCGCAGCACACAGAGCACGGACCTTAAAGGAAGCCACAAGTAGCAGCTCTCAAACCCGCGGGTACAAGTCTGAGCCACACTGAGATGGTTATCCTGGTGATGAATCTGGGATGTGTGGTTGAGGTGCCGTGGAGACATAGCTGAGGCTGAATGATACAGCCAGAAAGAGAGGAAAAACTCAAGTCTGACCTGGTGTTAACCCACATGGGATGTTAAAGCGAGCAAACTGGTTTCACTGAAAGAAGCTGGGAAGTGTTCTGTCCGGGTGTGATTAACGATACTGGTAAGAGCAGAAGATTGATTTCTGGAGCCTAGGGATGGCACTTTTTTCTACTGTCAAGAGCTGGACAGGGGCTAGGAGAGGAGATGAATTGGTAGTGAGAAAAACTCACTGAAAACCTAGATCGGTGAGATGCCTGCTTCACAAGATGAGGAGAAAAGTATGGCCCCTGTTTTAGGAACTTTCCACACACTCCACTCAAAAACTGGTTACTAGGCAACCCAAACTAAGCACGGAGTGATTCTCTGCACCAACACTTTTACGGCCTTCTGCGCACGGTTTCCCGGGCCATGCATGCGCAGTACCCAACAGTTCCAGCCTGCAGCGTGGGCCACGCTTTCCTCGGCTCCATGGGAGAAGGTCACTGGAGCCGTGCTGGC
>JASTWF010000113.1:757915-875524 GCA_030390025.1 Squalus acanthias | reverse complement strand
GAGAGAGACTGGAGGGGGGAGAGAGAGAGACTTTGTTTTAGTCATTCATGGGATGTGGCAGTCGCTGGCAAGGCCAGCATTTATTGCCCATCCCTAGTTGCCCTTGAGAAGGTGGTGGTGAGCCGCCCTCTTGAACTGGTACAGTCCGTGTGGTGAAGGTGCTCCCACAGTGCTGTTAGGGAGGGAGTTCCAGGATTTTGACCCAGCAACGATGAAAGAACGGCGATATACTTCCAAGTCAGGATGGTGTGTGACTTGGAGGGGAACTTGGAGGTGGTGGTGTTCCCAGCGCCTGCTGCCCTTGTCTTTCTATATGGAAGAGGTCGCGGGTTTGGGAGGTACTGCCGAAGAAGCCTTGGCGAGTTGCTGCAGTGCATCTTGTAGATGATACACACTGCAGCCGCGGTGTGCCGATGGTGGAGGGAGTGAATGTTTAAGGTGGATCGGGTGCCAATCAAGCGGGCTGCTTTATCTTGGATGGTGTCGAGCTTCTTGAGTGTTGTTGGAGCTGCACTCATCCAGGCAAGTGGAGAGTATTCCATCACACTCCTGACTTGTGCCTTGTAGATGGTGGAAAGGCTTTGGGGAGTCAGGAGGTGAGACTCGCTGCAGAATACCTAGTCTCTGACCTGCTCTTGTTGCCACAGTATTTATGTGGCTGGTCCATTTAAGTTTCTGGTCAATGGTGACCCCAAGATATCAATGGAGG
Organism: Squalus acanthias; assembly: GCA_030390025.1. NCBI lineage: Eukaryota > Metazoa > Chordata > Chondrichthyes > Squaliformes > Squalidae > Squalus > Squalus acanthias. The sequence continues at coordinate 874,815 of JASTWF010000113.1, read as the reverse complement.
GGGATTCAGCGATGGTAATGCCGTTGAATGTCATGGGGCAGTGGCTAGATGCTTGCTTGTTGGAGATAGTCATTGCCTGGCACTTGTGTGGCGCGAATGTTACCTGTCACTTATCAGCCCAAGCCTGAATGTCATCCAGGTCTTGCTGCATGCAGGCATAGGACTGCTTCATTATCTGAGGAGTTGCGAATGGCACTGAACACTGCAGTCATCAGCGAACATCCCCACTTCTGACCTTATGATGGAGGGAAGGTCATTGATGAAGCAGCTGAAGATGGTTGGACCTAGGACACTGCCCTGAGGAACTCCTGCAACGATGTCCTGGGGCTGTGATGATTGACCTTCAACCACCACAACCATCTTCCATTGTGCTAGGTATTACTCCAGCCAGTGGAGAGTTTTCCCCCCGATTCCCATTGACTTCAATTTTACTGGGGCTCCTTGATACCACACTCGGTCAAATGCTGCCTTGATGTCAAGGGCAGTCACTCTCGCCTCACCTCTGGAATTCAGCTCCTATGTCCATGTTTGAACCAAGGCTGTAATGAGGTCTGGAGCCGAGTGGTCCTGGTGGAACCCAAACTGGGCATCAGTGAGCAGGTTATTGGTGTGTAAGTACTGCTTGATAACACTGTCGACGACACCTTCCATCACTTTGCTGACGATTGAGAGTAGACTGATGGGGCGGTAATTGGCCGGATTGGATTTGTCCTGCTTTTTGTGGACAGGACATACCTGGGCAGTTTTCCATATTGTCGGATAGATGCCAGTGTTGTAGCTGTACTGGAACAGCTTGGCTAGAGGTGCAGCTAGTTCTGGAGCATAAGTCTTCAGCACGACAGCCGGGATGTTGTCGGGGCCCACATCTTTTGCTGTATCCAGTGCGCTCAGCCGTTTCTTGATATCACGTGGAGTGAATCGAATTGGCTGAAGACTGGCTTCTGTAGTGGTCGGGACCTCAGGAGGAGGCCGATATGGATCATCCACTCGGCACTTCTGGCTGAAGATGGTTGCAAACGCTTCAGCTTTGTCTTTTGCACTCACGTGCTGAGCTCCACCATCATTGAGGATGGGGATATTCATGGAGCCACCCCCTCCCGTCAGTTGTTTAATGGTCCACCACCATTCACGACTGGATGTGGCAGGACTGCAGAGCTTTGATTTGATCTGTTGATTGTGGGATCACTTAGCTCTGTCTATAGAATGCTGCTGCTGCTTTTTAACATGCATGTAGTCCTGTGTTGCAGCTTCCCCAAGTTGGTACCGCATTATTAGGTACGCCTGCTGCTGCTCCTGGCATGCTCTTCTACACTCCTTATTGAACCAGGGTTGGTCCCCTGGCTTGATGGTAATGGTAGAGAGGGATATGCCGGGCCATGAGGTTACAGATTGTGGAATACAATTCTGCTGCTGCTGATGGCCCACAGCGCCTCATGGATGCTCAGTTTTGAGCTGCTAGATTTGTTCTGAATCTAACCCATTTAGCACAGTGGTAATGCCACACAACATGATGGAGGGTGTCCTCGGTGTGAAGATGGGACTTTGTCTCTACAATGACTGTGCAGTGGTCACTGCTACCAATGCTGTCATGGACAGATGCATCTGCGACAGGTAGATTGGTGAGGAGGAGGTCAAGTAGGTTTTTCTCTCGTGTTGGTTCTCTCACCACCTGTCTCAGGCCCAGACTGGCAGCTATGGACTCGGCCAGCTCGGTCAGTAATGGTGCTCCCGAGCCACTCTTGGTGATGGACGTTGAAGTCCCCCACCCAGAGTACATTCTGTGCCCTTGCTACTCTCAGTGTTTCTTCCAAGTGGTGTTCAACATGGAGGAGTACTGATTCATCAGCTGAGGGAGGGCGATAGGTGGTAATCAGCAGGAGGTTTCCTTGCCCATGCTTGACCTGATGCCATGAGACTTCATGGGGTCCTGAGTCAATGTTGTGGACTCCCAGGGCCACTCCTTCCCAACTGTATACCACTGTGCCGCTCCCCCTGGTGGGTCTGTCCTGCCGGTGGGACAGGACATACCCAGGGATGGTGATGGAGGAGTTTGGGACATTGGCTGAAAGGTATGATTCTGTGAGTATGACTGTCAGGCTGTTGTTTGGCTAGAAATGAAAACAGAAAATGCTGGAAATACTCAGCAGGTCAGGCAGCATCTGTGGAGTATTTTCTTTTGTTTTGTTGTTTGGCTAGTCTGTGGGACAGCTCTCCCAATTTTGGCACAAGTTGGTGAGGAGGAATTTGCAGGGTCGACTGGGCTGGGTGTGCCGTTGTTGTGTCTGTAGCCGATGCATCCGTCCGTTTTTGTTATTGTTTTTCGTAGCGGTGCCTAGGTCGATGCCGGGTGGTCTGTCCAGTTTTATTATTCTTATTTTTCCTCATGGTTTTGATACAACTGAGTGGCAGTTAAAAGTCAACCACATTGCTGTGGATCTGGAGTCACATATAGGCCAGACCGGGTAAGGACAGCAGATTTCCTTCCCTAAAGGACATTAGTGAACCAGATGGGTTTTTACGACAATCCAATAGTTTTATGGTCACCGTTACTGATGCTGGCTTTTTATTCCAGATTTATTTAATTAACTGAATTTAAATTCCCCAGCTGCCGTGGTGGGATTTGAACTCACGTCTCCGGGTCATTGGTCCAGGCCTCTGTATTCCTAGTCCAGTAACATAATCACTATGCTACTGTTCCCGTTAAACTGGTTGGAGGGGGGTTGAGGGACAGAAACGAGGATGGAGAGAGTTGAGAGATTGGGGGCAGCGAGAATGGGAGTCAGCGAGAAAGAAAGAGACTGGTAAGAATGGAGAGAGGTGAGGCACCTTGGTGGGGAGAGGAGTCGGGGGAAGAGATAGAGGCTGGGGTAGGGGAGAGAGAGATGGGGGGCAGAGACACCGGTTGCGTGGGAGGAGATAGTGAACAATGGGCCAGAGAGCAAAAGAGACACACCGACACCGGGGTGGAGGGGGGAAGAGTGAGACTGATACCCGAGGGGAGAGAGATGGAGGACAAAAAGATCAGGTTGGGGAGGCAGAGAGTGAGTGGCACACAGTAGGGGGGAGATGGTGAGAGACAGTGGGTAGAAAGGACACCTGGGAGGGAGGGGAGGGATGAGCGAGACCAGGTTAGATAGTGTCACGGGGGAAGAGAGAGAGAGAAAAGGGGTTGTGGGGAGAATTGAGCGTGACGAGGGCTGGGAATGGTGAAGCATGAGGGGCTGGAGTGAAAGGAGAGAGAGATGGGGAGGGGGACAGAGGGGTGACTATGGGGTTTTTGAGAGAGAGTGTCTGTTCAGGAGGAGGAAAGTTGTTTGGGGGAGAGGCCGGGGGCAGGATGTGGACAAACAGAAAACCACTGAGCTTTCTGGCTAACAACATGTGCGAAAAGGATACACGTCGCAGGAAGTGGGAGCAAAGTTTGGATAGGCATGGTCAATGAAATCGGGTTTGTTTTTGAAGATGGGCAGAGGGGTAAGATGGGGCAGGCAGCTGGGGCTAACTTCAGCGTGGTAAATGAAGGCTGTGCTAGCGAGTGTGGTGCGGAGGGAGGGAAGGAAAGGCTGAGTCTTTGTTGGTTGGGCCTCTACTCATTGGACTACAGAAGAATGAGAGGCGATCTTATCGAAACATATAAGATTGTGAGGGGGCTTGATCGGGTGGAGGCGGGGAGGATGTTTCCACTGATGGGTGAGACTAGAACTGGGGGGCATAATCTTAGAATAAGGGGCTGCCGTTTCAAAACTGAGATGAGGAGAAACTTCTTCACTCAGAGGGTAGTAAATCTATGGAATTTGCTACCTCAGAGAGCTGTGGAAGCTGCGACATTAAATAAATTTAAAACGGAGATAGACAGTTTCCTAGCTGATAAGGGAATCAAGGGTTATGGGGAGCGGGCAGGGAAGTGGACGTGAGTCTAGGTTCGGATCAGCCATGATCCTATTGAATGGCGGAGCAGGCCCGAAGGGTCGTATGGCCGACTCCTGCCTACTTCTTATGTTCTTATGAGTCAGTGAGCAGACCGTGCGAGAAGGGACACAGCTGTAAAAGTAGAATGGAATAGGGCAGTTGAAGGATTTTCTGCTTGTGGGGAAGAGCAAAACTGGAGGCCATCAATATAAGATAGTCACCAAGAAATCAAATAGGGAATTCAGAAGGAACTTCTTTACCCAGAGAGTGGTGAGAATGTGAACCTCACTACCACAGGGAGTGGTTGAAGCGAATAGTATAGATGCATTTAAGGGGAAGCTAGATAAGCATATGAGGGAGAAGGGAATAGAGGGTGATGCTGATAGATTTAGATGAGGAAAGACGGGAAGAGGCTCGAGTGGAGCATAAACGCTAGCATGGACTGGTTGGGCCGAATGGCCTGTTTCTGTGCCGTATATCCGATGTAATTTTAAAATGTGGACAGGGGTTTCTATGATGATGCATTGGGGGAGTGAGGAAAGTGGGTGAGCAGTCAGTAGGAGGCCGGTGAGGACTGGGGGTGATGGTCGAGCAGGAGTTAGAGTGGGGTAGGATACAAGTGGCCCAGTTCTGGGTGAGTTGCAGTTTGTGTATAGTGGAGCTTAGGATTTTGAGAAATGAGCTGATGAAGGGGTGGAGTTTGGTTGCGTTGGGTGTGAGGTTAGTGCTTAGGCAGAAGATGTTATGGAAATGGAAGCAGGCAGTCTTGCCGATGGACCAGGTATGAGGTTTGAACCTGAGCTCGGTGTTTGACAGGACCCCAGGATTGCACGCCCCCAGGTTCAGCCTGAATGAGCGGCTGGGGCGGGGGAATAGGATCAGCGACTTAAGATGTAAAGTTGTATTGGGAGCTGAACCGAATGGCTTCATTCTTCTGAATGTTGAGCTGAAGAAAGTTCTGGCTTGTCCATAACTTGCTGTTGGACAGATGGTGATCGGCATGGGATTGGGGTAGATGGAGCTAAACTTGGATGTCAACGGCCCACTTATAGTAGCACAGAGATGAGGAATGGCAGGGGACCAAGGATTGTACCTTGTGGCAGAGATAACTGACGGAGAGGGTGAGAGTCGGGGAGAAAGGGATGGATTGAGAATGAGGTGGAGGTTGGGGTACAGAGGTGTCAAAATCTGGGCTGTGTTGGGAGTGAGGTTTCTGATTAAAATTAGTGGGAAGGATCACATCACGCAGAGCCCTGATTATGTTTAAGAGTGAAATTCATCCGAATGGGTGACATTTTTAAAAGCAATCCTCGAGTGGGGATTAACAGATCTGGAGTCTATGGGACTCGAGGGGTACCCCCCCACTCTTAAATGAGCTTTATCGGGAAGATCTGTCACCAGTGGGCCTTTTGCAGTGACCAAGCAATGCAATGTAGCAGCTGCTGTGATAGTGCATGGATTGTGCTGGATGTCTGTACTGTGTTGAGCACCTTGTTGGATTTGAAGTGAATGTTGTCTGCTTTTAAAGTGAGATGCTGTGTTGCCTATTGTGTCCTCTGAGCGGTGGCTGATGTTGGTGTGCTGTCAAGAGAACTGATGTTTTGTACTGCGTTAAGAGTTTTATACTGCACATCTTTAAAAGAAATCGATTAGCCATTTCTCCTGTGGTGCTGCTTGAGGTAAATTGGATGATGCGCTGTTTTCTAAGGACAAGCGACTTAGACCATCAGTGCTGAATTATTCTGCTGCTAAGGTGGGGCTGTGTTTAAAGTGACCTCTCCTTTTAAAGCTGCATAAACCGATTGCTCTAAATAGGAGATCCTGAGGACACTTAGAGGATAATTGCTATAGGTGAGGCTTTGTAAATTTCTGGCTCCAGGCCAGAAGAAACCAATATGAAATGACTGGCTTTTTAAAAAATATTTTCTATGCTATAAAAGTCTGACGGACTCAAAACTTTACATAAAGAATAGGATGAAGTGTCAGCCTGGGCAAGTGGTAGCACACTTTGCCGTTAGTCAGAAGGTTGTGGGTTCAAGCCCCACTTCAACAACTTTAACACGTAATCTAAATTGGCACTTTAGAGGGAGTGCTGCACTGAAAGACTTGCATTTCTATAGCGCCTTTCACAACCTCAGGACATCCCAAAGCGCTTCACAGCCAATGAAGCATTTTTTTGAAGTGTAGTCACTGTTGTAATGTAGGAAACGTGGCAGCCAATTTGCGCACAGCAAGCTCCCAGAAACAGCAATGACCAGATCATCTGTTTCAGATGAGACGTTAAACCGAGGCTCCGTCTGCGCTCTCAGGTGGATGTAAAAAGATCCCATAGCACTATTCGAAGACAAACAGGGGAGGTGTCCTGGCCAATAGTTATCCTTCAACCAACGTCATGAAAAATCAGATGAACTCATTATTCATCTCATTTGCTGTTTGTTGGACCTTGCTGTGTGCAGGTTGGCTGCTATGATTGCCTACAAAACAGTAGTGACTGCACTTCAAAAATAATGAATTGGCTGTGAAATGCTTTGGGATGTCCTGAGAACATGAAAGGTGCTATAGAAATCTTTCATCTCTTTGATGAGGTAATAGAGAGGGTTGATGAGGGTAATGCGGTTGACGTAGTGTACATGGATTTCCAAAAGGCGTTCGGCAAAGTGCCACATAATAGGCTTGCCAGCAAAGTTGAAACCCGTGGAATAAAAGGGACAGTGGCAGCATGGATACGGAATTGGCCAAGTGACAGGAAACAGAGAGTAGTGGTGAACGGTTGTTTTTTGGACTGGAGGAAGGTATACAGTGGTGTTCCCCAGGGGTCGGTTCTAGGACCACTGCTTTTCTTGATATATATTAATGACTTGGACGTGGGTGTACAGGGCACAATTTCAAAATTTGCAGATGACACAAAACTTGGAAATATAGCGAACAGTGAGGAGGCGAGTGATAGACTTCAGGAAGACAAAAACAGGCTGGTGAAATGGGCGGACACGTGGCAGATGAAATTTAACGCAGAAAAGTGTGAAGTGATCGATTTTGGTAGAAAGAATGAGGAGGAGACATATAAACGAAATGGTACAATCCTGAAGGGGGTGCATGAACCGAGAGACCTGGGGGTATATATGCACAAATCGTTGAAGGTGGCAGGGCAGGTTGAGAAAGCAGTTAAAAAGGCTTACGGGATCCTGGGCTTCGTGAATAGAGTACAATAGAGTATAGAGTACAAAAGTGTGGAAATTATGATGAACCTGTATAAAACACTGGTTCGGCCCCAACTGGAGTATTGTGTCCAATTCTGGGCACCGCACTTTAGAAGGATGTGAAGGCCTGAGAGAGGGTGCAGAAAAGATTTACGAGAATGATTCCCGGGATGAGGGACTTCAGTTACATTGATAGACTGGAGAAGCTGGGGTTGTTCTCCTTGGAGCAGAGAAGATTGAGAGGAGATTTGATAGAGGTGTTCAATATCATGAGGGGTCTGGACAGAGTAGATAGAGAGAAACTGTTCCCATTGGCCGAAGGGTTGAGAATCAGAGGACACAGATTTAAGGTGATTGGCAAAAGAAACAAAGGTGACGTAAGAAAAAACTTTTTTACGCAGCGAGTGGTTATGATCTGGAATTCACGGCCTGAAAGGGTGGTGGAGGCAGACTCCATCTTATCTTTCAAAAGGTAATTGGATAAGTAACTGAAGGAAAGAAATTTGCAGGGCTACAGGGAAAGGGCGGGGGAGTGGGACTAGCTGAAGTGCTCTTGCAGAGAGCCGGCACGGGCTCGACGGGCCGAATGGCCTCCTGCTGTGCTGTAACCATTCGATGATTCTATGAAATGTAAATTTGTTTTTCAGATAGCTCTATACACATAGAAATTCAAATTGAAATGAGAGTGTTCTGTCACTTTCCCCTTCTCTCTCCTTGATATTCTTATCATAGAATCTTACAGCGCAGAAGGAGGGCATTCGGCCCATTGTGCCTGTGCCGGCTCTTTGAAAGGGCACTCCAATTATCCTCTGTTCTTTCCCCATAGCCCTGCAGATTTTTCCTTTTCAGGTATTTATCCAATTCCCTTTTGAAAGTTACTATTGAATCTGCTTCCACCAACCTTTCAGGCAGCACATTCCAGGCCGTAACACCTCGCTGCATTCATAAATTTCTCCTCATCTCCCCTTTGGTTCTTTTGCCAATTCTATTCAATCTGTGTCCTCTGGTTACCGATCGTCCTGCAGTTTCTCCCTATTTACTCTATCGCGATCTCTGGGGTTTCTCTGAAGGTAAAGGCTGGCTGTTCTCACCAGGCTCATGCCCTTGAGGTCAGTACTGAGCTAACACATTGTATGAAAACTCTACATTATGGTGCTTTTTGCACCAATTTGCAGAAATGAGAAAGGTTGAGTGCTGAGTCGAGCGTGGATCTTGAATCTCTGTACAACAAGAAAATGACAGATTCGACAGCTCATTAACCTCAGCACTGTCCCTTTATCTGTCAAAATGGGCAAGTCTAAAATATTTGTTTGACTTGTTGAGATGGTATGGTTCAGACAGTAACAGGGCACTAGTGAGGAGGGGTTACTGAGTGACAGTGTGAGGGAGCTGTATTAACATCAGTAGAGATACAATCAGTAACACGGTGCTGGGGGAGAGGAGTTACTGAGTGACAGTGTGAGTGAGCTGGATTAACATCAGCAGAGATACAGTCAGTAACACAGGGCACTGTGGGAGGGGTTAATGAATGACTGTGGGGGAGCTGGATTAGTATCAGTAGAGATACAGTCAGTAACACCGGGCGCTTGTTGGAGAGGGGTTACTGAGTGATAGTGTGAGGGAGCTGGATTAACATAAGTAGAGATACAGTCAGTAACATGGTGCTGTGGGAGGGGTTACTGAGTGACGGTGTGAGGGAGCTGGATTAACATCAGTAGCGATACAGTCAGTAACACAGGCAATTGGGGGGAGTGGTTACTGAGTAACAGTGTGAGGGAGCTGGATTAACATCAGTAGAGATACAGTCAGTAACACGGCGCTGGGGGAGAAAGGTTACTGAGTGACCGTGTGAGGGAGCTGGATTAACAGCAGTAGAGATACAGTCAGTTGTACAGGGTGCTGTGGGGAGGAATTACTGAGTAACAGTGTGAGGGAGCTGGATTAACATCAGCAGAGATGCAGTCAATAACAGGCAATTGGGGGGAGGGGTTACTGAGCGAGTGTCAGCGAGCTGGAAGTAGAGATACCGTCAATAACACAGGGCGCTGGGAGAGAGGGGTTACCGAGTGACAGTGTGAGGCAGCTGGATTAACATCAGTAGAGATACAGTCAGTAACACAGTGAGAAAGAAAGATTTTAAGAGAAGGGAGCACCATCCGTGGCTATCTAAGGAAGTAAAGGATGGTATCAAATTGAAAACGAAGGCGTACAATGTTGCCAAGATTAGTGGGAGACCAGAGGATTGGGACATTTTTAAAAACCAGCAAAGGATGACTAAAAAAATAATAAGAGAGAGCAGATGAATTATAAGAGTAAACTGGCAAGAAATATTAAAACAGAAAGTAAGAGCCTCTACAGGTATATAAAAAGGAAGAGAGTAGCTGAAGTAAACGTTGGTCCCTGAGAGGATGAGAATGGGGAATTAATAATAGGAAATGGGGAAATGGCAGAGACTCTGAACAAATATTTTGTATCTGTCTTCAAGGTAGAAGAAACTGACAACATTCCAATAATGGATAATCAAGGGGCCACAGGGAGTGGGGAACTAAAGACATTCACTATCACTGAGGAAAAAGTACTCGGTAAAATAATGGAACGAAAAGACGTCAAGTTCCCTGGACCAGATGGCCTGCATCCCAGGGTCTTAAAAGAAGTGGCTGCAGAGATAGTGGATGCATTGGTTGCAATATACCAAAATTCCCTGGACTCTGGAGAGGTCCCAGCGGATTGGAAAACCGCAAATGTAACACCCCTATTTAAGAAAGGAGGGAGACAGAAAGTAGGAAATTATAGACCAGTTAGCCTAACATCTGTCATTGGGAAAATGCTGGAGTCCTTCATTAAGGAAGCAGTAGCAGGGCATTTGGAAAATCATAATGCAGTCAAGCAGAGTCAGCATGGTTTTATGAAAGGGAAATCACGTTTAACAAATTTGCTGGAGTTCTTTGAGGATGTAACGAGCAGGGTGGATAAAGGTGAGCCAGTGGATGTGGTGTATTTGGATTTCCAGAAGGCATTCGATAAGGTGCCACATAAAAGGTTACTGCATAAGATAAGAGCTCACGGAGTTGGGGGTAATATGTTAGCATGGATAGAGAATTGGCTAACTGACAGAAAGCAGAGAGTCGGGATAAATGGGTAATTTTACGGTTGGCAAATGGTAACTAGGGGTGCCACAGGGATCGGTACTGGGGCCTCAACTATTTACAATCTACATTAATGACTTGGATGAAGGGACCAAGTGTAATGTAGCCAAGTTTGCGGATGATACAAAGATGGGTGGGAAAGCAAGTTGTGCAGAAGACTCAAAGAATCTGGAAAGGGTTATAGACAGGCTAAGTGAGTGGGCAAACATTTGGCAGATGGAGTATAATGTGGGAAAGTGCTTTGGCAGGAAAAATTAAAAAGCAAATTATTATTTGAAGGGAGAGAGGTTACAAAATGCTACAGTTCAGAGGGACCTGGGGGTCCTTGTGCATGAAACACAAAAAGTTAGCATGCAGGTGCAGCAAGTAATCAAAAAGGCAAATGGAATGTTGGCCTTTATTGCAAGGGTTGGAGTATAAATGCAGGGAAGTCCTGCTACAACTGTACAGGGTATTGGTGAGACCACACCTGGAGTACTGCGTACAGTTTTGGTCTCCTTATTTAAGGAAGGATATACTTGCATTGGAGACAGTTCAGAGACGATTCACTCGGTTGATTCCTGAGATGAGGGGGTTGACTTATGAAGAAAGGTTGAGCAGGCTGGGCATTTACTCATTGGAATTTAGAAGAATGAGAGGTGATCTTATTGAAACATAAGATACTGAGGGGGTTCGACAAGGTAGATGCAGAGAGGATGTTTCCCCTCGTGGGGAAATCTAGAACTCGGAGGCATAGTTTCAGAATAAAGGGTCGCCCTTTTAGAACTGAGATGAGGAGGAATTTCTTTTCTCAGAGGGTCGTAAATCTGTGGAATTCTCTGCTCCAGAGAGCTGTGGAGGCTGGGTCATGAAATACATTTAAGGTGGCAATAGACAAATTTTTGCAAGACAAGGGAGTGAAGGCTTATTGGGAGTGGGCAGGGAAGTGGCTTTGAGCCCAAGATCAGCCATGATCTTATTGAATGGCGGAGCAGGCTCGAGGGGCCAAGTGGCCTATTCCTGCTCCTATTTCTTGTTATGCTCTTATGGGCGGGGGAGGGGTTACTGTGTCACAGTGTGAGGGAGCGGGATTAACATCAGTAGAGAGACAGTCTGTAACACAGGGTGCTGGGGGGTAAATTTCTGAGTGACAGTGTGAGGGAGCTGGATTAACATCAGTAGAGATACAGTCAGTAACACAGGGCACTTGTTGGAGAGGGTTTTGAGTGACTGAGGGAGCTGGGTTAACATAAGAGATACAGTCAGTAAGGCGGTGCTGGGCAGGGGAGAGGCTACTGGGCGACAGTGTGAGGGAGCTTGATTAACATCACGAGATGCAGTCAGTAACACAGGGCGCTTGGGGAGAGGTTAGAGTGATAGTATGAGGGAGCTGGATTAACATCACGAGATGCAGTCAGTAACACAGGGCGCTGGGAGAGGGGTTACTGAGTGAGAGTGTGAGGGAGCTGGATTAACATCAGTAGCGATACAGTCAGTACCACGGGGCGCTGGGGGAGGGGTTACTGAGTGACTGAGGAAGCTGGGTTAACATCAGTAGAGATACAGTCAGTAACACAGGGCGCTGGGGGAGAGGGGTTACTGAGTGACAGTGTGAGGGAGCTGGATTAACATCAGTAGAGATACAGTCAGTAACGCAGGGCGCTGGGGGAGAGGGGTTACTGAGTGACTGTGAGGGAGCTGGATTAACATCAGTAGAGATACAGTCAGTGATGCAGGGTGCTGGGGGAGGGGTTACTGAGTGACATTGTGAGGGAGTTGAATTAATATCAGAGATACAGTCAGTGATACGGTGCTGGGTAGGGGTTACTGGATGACAGTGTGAGGGAGCTGGATTAACATCAGTAGCGATACAGTCAGTACCACAGGGCGCTGGGGGAGAGGGGTTACTGAGTGACAGTGTGAGGGAGCTGGATTAACATCAGTAGAGATACAGTCAATAACATGGGGCACTGAGTGACAGTGTGAGGGAGCTGGATTAACATCAGTAGAGATACAGTCAGTACCACGGGGCGCTGGGGGAGAGGGGTTACTGAGTGACAGTGTGAGGGAGCTGGATTAACATCAGTAGAGATACAGTCAGTACCACGGGGTGCTGGGGGAGGGGTTACTGAGTGACAGTGTGAGGGAGCTGGATTAACATCAGTAGAGATACAGTCAGTAACACAGGGCGCTGGGGGAGAGGGGTTACTGAGTGACAGTGTGAGGGAGCTAGATTAACATCAGTAGAGATACAGTCAGTAACACAGGGGGCTGGGGAGAGGGGTTACTGAGGTACAGTGTGAGGGAGCTAGATTAACATCAGTAGAGATACAGTCAGTAACACAGGGCGCTGGGGGAGAGGGGTTACTGAGTGACAGTGTGAGGGAGCTAGATTAACATCAGTAGAGATACAGTCAGTAACACAGGGGGCTGGGGAGAGGGGTTACTGAGGTACAGTGTGAGGGAGCTGGATTAACATCAGTAGAGATACAGTCAGTACCACGGGGCGCTGGGGGAGAGGGGTTACTGAGTGACAGTGTGAGGGAGCTGGATTAACATCAGTAGAGATACAGTCAGTAACACGGGGCGCTGAGTGACAGTGTGAGGGAGCTGGATTAATATAGTGCTGACAATCATTTTCACGCAATGCTGCTTCAGCGATTGCAGTATAAACAAAGTATTTAGTTTTCACTCCTCCCACGACTGGCCCTGTGACCACTCAAGCCAACTCCAATGAGGATTTTGTCATCAGCATTTGTTTTGAAAAAAATATCCTTGATAAAGTTAGAAAAGAAGTGCCTTGTCATTACTTGCTGAGAATCAGCTGGCCACTCTTCTTGGCAGACGTGTCCTTTATAATCAGGAGTGTGCCCATTATCCATGCCGTTGTTACCGCCAGACTTGACTAGTCCAACGCACTCCCTGGCTGGTTTACCATCCTCTGCCCTCCACAAACTTGTCCAAAACTCTGCTCCCTGTATTCTAACTCACTCCAAGTCCCATTCACCCATCACCACTGTGGTCGATGACCTACATTGGCGTCCGGTTCAGCAATGCCTTGACTTTAAAATTCGCAGCCTTGTGTTCAAATCTCTCCGTGGCCTTGCCCTACCCTATCTCTGTCACCTCCTCCAGCCCTACAACCCTCCAAGATCTGGCCTCTTGTGCATCTCCAGTTTTAGTCACTCCACCTTTGGCGGCCGTGCCTTCAACCATACAGGTCCTATACTCTCTAATTCCAGCTCCTCCTCTAAGATGCTCCTTAAAACCTATCTCTTCATGCAAGCATTTAGTCACCAATCCTAATCACTCCTTTGGCTCTGATTTTTGTCGGATTGAACTCCTGTGAAATACCGTGGGACATTTTTCAATGTCCCCACCATACTGTACCCCAATGTTATACAGCGACAGACCTTGTACCCACCAGTACTGTACCCGTGTTAGTGACAGACCTGTCCCCACCAGTACTGTACCCCAGTGTTATACCGCGACAGACCTGTCCCCACCAGTACTGTACCCCAGTGTTATACCGCGACAGACCTGTCCCCACCAGTACTGTACCCCAGTGTTATACAGTGACAGACCTGTCCCCACCAGTACTGTACCCCAGTGTTATACAGTGACAGACCTGCACCCACCAGTACTGTACCCCAGTGTTATACACTGACAGACCTGTCCCCACCAGTACTGTACCCCAGTGTTATACAGAGACAGACCTGTACCCACCAGTACTGTACCCCAATGTTATACAGTGACAGACCTGCACCCACCAGTACTGTACCCCAGTGTTATACAGTGACAGACCTGTCCCCACCAGTACTGTACCCCAGTGTTATACACTGACAGACCTGTACCCACTAGTACTGTACCCCGTGTTATACAGTGACAGACCTGTCCCCACCAGTACTGTACCCCAGTGTTATACACTGACAGACCTGTACCCACCAGTACTGTACCCCGTGTTATACACTGACAGACCTGTACCCACCAGTACTGTACCCCGTGTTATACAGTGACAGACCTGTACCCACCAGTACTGTACCCCAGTGTTACTCATACAATGCTCTCTAATGGCATAACCCAAGTTTGGGTAAACAGACTTAACTTCTGCCGGGTGTTTGCCACAGTTCAAGTGGGCAGAATATGAAAATTTGCCGCCCGTACATCATCCTTTCCTAAACCCCCGTGATCGCGATGACCACTGCGCATTTCACCTGAGGAAGCATCCTTGATGCTTGTAATCGATTCGCACAAACTCACCAGAGACCTTTGGGCCAGCATTCTGCATTTATTCTGACAGTGCGATGTGGACTGGTGCCAGGAATTCTCGCCATCTGGCAGGTTTTGTGTTTACCAATATCAGAGTAGTATCCCTTTCCTTGAGTACAAAACAAGTAATAATTTACCTACTCTAGATCTTTTCATTGCTAACTGCCGACGTGACATCGGCCGTCTCAATTTCTCTGCTCCCCTCTCTCACTCCAACCTACCTCCCTCTGAACTTGCAGCACTCCGTTCTCTCCGATCTAACCCTAACATTATCATTAAACCTGCTAATAAGGGTGATGCTGTTGTTGTTTGGCGAACCGACCTCTACCGTGCGGAAGCTGAACGGCAACTCTCCGACACCACCTCCTACCTCCGCCTGGACCATGACCCCACTAGCAAACATCAGGCCATTGTTTCCAAGACTGTCACTGACCTCATCTCCTCTGGAGATCTTCCCTCCATGGCCGCCAACCTCATAGTCCCCCAACCCCGCACAGCCCGCTTCTACCTGCTTCCCAAGATCCACAAACAGGACTGCCCTGGTAGACCCATCGTTTCAGCCTGTTCTTGCCCCACGGAACTTATCTCTTCCTATCTCGACTCTTTTTTTCTCCCCTTGTCCAGTCTCTTCCCACCTACATTCGCGACTCTTCCGACGCCCTCCGTCACTTTAACAGTTTCCAGTTTCCTGGCCCCAACCGTCTCCTTTTCACTGGACGTCCAATCCCTCTACACCTCCATCCCCCACCAGGATGGCCTGAGGGCGCTCCGTTTCTTCCTTGAACAGAGGCCCAACCAGTCCCCATCCACCACCACCCTCCGCCTGGCTGAACTTGTTCTCACATTAAACAACTTCTCCTCTGACTCCAGTCACTTCCTCCAAATTAAAGGTGTTGCTATGGGAACCCGCATGGGTCCCAGCTATGCCTGCCTGTTCATGGGATATGTGGAACATTCTTTGTTCCAGTCCTACTCGGGTCCCCTCCCTCACCTCTTTTTCCGGTACATCGATGACTGTATCGGTGCCATTTCCTGCTCTCGACCTGAACTAGATAAGTTCATTCACTTTACTTCCAATTTCCACCCGTCCCTCACCTTCACATGGTCCATCTCCGACTCTTCCCTTCCCTTCCTTGACTTCTCCGTCTCCATTTCTGGCGATCGGCTTTCGACAAACATCCACTACAAGCCCACTGACTCCCACAGCTACCTGGACTACACTTCCTCCTACCCCGCTTCCTGTAAGGACTCTATTCCATTCTCCCAGTTTCTCCGTCTCCGCCGCATCTGTTCTGACGATGCCACCTTCCATACCAGTGCTTCCGACATGTCTTCCTTTTTCCTCAACCAAGGATTCCCCTCTACTGTGGTTGACACGGCCCTTGACCGTGTCCGTTCCATTTCCCGCACTTCTGCTCTCACCCCTTCCCCTCCCTCCCGGAACCACGATAGGGTTCCCCTTGTCCTCACCTTTCATCCCACCAGCCTCCACATTCAACGGATAATCCTCCGCCATTTCCGCCACCTCCAACGTGATCCCACCACCAAACACATCTTCCCCTCACCTCCCCTTTCAGCATTCCGAAGGGACCGCTCCCTCCGCGACACCCTGGTCCACTCCTCAATCACCCCTAACAGCCCTTCTCTTTTGCCTGGCACCTTCCCGTGCAAGCGCAGGAGATGCAACACATGCCCTTATACCTCCTCCCTTCCCACTGTCCAGGGCCTCAAACACCCCTTCCAGGTGAAACAGCGATTTACTTGTACTTTTTGCAATTTAATATACTGTATTCGCTGCTCACGATGTGGTCTCCTCTACATTGGGGAGACCAAACGCAGATTGGGTGACCGCTTTGCGGAACACCTCCGTTCAGTCCGTAAGGGTGACCCTGATCTTCCGGTCGCCTGTCACTTTAATTCTCTGCTTCACTCCCACTCTGACCACTCTGTCCTCGGCCTCTTACACTGTTCCAACGAAGCTCAACGTAAGCTCGAGGAACAGCACCTCATCTTTCGATTAGGCACTTTACAGCCTTCTGGACTCAACATCGAGTTCAACAATTTCAGACAATAATCCCTGCCCCCATTTTTCATGCTGTATGATTTTGCCATCCCCATTTGCAACATTTTATCTTTCCTGCCTCTTACATAAGCACAGTATGTTCTTTCAACTCCTTCCTCCCCTCCCCCCCCCGCCCCCCCCTGTCTCTGCACCTGCTTAATATCTGTTACATCTCCAGCTTTTTCCAGTTCTGATGAAGGGTCCCAGACCTGAAACATTAACTCTGTTTCTCTCTCCACGGATGCTGCCTGGCCTGCTGAGTATTTCCAGCGTTTTCTGTTGTTTCAGATTTCTAGCATCCGCAGTATTTTGCTATTATAATAATTTACACTAATCTTTAGCGATCGCAACATCAGCTTGGAGTATTCCTGGCTAAGCCAGCCAAGTCCCAATGCAAGTGAAATGCACCGTAGTTATTTCAAGGCAATGTACATTGTGCTTCAAGGAGGTCCAAAATGTGAACCAAGTTCACCTCAGCACCTCCGGCATGCAAAGGGTGTGAGAGACAAGATTTGACTAAATGTACAGGCTTGCATTGACCACCCCTCTCTCCCTGCCACTGTGAATTTAAGATAAATAAGTGGTATATTTTATGAAATAAACGTATGTATTTTGGAAACATTTGCTACTGCGTGGAATTTGCTCAACATAGAATTACATCGAATCTACAGCACAGAAACAGGCCATTCGGCCCAACTGGTCGGTGCCGGTGTTTGTGCTCCGCACGAGCCTCCTCCCACCCCTCTCCATCTCGCCCTATCAGCATACCCTTCTGTTCCTTTCTCCCTCTTGTGTTTATCTAGCTTCCCCTTAAATGCATCTACGCTGTTCACAATTACGCCATGTCCTCGCGAGTTCCACTTTCTGACTGCTCTCTGGGTAAAGAAGTTTCTTTATTATTAGTGACGATCTTATATTCATGTCCTGTGGTTTTGGTCTTCCCACAAGTGGAAAAATTTTCTCTCGACCCCATCAACCCCCTTCATAATTTTTAAGACCTCTATCAGAGCCCCAGCCTGTTCACTCTTTCCTGATAGGCATAACCTCTCAGTTCTGGTGTCATCCTTGTAAATCTTTTTGCACCTTCTCCTGTGCCTATATCCTTTTCATACTAATGAGAACAGAACTGTGTACAGTCCTCCAAGTGTGGTCTAACCAAGGTTCAATGAAAGTTTAACATAACTGCTCTGCTTTTCAATGCTATTCCTCTAGAAATGAACCCCTGTGCTTTTTGGTTTTTTATGGCCTTATTAACTTGCATCACTACTTTTAGTGATTTGTGTATCTGTACCCTCAGATCCCTTTGCTCCTCAACCCCACCTAAACTCTTAATTTCCAAGGAGTATAGCGTTTTTATTCTTCCTACCAAAATGTACCACCTCACATTTAACTACATTGAAATTAATTTGCCAATTACACACCCATTCTGCAAGTTTTATTAATGCCGCCTTGTATTTTGTCGCAGTCCTCCTCTGTATTAACTACACCCCCCAATTTGGTGTCGCCTGCAAATTTTGAACTTGTACTTCTGATTCCCGAGTCCACATCGTCTATGTTAATGGTGAACAGCAGTGGACCCAGCACTGATCCCTGTGGAACACCACCTCCTACCATCAGCCAGTCTGAGTAACTACCTTTAACCCCTATTCTGTTGTGTAGCCAGCTCACTACGCTCTGCTACTTGTCCCGACTCCACATGCTCTGGAACCTTAGTCATGAGTCTACTTTGTTCCTTAACACCAGATCATGAAAGACAAGAAGGAACTTGCTTTTATATCGCGCCTTTCATGACCTCAGGACATCCCAAAGCGCTTCACAGCCAGTCAAGTACTTTTGAAGTGTAGTCACTGCACTGTAGGGAACCGCAGCAGCCAAATTACGCACAGCAAGGACACTGCGGAGAACTCCCAGCTCTTCTTTGAATCGTGCCATGGGATCTTTTACATTCACCTGAGAGAGCAGACTCTGGTTTGCACCTTGGACAATACAGCACTCCTTGCACTGAACGTTAGCCTGGGTTATGTGCACAATCCCTGGAGTGAGACTCCAACCCAAAACCTCCTGACTGAGAAGCACAAGTGCTAACTGAGGCAAGCAGACACATTAAGTAGCCCAGTGAATGTAGCCAATGAGTTGTTCAACCGGACAGTTTCGCTTTCCATTCCTGATCCGTGCTGAGTGATCGGATCTCAGCCAGGGTAACAGTTTGGGTTAGAGACGGGAAATGAGCGGGTTTTTTGCTGCTGCTTCTATCCACTGACCCCTGCTCGATGTGTGTGCGCATATCGGCGTTGCGTAAGGACAGGACTGAGCTCGGCTGCGGCCCTTTCTCCGATCACTCACTGCCAAGGCTCGCTCTACTTGGCCAGGCACAGGAGGGTGAGCATCACCTTGGAAGCTAGACCCAGCAAGGGCTCAACAGTGGGAGGGAAGAACAATGAGAGAGAAATTCCTTATTGACCAGTTTTTACATCGATATTGTAGGTTGTTCTGTTCCTTTGATGAGATTATAGCAGGCCGCTCGATTCTAATTTGGCACAACCTCACTGCTCTCCCCCCCACCCCCTCGCTCCCCCCCCCCCCCCCACCCCTCGCTCCCCCCCCACCCCCTCGCTCTCCCCCCCTCGCTCTCCCCCCCACCCCCTCGCTCTCCCCCCCCTCGCTCTGCCCCCCCCCTCTCCCCCTCGCGCCTGCGCTCCCCCCACCCCCCCCCCCACGCTCCCCCCCCACCCCCCCTGCTATCACCCCCCCCCGCTATCTACCCCCCCCCCTCGCTCCCCCCCACCTCACACATGTTGAAATGAAGCTATCACACTATCCTGCTCCAGCTCCTTCCGTCCCTGCTCTGACGTGTGGAACTCCTCGTTTCCCTCAGTCCTCTTTTCCTCTTATGATCTGTAAACTTTTAAAATCGAAACTTGGAGTTATCGAATCATTAGAGCTTTTTTTGTTTTATCAATCTGTGTGAGGCTCGTTGCTTTGGTTAGGTTGCTCGATAAGCCTGGGTCTGCTCGAGCCTGCCATAGCCTGTGCACTTGAGATTTCTAGTCCCGTAGGGTATGCTCTCCAAGGTTTGTTCTCTGCTTTATGCTGATGGGAGCAATCACTGCCCAACTGCCTCAAAATATTAAGCTGTTAGGTTTTTCTTCACTTTCCTCACGTGCCCTGCAATTCCACCCATCTGGGACTGTTCATCCTGTGTGCACCGAGACAGCGATTTATGATGGGTTCTTCAGTCATAGAACAGAGCCAAATCCTGCTCCCATCCAGAATCCACACACTGCAGGTTTCAGCACACAACACTGGGTAATGATCAGGAGGGGAAGCCCTGGTGTATAATTCCCTCACTACCCCAGGGGAGCAGACTCGTCTGTCATCCCAACTCCTTGAAACCAGAGGTAGAACCAGACACCTTTTTGTACTCCTACATAATCTAATTGTTCAGATCCTGTACCACAGATGACTTAACATTGTGTCAGTAGGAATATGAGCCCTGAAATGTGTAGTTAGAATTTGGAGTTTATTAACTGGGCTGTTGGAACACAACAGTGGCTGATAAACGTGTATTGTGAGTGAGCGGGGACTCGCGGGTCCGATTGGCATCTTGGTTCATAATGAGCAGAACTACTGAGGCCAGGGAGCAGATCATCCTCGTATATTCTATATTCCAGCTATTCAGCAACTCCAGCGATCAGAATCTTTAGTTGCAACTTTAATCAGTAAAATGGCCCGTGGAGTAAATGTTGTCAATTGGGAGTTTTGTGTAGCCGTACAGTTGTGACGATCACTTTTCATCAGTGCTGTCTCGAGGGTTTGAGTCAAGTGCTGTGAAAACAGGTGAATTTGTCACACTATGTTCATGAATTGTGAAACTGACAGTCGAATTAGATGCATGTTCAAACTAGTGTCTGGAGAGAAGGTTTTGAGTTGTATAATGCTGGGGTACAGTACTGGTGGATACAGGTCTGTCACTGTATAACACTGGGGTACAGTACTGGTGGGTACAGGTCTGTCACTGTATAACACTGGGGTACAGTACTGGTGGGTACAGGTCTGTCACTGTATAACACGGGAACAGTACTGGTGGATACAGGTCTGTCACTAACGCTGGGTACAGGTCTGTCACTATAATGCTGGGTACAGTACTGGTGGATACAGGTCTGTCACTGTATAACACCAGGGTACAGTACTGGTGGATACAGGTCTGTCACTGTATAACACGGGTACAGTACTGGTGGATACAGGTCTGTCACTGTATAACACCAGGGTACAGTACTGGTGGGTACAGGTCTGTCACTGTATAACACTGGGGTACAGTACTGGTGGGTACAGGTCTGTCACTGTATAACACCAGGGTACAGTACTGGTGGGTACAGGTCTGTCACTGTGTAACGGGTAGCGTACTGATGGCTACAGGTCTGTCACTGTATAACACGGGTACAGTATTGGGTACAGGTCTGTCACTAACCTGGGTACAGTACTGGTGGGTACAGGTCTGTTACTGTATAATGGGTACAGTACTGGCGGGTACAGGTCTGTCACTGTATAACGAGTACAGTACTGGTGGGTACAGGTCTGTCACTTTATAACACCAGGGTACAGTACTGGTGGGTACAGGACTGTCACTGTATAACACTGGGGTGCAGTACTGGTGGGTACAGGTCTGTCACTAACAGTGGGGTACAGTACTGGCGGGTACAGGTCTGTCACTGTATAACGAGTACAGTACTGGTGGGTACAGGTCTGTCACTGTATAACACCAGGGTACAGTACTGGTGGGTAAGGGTCTGTCACTGTATAACACTGGGGTACAGTACTGGTGGGACAGGTCTGTCACTGTATAACACTGGGGTACAGTACTGGTGGATACAGGTCTGTCACTGTATAACACGGGTACAGTACTGGTGGATACAGGTCTGTCACTGTATAACACGGGTACAGTACTGGTGGATACAGGTCTGTCACTGTATAACACGGGTACAGTACTGGTGGATACAGGTCTGTCACTGTATATCACTGGGGTACAGTACTGGTGGGTACAAGTGTGTCACTGTATAACACTGGGGTACAGGACTGGTGGGTACAGGTCTGTCACTATAACACAGCGTTGCAGTATTGGTGAGTACATGTTATGAGTGATGGTAGTGAATCATTTTTTAGTATGAGTTGATGAATTAGCTTCACACAAGAATTGTTTTGCACAACCTTGGCTTAAATGAGATTTTTCTGTAGTGTTTTAGTACCAGTGCTCAGGAAGGCGAATGATAGGCTCCAGAACTAGCCGCGCCTCTAGCCAAGCTGTTCCAGTACAGCTGCAACACTGGCATCTACCTGACAATGTGGAAAACTGCCCACGTATGTCCTGTTCACAAAAAACAGGACAAATCCAATCCGGCCAATTACCGCCCCATCAGTCTACTCTCAATCATCAGCAAAGTGATGGAAGGTGTCATCGACAGTGCCAACAAGCGGGACTTACTCACCAATAACCTGCTCACCGATGCCCAGTTTGGGTTCTGCCAGGACCATTTGGCTCCAGACCTCACTACAGCCTTGGTCCAAACATGGACAAAAGAGCTGAATTCCAGAGGTGAGGTGAGAGTGACTGCCCTTGACATCAAGGCAGCATCTGACCGAGTGTGGCATCAAGGAGCCCTAGTAAAATTGAAGTCAGTGGAAATCGGGTGGAAACTCTCCACTGGCTGGAGTCATACCTAGCACAAAGAAGATGGTTGTGGTGGTTGAAGGTCAATCATCTCCGCCCCAGGACATCGCTGCAGGAGTTCCTCAGGGCAGTGTCCTAGGCCCAACCATCTTCAGTTGCTTCATCAATGACCTTCCCTCCATCGTAAGGTCTGAAGTGGGGATGTTCGCTGATGATTGCGCAGTGTTCAGTTCCATTCACAACTCCTCAGATAATGAAGCAGTCCATGCCCGCATGCAGCAAGAACAGGATGACGTTCAGGCTTGGGCTGATAAGTGGCAGGTAACATTCGCGCCACACAAGTGCCAGGCAATGACCATCTCCAACAAGCGAGAGTCTAACCACCGCCCCTTGATATTTAACGACATTACCATTGCCGAATCCTCCACCATCAACATCCTGGGGGTCACCATTGACCAGAAACTTAACTGAACCAGCCACGTAAATACTGTGGTAACAAGAGCAGGTCAGAGGCTAGGTATTCTGCGGCGAGTGTCTCACCTCCTGACTCCCCAAAGCCTTTCCACCATCTACAAGACACAAGTCAGGAGTGTGATGGAATACTCTCCACTTGCTTGGATGAGTGCAGCTTCAACAACACTCGAGAAGCTCGACACCATCCAGGACAAAGCAGCCCGCTTGATTGGCACCCGATCCACCTTAAACATTCACTCCCTCCACCACCAGCGTACCGCGGCTGCAGTGTACACCATCTACAAGATGCACTGCAGCAACTCGCCAAGGCTTCTTAGGCAGCACCTCCCAAACCCCGTGACCTCTACCACCTAGAAGGACAAGGGCAGCAGGCACATGGGAACACCACCACCTCCAAGCTCCCCTCCGAGTCACACACCATCCTGACTTGGAAGTATATCGCCGTTCCTTCATCGTCACTGGGTCAAAATCCTGGAACTCCCTCCCAAACAGCACTGTGCGAGTGCCTTCACCTCACGGACTGCAGCGGTTCAAGAAGGTGGCTCACCACCACCTTCTCAAGGGCAACTAGGGATGGGCAATAAATGCTGGCCTTGCCAGCGACGCCCACATCACATGAACGATAATAAAATGACAGATGCTTAGGGCATGATAGGTTTTACCTCAAGGCTTGTTGAAATCCCCTTAAAACATTCACGAGCTGTTCGGTGTTCGGAACTTGTTGGAACATTTACTTCTGGTGTTTTGTGCGAAAGTTATTGAAAACCATTGTGTAATGTATAATCGGAAGTATCATTCACACGTTTCTTGCAGGTTTCCATGCTCTGAGTATAGGTCTGTGGCGGGAAGCTTGTTTTAATGGAAGTGGGATCTGTAATAAGGAGCGGCCCAAGCAGTGCTGCAGATCAGGCAGTGCATGTTAGCGCTTGTTTCATCCGTAAAATTTATACAGGCACTTTAGGCAGGGGGTGGGGTGGGGGGGATAAACTTTGCTGCGTAAAATTGTCTTGTATCACTCTGAGGTGAATGAAGGGTTGAGGAAGAGGTGCCCTCTGCGAGGTGTCCAGGGCAATGTGAGATGCTCTTACTGTGGCAAGGAATTCTGTCTGACTGGCGTGATGTGCTCTGTATGTCCGTATGAGTGAGTACGTGATGCAGTGCACCACGACAGCTGGTGAGGTTGGTCTTATCTGCAACTACTGCCGAAAGCAGAGTTGGGCAGGTTAGTGAGTCAGTCCAGGTTAATTGAAATGCCCTCCGCTAAACAGAACTTTCCTTC
This sequence comes from Squalus acanthias, assembly GCA_030390025.1. Classification (NCBI taxonomy): domain Eukaryota; kingdom Metazoa; phylum Chordata; class Chondrichthyes; order Squaliformes; family Squalidae; genus Squalus; species Squalus acanthias. The sequence continues at coordinate 850,835 of JASTWF010000113.1, read as the reverse complement.
CTGCAGTATAACCTCCACTCTGGGTAATGCCCCCACTTAAAATATTAAAAATTGGTAATCAGTGAGGTTTTTTTTAGTTTAAAAAGGTGTATTAAACTCTTTTCACCTTTTCTCCTCTCTGCTCCTGATGCACTGATTCCTTGCAGGGGTTTGGGGTTCCGTGGTTCCATGTTACTCTCTGGTACTCAGTGCAGCTGTCATTCTTTAACTGCAAGCTCAGAAAGTCGATGTGGGCCAGTTGTTTGATTGTGGTCACCATCTCTGATGAACCTGGAGCTGTCCTCACCCGAAACATGTGCGCATGTACTCTCCAGCATGAGTCACTGGAATACAATTGGGAGCGTGAACCCTGGCTGATGTTGTTTTCCCTTTTCTTTCCCATCAGACACTCCCAGGGCAGGTACAGCACGGGTTAGATACAGAGTAAAGCTCCCTCTACACTGTCCCATCAAACACTCCCAGGGCAGGTACAGCACGGGTTAGATACAGAGTAAAGCTCCCTCTACACTGTCCCATCAAACACTCCCAGGGCAGGTACAGCACGGGTTAGATACAGAGTAAAGCTCCCTCTACACTGTCCCATCAAACACTCCCAGGGCAGATACAGCAACTCTTGGGGATCTCCAGCGTCCAGTAACAGTGATGTCATCAAGCAGGCAAAGCAGCCAATCACATTGACGAATTCTCAGCTAGCAAACCAGGAAGTAAAATGCACTGATTATCCATCACTTTTTATAAATTTTACAGAGAGCTAAATAAACATTGAGGCATACACATGGGATTAAGGTAGAAGCTGAAATACCATAAACCAACTTAAAAATTGTATTAAAAACCTGTGGAATTTTTATCACAGTGTATGAATTTGATGTTCCACAAATATAAAATTAGTTTTTCAGGGCCAGAGAGGTTGTTCAGCAGTAATTATGGCTTAGGACGCCATTAAAAACCCAGTTACCACCTCATTCAAATGGATTAACTTTTTCGGGTGTTTTTAACAGTGATATTACAGCGTAAAAGGGAAAGTTCTTATCAGTTCAGTGATTTCTAAAGAGTGCCATCTGCAGGGAGTTCAGCAGTGCGCCCTGTGGAGCAGCAGGGAATCACTGACAGCAACATCTGGATTTTGGCGTGTAACTGCGCATGTGCGGACGCCAGAAGTTGCTGTCTGTCTCACAAAGTACTGACGGCAAACACTGATGGTTCCTCCGTCATTACAACTGCAAAAATCTGGGCCATTAACTCAGTTCAGTACAGGTTGGAAGGAGTCCTGCTGAACGTGTACAGGCCGCATCTTGAGTACTGTGTTCACTGCTGACCACTGATGTGCAGCCCTGGACGCAGTATAGCAATTAGCCCCAAGACTGAAGCTCAAGCCAATATATATTTTAATTTGGATTCTAGGAGCCTCGTGTTTGGGAATGAGCTTCCTAAAGCTCACTCCCAAGAGTATTTCAGCTCTTAAGTCCATTTTCCGTAATTTAGGGCCAAATGTGAATGTGATCGTTATTGAAACTTTAAGATTTGAAAATGCATGTACTTTGCTTAATTGTATAGGAGTTTTTCTGTGTATTGACTTGAGGGACCTCAGTATTACTGACTGTTTAATCATGAGTCTATCTCTTGCTGCTGCAAAGTCCCTTCATGCATCATTGTGTGTTTCTGTCTCATCAGTGCCTTCTCATGAATCTGTCTCATGGCCACATGTGGCACTCTCTCTCTCTCCCCCCCCCCCCCCCCCCCCACCCCGATTAATACCTCTGCACGAGCCTGCCTCACAGTGTATGACATATGCGCACTCTCGTGTGTGTGTGTGTGTGTGTCTCCTTTTTTTCACACACCCGCAAACAAGGAAAGATTTGCAGGGCTGTGGGGAAAGAGCTGGAGGAGTGGGACTAATAGGACAGCTGTTTCAAAGAGCCGGCACAGGGAGGATGGGCAGAATGGCCTCATCCTGTGCTGTATGATTCTGTGAAGTGGTCTGTGGGGTAAGGAGGGGTTATGACAGGGTAACATTCCAGGCACAAGAAAACACAACAAAGAAACTGCAGGATGAGCGAGCAGGGAGGGACACGTTGACTCAGGATACAGCCTTGTTCTTCAGCCTGGCTGAAGTTGCAGTAACTCATCCCTGGCTAATTAGGAGTACGTTTCTATGGAAATGGCACTCTGCTGTCTCCTCTACGTGTTTTTTAAATCTCTCGACGGTCATGGGGTCCAGAAATAATGCTACGCGGTGATGTTTTTTCGTGGATTCTTGGAATGTTCATTAATGTAATATGTTTTATTTCGCTCTTGAGGCAGGTTGTGATTGAAACAGCAACAGACTCGAGTGACTAATGCAACCCCTTGCACTGCTGTGTTCTGAAGGACCCCCTGTTGTTAATATTTACAGTACTGAGAAATAATTGCTGCTGTCTGATACTGACTGCTGTGTAATGTCCACAACTGCAAAAGCAGCCAGCAGCTGTTGGGAACTGGTAGTGACAGGGAAAGCAGTTCTTTCGGGGACGGGATGGGGGTGTGATTCATGTTATTGAGGTGTTTGTTGCTTCACTTGGCTGGTACTGTCCTCCTCTGCAGAAAGTGCCGACTCCGGTTCAGAGGAGGTGTTGGGGGTGGAAGGCAGTGGTCTTGTGTTGTCTCGTCTCCCTAATGATGAATGGGCACGGGCCACCTCCTGGCGCCTCGCCCAAGTAGCCGTTCTGGATGCTTCGCGTTGGCAGGCTATTTGACATTGGAGAGCATCGCAGATATGCCTTACTTGATGTCACGTTTCCAGATGGAGATAGTGATCAGGCCTAGAATCCCTAGCTGGACTCCTTGCTTCCATAGCCCAGGGGCACTGAGCTTAGTTATTGTGCCCCAGCTGCTGCCTTTGGCTGACCTCAGACCTTGGGCCTTTTGGTGTAGTTGGCTCAGTACCACACTGGGTGGTGCCTTTACCCACAGGGCCATTGGGAGCCCTGTGCCTCTCCTGATTGTGTTCCTACACTGCCCAGTGTTGCTGTCCAAATTCACTCCCTTGTGTGTTTTTGTGGAATCTCAATTGGGAGATCTGAAGGGTGCAAAGCACTTGCTGTTACAACTGGGCAAAGTGCAGGGGATTAATTGGAGAGCTTTTTCAAAGCCGGCACAGGCACGATGGGCCGAATGGCCACCTCCTGTGCTGTATGACTCTCTACTAATTACAGCTCTGTAGTTTGCAATAAAGTGCCTGGCAGTCATTACTGGGGGCACCGTCAGCCCTGCATACCTGGTGTGTTGTAAACCAGTAAAAACAAGTGGGCCAGCAGCATCTGAAAAAGAACAGCTAATGTTTCAGGTGTGACAGTGTAGATCAGGAAGGATGCTTCCTCTCCTACGCCAATCCACAAGGAGACAACATTTGACCCAAACCGGTTAAAAGCGAATTCAGGGGAAAAAAAACGTTGCACAATGTGGTACAAACTCACAGAAGACCATAACCATACATTCAAAAATCAATTGAAGTTTTTAAAAGGGTGATTGAATATTAATGGGGGAAGTAAGGGTATTAAAGGATATGGAGCGAGGGCAGGGACTTGGGTTGAAGAAAGAATTTACATTTATATCGTGCTTTTCAGGATGTCCCAAAGTGCTTCACAGCCAATGAATTACTGTTGAAGTGCAGTCACTGTTATGTAGTTCGGTGTATTAAATAGATAAAATGTCAGAGCAGGCGCGACTGACCAAATTGCTGAGTCCTGATTCTATGTGATCCAGTTCTGGTGAAAGGGCCAACTCAAATTTTGACCCTTTTTCAGGTGCTTATGGACTTGGTTTTTTTTCTATCCCGTTTGTTCTGTTTTTATTTCCGATTTCTGCCATTGGTGTTTTTTCTTGTGTTTGGAGTGCTTTACTGGGTGTGGGGGGGGGTGGGGTGAGAGGAAGGAGCTTCACTCTCTGCACTTGGGTGATTCTTCAGCTGAGATCAGGAAAGAAGCTCTACTGGGGGCTGTTGCTTGAACCTGTAATGTCAGGTGTTGTCCTGATGGTCACCTCAGTATTGTGACTGGGATTCCAGCAAAGTGTGATGCTGGGCGTTGGCCGTGGGATTACCCATCAACCTGAAAAGCCACCAGTAATACAATTCCCCGCGGGGCGAGTTTACAAATTGAATCAAATGTAGATCGTGAAAATGAAGCTCAAAAGAAATTCAGGAAAGTGAGAAGTGTTGTCCACATAAGCACAAGAAAGAGTTGAGAGACTTTGTTTTGTAGAATTACTTGTAACAGAATCCTGCGTGAGAGGCTGAGAGAATGGTTTGCTGGAGCCTGTCTCAACCCATATTGAGAACTATCGATGCAGCCACTAACCAGCAGAACAGATATGCACAGGAGGTGTGGTAACACAATACAGCTTCCTGTGACTCGAACTTTATTGCATCACTTCCTGTGATTAGTCCAGGATAAATACTGGACTGATCAGTTGGATCCTGGAGAGGCATAGAGTAAGACCTCTTTTGTATGTAGCACCTTTTTAGTTGATTAAAGCTTACTTTAAGTTCACCACGCGTAAGGCTCATTCTTACGACAGGAGGCAATCGCCAAATGAACTCCCGACTTAATTCCAAGCGAGCACTGGAAGAGGCAGAGATGAGAGAAGTTGAAAATGTGTGTTTTTTTCAGGATAAGAAGAAAATGATGGGGTGGCTTATAAACGCGGGCTGCTCTCTCCCGATTTGTTTCTAATTCCACTCAAGTGGTGGGAGAGAGTCAAAGAGAGAGAGAGCAACAAAACAGGTAGGAGGAAAGACCAGGCCTGAACATAGAGCATGGCAGAGGTAAGAGAGAAAGGGAGAAGCCAGAGCAGATGTCTTGACATCAGAACAGAGACTTAGGCAGCTTAGCAAGCTGTTGCAGCAGTGGAGAAGGCTGGAGTTGGGTTCCTGTTGTAGCTTGTCTGGTTTTTTGTTTGCTAACTGTGGTCAGAAACACTACAGAAGCCAAGCTATTGCCTTGGAATCAAATGTCTTCAATAAATAGCAAAAGAGTCAAATATAGGCTTTGAAACACAGCCCGACTCTATCAGTCGTACGGCTTAATTTTTTTGTGTGAAATTTATACTTGTCAAAGTGAGGGAAGTTGGTGTTGGGGATGGGGCACCGGCCATTTCAGGGAGCCAGGGCAGGTACTGCACGGGTTAGATACAGAGTAAAGCTTCCTCTACACTGTCCCATCAAACACTCCCAGGGCAGGTACAGCACGGGTTAGATACAGAGTAAAGCTCCCTCTACACTGTCCCATCAAACACTCCCAGGGCAGGTACAGCACGGGTTAGATACAGAGTAAAGCTCCCTCTACACTGTCCCATCAAACACTCCCAGGGCAGGTACAGCACGGGTTAGATACAGAGTAAAGCTCCCTCTACACTGTCCCATCAAACACTCCCAGGACAGGTACAGCACGGGTTAGATACAGAGTAAAGCTCCCTCTACACTGCCCCATCAAACACTCCCAGGGCAGGTACAGCACGGGTTAGATACAGAGTAAAGCTCCCTCTACACTGTCCCATCAAACACTCCCAGGGCAGGTACAGCACGGGTTAGATACAGAGTAAAGCTCCCTCTACACTGTCCCATCAAACACTCCCAGGGCAGGTACAGCACGGGTTAGATACAGAGTAAAGCTCCCTCTACACTGTCCCATCAAACACTCCCGGGGCAGATACAGCACGGGTTAGAGACAGAGTAAAGCTCCCTCTACACTGTCCCATCAAACACTCCCAGGGCAGGTACAGCACGGGTTAGATACAGAGTAAAGCTCCCTCTACACTGTCCCGTCAAACACTCCCAGGGCAGGTACAGCACGGGTTAGATACAGAGTAAAGCTCCCTCTACACTGTCCCATCAAACACTCCCAGGGCAGGTAAAGCTCCTTCTGAGTGGTGGAAGGGAAGGGATATCTTTTGGAATCTTCTGAGCTTCACCAGGTAAGAAATGTTGCTCTCCCAGTAACCCCTCCATCGTATGTACCTGTTGTTGGATGGTGACCAAAACAGTGCTCCATACTCCAGGTGAGGTCTGCTGAGTGCTTTGTACAGCCCTTTCTATCACCTCTGACTTACAATTCTGGCAAGTTCATGCATCGAAAGCTGATCGATCCCGAGTTCCTTTCCATGTCACTTCCATTAATTGTATCCTTGAGTGATGTCGTATATTCGACCAATAAGCAAAACTTCAGATTTGTGTTTTTTTAATCTTTATTTGCCGTTTGTCTGCCCAGTTGCACACCTGATCGAAGTCCTTCTGCAAATGTTTTGCTGTATCCTCCATGCTATTTTCCCACTATTAGTATGGCCATCATATCTAGTTTATGTGCCCAGGTCATTAATGTAGATTTGATTAGAATCAACAGGAGCCCGCCCCGACCCCTGCGGAGGCGCCTGTCCTCAAAGAAGTCAAGTAGGTTTGTCAGGCAGGATCTTTTCTGATAGCACACTGCCAATACAAGACTACCTCCAGGGGTCTCGAGGGCTCACTGCACAACAAGCCTATGGAATTGCAAGAAAGTCCGATGTGGACCCTACCCGAAGCAAATTTTATGAACCAGATACTTTATTTTTTATTTTTAAAATACCTTTAGTGTGAGGAATTGCTGATCTCAGTTGGGTTGCTGCAGTTGGAGCTCTGTGCCCTTGGGCGGCGAGGGAGGTACAATACCCCTCAGGATTGCGGCTTCTGGGTGCTGTCTCCAGGCCCCAGCTGGAAACTGTGCTCGTGGCGATCAGGGTGAGATGTGACGCTGCATGCGATTGAATAACCTGCTGACACTCACTGTCCAGCCTCACACTTTGAGGATTGAACACAGGAGGGTGGCTGGAACCTGTGAAGTTGTACCTCACGAGTCTGGGCCTTCTGGAGAGATGGGGAGAACATTGGAGTTGAAGAAAAAATCTCTTTGGAGATTAGTTACCCCTAAGAGTTGAGATCGAGCAGTCTGCCGGCTCCACCCCTGTTAAGATTTGAATGATGTTGGAATTGAGCCGACCAGAAAGGTGAAACTTTGTAGACCATAACCCTGCCAGTCAGATCTACTGCTTTGGACGTGGCCGGAAGGGCTGTCGGACTTTTCTCTGTTTTAAATTCTCATGCTTGTGTAGTAGACTGAGCCTTTAGTTTCACAGCCATGTGTTTTGGATGGCCACACACTGAACCCACTACCACTGGCACACTTTCACAAATGGAATTGAACTGACAGTAAAACCAGGCAGCGCCATCTGTAGGGTTTCTGGTGAAGGGAATTCCTGGACTCAGCAGATTTCTACCAGTGCTTCCTGCCACTTTCCCAATTTGGGCTCCTTCTAGCCCATTCCAGTGGGACTAAAATGAGCTGGTTTGTACGGAAGCAGAATCAAACAACAAGGATACTGTCAACTTTCTGGGCAGAATGAGCGGAGAGTAACGCATCTTTGAAAATCTGACAAAGCCAAGAAACCGCTAACACCTGCTGGTGTTCACAGTGCACTATTTCAGACTATTTTGGAGCAATTATTTCATTTATTTTGTAACTTTCTTCCCTCATCACCTGGAGTGCCATTCCATAAAGAAGAAAGGAAGATCTGCATTTCTATAGCGCCTTTCACACCCTCAGTCTTTTTCTCCCGCTGGCTCGCAGGCTACTTGGAGCCAGATTTGTCAATTTGCCGTGCTGCTCTACATCTTGTTGGTGCTTGTGAAATGGAGGTGGATTAACTTGTGTCTCAATTATGTTTTCCCCTCCCCTTTAAATCCGGAAGACTTCCGCCTCCATTCAGTTCCTTCCCTGATAACACAATACAGCACAGAATGGAAAATTAAAGGCCAATCTGCCTGATGCTAGATCCAGCCCAACCTACCCTGTGGTGAACTTTACCCGACTCATGTAATGTCCATTCGCAGATTGAATTCAGTCTACCCTATCATGGACTCTACCCTACTCCTCTAATGCCCTTCCAGAAACCAAGATCGTTCTGCCCCATCGCGAACTCTACCCAACTCATTTCATGTCCTTCCAGAAACCAAGTTCCAGATGACAGTGTGAGAAATGGGTGGGATTAGCGAGCTCAGGCCCTTCCATCGCAGCCTGATTGTACAGACATGCTGCTGAATCACAAATACAATTTACTTTTTGTCCTGCCAATTTTTTCTTCTGCGGGTGCTGACTCTGTATTAGTTTCATGTTTACAGTTTAATGGGTGCTGGTCAATGTTCCCTCTAAATTGTATCTTTGATGTGCGGTCCCTTTAAATTTGCCGCAGTGGCGGTAACTTTTCCAGCGGAACAGCTGGTGAGCGGCCTGCGCGGGACCTCCCAATTGATGCACGGCCACCGCCCGCGCAGCTTAGGGGGATCGTTGGTGCTGCCTGTTCTCCACCTTGCTTAACTTTGACTAATTTGTCACCATAGACAGTGTGTCAGCAGGCGATTCAATAACAGCCTTGCAGCCAAGCTTTGACCCTGTCCTCACCCAGAATTGACACATGCATTCCAGCAGGGGGCGCTGGGCAGCGATTAAGAACATAAAAATTAGGAGCAGGAGTCGGCCATACGGCCCCTCGAGCCTGCTCCGCCATTCAATAAGATCATGGCTGATCATCGACCTCAACTCCACTTTCCCGCCCGATCCCCATATCCCTTGATTCCCCATGAGTCCAAAAATGTATCGATCTCAGCCTTGAATATACTCAAAGACTCAGCATCCACAGAATTCCAAAGATTCACAACCCTCTGAGTGAAGAAATTCCTCCTCATCTCAGTCTTAAATGGCCGACCCCTTATCCTGAGACTATGCCCCCTAGTTCTAGACTCTCCAGCCAGGGGAAACAACCTCTCAGCATCTACCTTGTCAATCCCCCTCTATCTTGCATGTTTCAATGAGATCACCTCTCATTCTTCTAAACTCCAGAGAGTATAGGCCCAATCTCCTTAATCTCTCCTCATAGGACAGCCCTCTCATCCCAGAAATCAATCTAGTGAACCTTTGTTGCACCGCCTCCAAGGCAAGTATATCCTTCCTTAGGTAAGGAGACCAAAACTGTGCACAGTACTCCAGGTGTGGTCTCACCAAGGCCCTGTACAATTGTTGCAAGACTTCCTTACTCTTATACTCCAACCCCTTTGCAATAAAGGCCAACATACCATTTGCCTTCCTAATTGCTTGCTGTACCTGCATGCTAACTTTGTGTTTCCTGTACAAGGACACCAAAATCTCTCTGAACACCAACATTTAATAGTTTCTCACCATTTAAAAAATATTCTGTTTTCTATTCTTCCTTCCAAATTGAATAACCTCACATTTCCCCACATTATACTCTATCTGCCACCTTATTGCCCACTCACCTAACCTGTCTATATCCCTTTGCAGGCTCTTTGTGTCCTCCTCACAGCTTACTGTCCCACCTAGCTTTGTATTGTCAGCAAACTTGGATACATTGCACTCAGTTCCTTCATCTAAGTCATTAATATAGATTGTAAATAGCTGAGGCCCAAGCACTGATCCTTGTGGCACCCCACTAGTTATAGCCTGCTAACTGGAAAATAACCCATTTATCCCTACTCTCTGTTTTCTCTCCGTTAGCCAATCCTCTATCCATGCTAATATATTACCCCAACCCCATGAGCCCTAATCTTGTGTAATAACCTTTTATGTGGCACCTTATTTGAATGCCTTTTGGAAATCCAAATATACTACATCCACTGGTTCCCCTTTATCTACCCTGCTAGTTACATCCTCAAAAAAACTCTTAATAAATTTGTTAAACACGATTTCCCTTTCATAAAACCATGTTGACTCTACCTAATCATATTATGATTTTCTACGTGCCCTGTTGCCACTTCTTTAACAATGGATTCCAGCATTTTCCCGATGACTGATGTCAGGCTAACTGGCCTGTAGTTCCCTGTTTTTTCTCTCCTTCCTTTCTTGAATAAAGGGGTTACATTTGCAACCTTCCAATCCGCTGGGACTGTTCTAGAATCTAGGGAATTTTGGAAGATCAAAACCAATGCATCCACGATCTCTTCAGCCACTTCTTTTAGAACCCTAGGATGTAGGCCGTCAGGTCCAGGGGATTTGTCGGCTTTTAGTCCATTAGTTTCTCAAGTACTTTTTCTCTACTTATGTTAATTACGTTAAGTTCCTCACCCTCATTCGACCTTTGGTTCCTCACTATTTTTGGTATGCTTTTTGTGTCTTCTACCGTGAAGACAGATACAAAATATTTGTTTAACGCTTCTGCCATTTCCTTATTCCCCATAACAATTTCTCCTGTCTCAGCCTCTAAGGGACCAATGCTTACTTTTGCTACTCTCTTCCTTTTTACATACTTGTAGAAGCTCTTACAATCTGTTTTTATATTTCTTGCTGGTTTACTCTCATTCTATTTTTTCCCTACTTATCAATTTTTTTGTTTATGTTTTGCTGGTTTCTAAAGCTCTCCCAATCCTCAGGCTTACTGCTATTCTTCAAAATTATAAGCCTCTTCTTTTAATCTAATACTATCCTTAACTTCTTTAGTTAGCTACGGATGGATCACTTTTCCCGTGGAGTTTTTATTTCTCAATGGAATATATATTCGTTGAGAATTTTGGAAAAAATCTTTAAATGGCTGCCACTGCTTATCTACTGTCATACTTAATCTAATTTCCCAATCTATTTTAGCCAACTCGCCCCTCATACCTATGTAATTGGCTTTATTTAAGTTTAAGACTCTAGTTTCGGACTTAGGCAAGTCACTCTCAAAATTAACGTGAAATTCTATCATATTATGATCACTCTGCCCCAGAGGATCCTTTACTATGAGATTGCTAATTAACCCTGTCTCATTACACAATACAAGATCTAAAATAGCCTGTTCCCTAGTTGGTTCCATGACACATTGTTCTAGGAAACTGTCCCAAATGCATTCCATGAACTCGTCCTCCATACTATCTTTGCCAATTTGATTTGCCCAGTCTATATGAAGATTAAAGTCTACCACAATTATTGTATTACCTTTGTTACAAACTCCTACTGTTTGTTGATTAATACTCTGTGCAACGGTATAGCTACTGTTTGGGGGCCTATATACGACTCCCACCAGTGTTTTCTGCCCCTTGTTATTTCTTATCTCCACCCATACGGATTCTACTTCCTGATCTTCCGAGCCAAGATCCATTCTCACTACTGTCCTTATGTCATCCTTTATTATCAGGGCTACCCACCCTGCATTTCCATTGTGCCTGTCTTTTTGAAACATCAAGTACCCTGGAATATTTAGACAGACGGAAGCCATTTATCTCTATTTGTGCCACTAATTCGTCTATCTTGTTACAAATGCTTCATGCATTCAAATAAAGAACCTTTAATTTTAATTTTTTTACTATTATTCCCTGCTTTCACCTTATTTGCTGATGCACTATTACCGTTTAAACTCTCTGTCCCTTCCTGTCTCACTCTGCTTATTTTTACCCTAATCACCACACTGCTCCATTGCCTTGATTTTTCTCTTTAGATTTCTAAATTTCCCCCTCACCTGACCCCTCCCCCCCACTCCCCCTTTTTAGTTTAAAGCCCTAGTTATTCGTTTCGCCCAGTTTAAGTGGAGTCCGTCCCAACGGAACAGCTCCCTCTTTCCCCAGTGCTGGTGCCAGTGCCCCATGAATCAAAACCCCTTCCTCCCACACCACTCTTTGAGCCACACATTTAACTCACTGATCTGCTTGTCCCTATGCCAATTTGCACATGGCTCAGGTAACAATCTAGATATCATTACCTTTGAGGTTCTTCGTTTTAATTTGGACCCTAGCTCCTCAAACTCTCTCAGCAGGACCTCATTCCTAGTTCTACCTATGTCGTTGATTCCTACATGGACCACGACAACTGGATCCTCCCCCTCCCATTCTAAATTCTTCTCCAGCCGCGAGGAGATATCCTTAATCCTGGCACCGGGCAGGCAACACAGCCTTCGGAACGCCCAGTCGCGGCTGCAGAGAATAGTATCTATCCCCTTGACTATCTATACTAAATAGAACTGCATTTTGTCGGAGGAATAAGGAGGCCACCTACTCCTTGGAAAATAAGAGTCCAAATGGTGTAGTGGAGCAAAGAGATCTAGGGCTACTCATTCACAAATCATTAAAAGTAGCAACGCAAGTTAACAAGGTAATAAAAATACAAACAAATCACTGGGATTCATAGCATTGAAAAGCAGGGACGTTGTGATAAACTTGTATAGAACCTTGGTTAGACTACACTTGGTGTACCGTGAACAGTTCTGGTCTCCATATTACAAAAAGGATATAGTAATACTGGAGAAGGAATAAAAAATATTTACAACGATGATTCCAGGAAAGTCTGAACAGGCTGGGGCTCTTTTCTCTGGAAAAGAGAAGGCTGAGGGGTGAGCTCGTAGAGGTCTTTAAAATTATGAAGGGGTTTGATAGGTTAGACATAGAGAAGATGTTTCCATTTGTGGTAGAGTCAAAAACTAGGGGTCATCAATATAAGACAGTCATTAATAAATCCAATAAGGAATTCAGGAGAAACTTCTTCACCCAGAGAGTGGTGAGAATGTGGAACTCGCTACCACAGGGAGTGGTTGAGGCGAATAGCGCAGATCCATTTAAGGGGAAGCTAGATAAACACATGAGGGAGAAAGGAAGAGATGGTTATGCAGATAGGCTTAAATGAAGTAAGGTGGGAGGAGGCTCGTGTGGAGCATAAACACCGGCACAGACCAGTTGGGCGGAATGGCCTGTTTCTGTGCTGTAAATTCTATGTAAATTACTCCCGCTGCCCCCCACTCCCCCCGTGGCCCTGTATCAACCCAAACTGTCCCACTCTCTCCATTAGCCCTGTGTTAATCCAAAACTAATCATACTGCCCCACTCTCTCCCTGTAGCTCTGTATCAATCCTAAACTAATCCCACTGTCCCACTCTCTCCATTAGCCCTGTATCAATCCAAAACTAAACCCACTGCCCCGCTCTCCCTGTAGCTCTGTATCAATCCTAAACTAATCCCACTGTCTCACTCTCTCCATTAGCCCTGTATCAATCCTAAACTAATCCCACTGTCCCACTCTCTCCATTAGCCCTGTATTAATCCCAAACTAATCCCACTGCCCCGCTCTCCCCATAGCCCTGTATTAATCCAAAACTAATCCTGCTGCCCTGCTCTCTCCTTTTATCCCTGTATCCATCCCAAACTAATCCCACTTCCCCGCTCTCTCCCCATAGCCCTGTATCTTTCTCTGCTTCAAATATTGATTCACTTTTAACGCATGCAATGGTCTCTGTCTCAGCCACTTACTGTAGCAAAGCATTCTTTCCAAACTCTACATGACAAGTTCCTGCTAATCTCTCTCTTCACTCCTGGTGACCATTTTAAATCGATGGCTCCTTGTCACTGTTTCCCAATCAGAGGAAGTAGCCTTTTCCAATTCACTTTATCAAAAGTCTTCATCATTTGAAAAACCTCTAATAGATCTTATCCTTCTCTGCTCCACTGGAAACAGTCCCAGTATCTCCAGTCTCTCCTCATTACTATAGTTTCCCATCCCTGGCATCCCCCTGGTGAATCTACACTGTATGCTCTCTCTGGCTTTAATGTCCTCTCTATAATGGGGCACCCAAAACTGTACACAGTGCTCTAATTGGACTAACCAATTACATAGAGTGTACAGCACAGAAACAGGCCATTCGGCTCAACTAGTCCATGTCGGTGTTTATGTTCCACACGAGCCTCCTCCCATCCCATCTCGCCCTATCAGCACATCCTTCTCTTCCTTTCTCCCCCGTGTGGTTATCTAGCTTCCCCTTAAATGCATCTGTGCTATTCGCCTCAACCACTCCCTGTGGTGGCGAGTTCCACATTCTCACCACTCTCTGGGTAAAGAAGTTTCTCCTGAATTCCATATTGGATTTATTGGTGACTATGTTGTATTTATTATACAAATTCTTTATACTCTCTGCCCCAAATGGTAAAACCAAAGATGCTGTTGGCCTTTTTCTGGTTTTATCTACCTGCACTCACCGTTTCAGGGCATGATGTATTTGACCCCTGTGTCTCTCTGATCCTCCCCAACCTTCAGAGTCTTTCCATTGGCGTAGATACAGGTCGAGCGTCCTGAATCCGGCAACCTCGGGACTGAGGCCGAGCCACTTTTCGGGCTTTTCCAGACTTTGGAACGTGTTTCTGATGTCCGAAGTCCGGAAACGCCCGAGCCCAGGTTGCGATATTTCCGGACTTCGGACATCAGAAACACGTGCCGAGTCCGGAAATGCCTGGGCCCAGGTTGCGCTATTTCCGGTTTTTGGTAAGCCTCCCTCAGGGTGTCCGGATTCCGGAACATTTTACGGATTCCGGACCCCTGCCACCAATCGTCCCGGATTCCGGAACTCCGGATTTGGGACGCTCAACCTGTACTCCCATTCCTAGTTTTCCTCCCAGCGTGTATTACCTCGCACTTCTCCACATTAAATTGCATCTGCCACCTATCTTCTCATTGCTGAACTCCCAGAGCCGCAGTAATAGCTTGTGCCAGTCCTGTTTTAAAATTGTTACTTTCTAGATTTCCATATCCCTGGAATTACTTTGATGTGAAGTTGTGGTTCTTGTTGGACTCTGATTAGAAAAGCTACACAGAGCAGCATGGACCGTAAAGTTAAAATGCTGGGTGACTGCACAAAGTGTGTCCATCTAAACTTAGCATTGATTACGGTCTTAATTTCTGGTTGTTGAGGTGTCACTTAGTTTACTCCCTTTCTGTGGTTAGCCGGTTAGGGTTAAAAGGAGTCCGATTATTTTGTGTGTTTTCTCTTCTCATCCCCTGAAAGCGAGCCTCTTGCTGAGCAAGGTTCCACGGGCCCAGCTGTCCTCTGGTAACTGCTTTAACTGGCCATTCTTCATGCGTAGTGCTAGTGTGACAGGCTGTTCAATGCACCCCAGCACCAGTCTTGTTTTCAATTTTAAACACCTCCAACGTCATGACCTACATGATACGTGTGGAAATTACATGCTTTTATCTCTCAGCAAACGTTTTTGCATTTAAATTTAACTTGAAGTTTGGGGGTGGGGGGAAGGGAGAGCCAGGTGACATTCTGTGTCCTGATGCTGTACATAAATCTGCACTGCTGAGAGTGACTCTGGGATCACTGCGGAGAGTGACTCTGGGATCACTGCGGAGAGTGACTCTGGGATCACTGCGGAGAGTGACTCTGGGATCACTGCGGAGAGTGACTCTGGGATCACTGCGGAGAGTGACTCTGGGATCACTGCGGCGAGTGACTCTGGGATCACTGCGGCGAGTGACTCTGGGATCACTGCGGCGAGTGACTCTGGGATCACTGCTGAGAGTGACTCTGGGATCACTGCGGAGTGACTCTGGGATCACTGCGGAGAGTGACTGGGATCACTGCGGCGTGCCACTGGGATCACTGCGGCGTGCCTCTGGGATCACTGCGGAGAGTGACACTGGGATCACTGCGGAGAGTGACACTGGGATCACTGCGGAGAGTGACACTGGGATCACTGCGGAGAGTGACACTGGGATCACTGCGGAGAGTGACACTGGGATCACTGCGGAGAGTGACACTGGGATCACTGCGGAGAGTGACACTGGGATCACTGCGGAGAGTGACACTGGGATCACTGCGGAGAGTGACACTGGGATCACTGCGGAGAGTGACACTGGGATCACTGCGGAGAGTGACACTGGGATCACTGCGGAGAGTGACACTGGGATCACTGCGGAGAGTGACACTGGGATCACTGCGGAGAGTGACACTGGGATCACTGCGGAGAGTGACACTGGGATCACTGCGGAGAGTGACACTGGGATCACTGCGGAGAGTGACACTGGGATCACTGCGGAGAGTGACACTGGGATCACTGCGGAGAGTGACACTGGGATCACTGCGGAGAGTGACACTGGGATCACTGCGGAGAGTGACACTGGGATCACTGCGGAGAGTGACTCTGGGATCACTGCGGAGAGTGACACTGGGATCACTGCGGAGAGTGACACTGGGATCACTGCGGAGAGTGACACTGGGATCACTGCGGAGAGTGACACTGGGATCACTGCGGAGAGTGACACTGGGATCACTGCGGAGAGTGACACTGGGATCACTGCGGAGAGTGACTCTGGGATCACTGCGGAGAGTGACTCTGGGATCACTGCGGAGAGTGACTCTGGGATCACTGCGGAGAGTGACTCTGGGATCACTGCGGAGAGTGACTCTGGGATCACTGCGGAGAGTGACTCTGGGATCACTGCGGAGAGTGACTCTGGGATCACTGCGGAGAGTGACACTGGGATCACTGGTCTGGAGACCCTGCGTTTCTGTGCTGCCCTCACTTGGCTGTTTTAGTTGTCGAGGCATGGTTCGAAGCTGGGACCTCGGCCTGAAGGGCAAGAGGCTGCACGAGGGGATTGTGGCAGTTCACCACTTTCAGGTCTTGAGGAAGTATTAATTTCCCTATTTCTTGGGGGTAATTTTAACCGAACCAAGCCAGTGGCTTCAAGTCACTGGCGAGGAACAACGGGCGGGGAGCAATGTTCCCTCGAATTTTTTTTTGACTCGCTCGGCCCTTATAAGTGGCTGCGCGGGCCATTCAAAATTCCGCGGTTTTTCTATTTAAAAGCTGGCTCACCGGTTACACGGGACCTCGATCGCTGCGTGGCCGCGCAGCTTAAAGGGAACATTGGCGGAGAGCAAGACGGGCAAGTACAAAACAGGCACCGGATCCGATGTCTGGTGGATTCGGTTCAAATGAGTCCCTCTTTCTATGAGATGTTGTGCAGTATTTTGTCTCTTTGTTCGCAGTTGCCTGGTCTCAGTTGATGCACCAGCTGTCCCCAATACTGGGTGGTGGGCATGTAACAGTAGCTTGCCCCTCAGAAGCCCTTCACACTTCCCCTGCTCTTGGCGCCACTATCTTCCTGAAATGCCTCCCTGTAGCAGTGAAGCAGAGTTTGGCATCCTGTGATTTCTCCCAGAGTGCTAATATTTGTTAAGTGAATGTTCCTCTCTCTCCTTCCTCCCTGGTGCTTTCCTGAAACTGAGATGCACCCAAGCTTGTTCAGGCGCTTCACCCGAATGGTCATTCTCCCTGTCCGCATGTAGATAGTGGGTGGCAGACAGCTATACGTCACAGAGGGCATTACACCTGATTCTGATCCTGTCTTCATTCCAGATACATGTGCACTTTCTAGCAGGCGCAGGAATTGTAGCTGATTCCCCCCCCCCCCCACCCCACCTCCCCTCTCTAGCCCAGGGTCATTGAGGCCTGTTGTAGCAGCCCCCGTGCCCCCCACTCACCCAGACTCTGGCTGAGATCAGTTAACACTGCACAGGCCAGGACTCAAACCTGGGATCCTCCAGTCTATATGGCTCATACAGCAATTATAAATGGACGTAATCCAGCATGCTGAATTCTAGAGGTGAGAGTGACTGCCCTTGACATCAAGGCAGCATTTGACCGAGTGTGGCACCAAGGAGCCCTAGTGAAATTGAAGTCAATGGGAATCGGGGAAAACTCTCCACTGGCTGGAGTCATGTCTAGCATGAAGGAAGATGGTTGTGGTGGTTGGAGGCCAATCATCACAGCCCCAGGACATCGCAGCAGGAGTTCCTCAGGGCAATGGCCTAGGCCCAACCATCTTCAGCTGCTTCATCAATGACCTTCCCTCCAACATAAGGTCAGAAATGGGGATGTTTGCTGATGACTGCACAGTGTTCAGCGCCATTCACAACTCCACAGATAATGAAGCAGTCCATGCCCGCATGCAACAAGACCTGGACAACGTTCAGGCTTGGGCTGATAAGTGGCAGGTAACATTCACGTCACACAAGTGCCAGGCAATGACTATCTCCAACAAGCAAGAGGCTAACCACCTCCCCTTGACATTCAATGGCATTACCATCGCCGAATCCCCCACCATCAACATCCTGGGGGGTCACCATTGACCATAAACTTAACTGGACCAGCCACATAAATACTGTGGCAACAAGAGCAGGTCAGAGGCTGGGTATTCTGCGGCGAGTGTCTCACCTCCTGACTCCCCAAAGCCTTTCCACCATCTACAAGGCACAAGTCAGGAGTGTGATGGAATACTCTCCACTTGCCTGGATGAGTGCAGCTCCAACAACACTCGAGAAGCTCGACACCATCCAGGACAAAGCAGCCCGCTTGATTGGCAACCCATCCACCACCTTAAACATTCACTCCCTCCACCATCGGCACACCGCGGCTGCAGTGTACACCATCTACAACATGCACTGCAGCAACTTGCCAAGGCTTCTTCGGCAGCACCTCCCAAACCCGCGACCTCTTCCACCTAGAAGGACAAGGGCAGCAGGCGCATGGGAACACCACCACCTCCAAGTTCCCCTCCAAGCCACACACCATGCTGATTTGGAAATATATCGCCGTTCCTTTATCGTCACTCGATCAATATCCTGGAACTCCCTCCCTAACAGAACTGTGGGAGCACCTTCACTACACGGACTGCAGCAGTTCAAGAAGGCCCATTACCTTCTCAAGGGCAATTAGTGATGGGCAATAAATGCTGGCCTTGCCAGCGACGCCCACATCCCATAAATAAATTTTTAAAAAGCTATAATTTTGAATAATACACATCTTGTGCTTCACTCTTAATTCAGCATCTCAAATTGCATCACTCAAATCCTCCCGCCTCTTCCACCACCTCCCAGTATTCGAGAGCTCAGAGCTCTCTTCAGAGACAACCCAGGTTTGGAAGGACAAAAATCTATTGCAGTTGAAGTGGACACGGTACATCATTTCACACCCACTCTTATGTACACTTGACTGAAAACCTTGTGACAGCAGTGTACCTCAGTGCTGTGCCTCCCGTTTTATTGATCATTCTGTAGGTAAGTCTGTGAGCCAGTTGGTGGCACTCGCGCCTCTTGGGTCAGAAGGTTGTGGGTTCAAGTCAGTGTTCCCCGTAAGTTGCGCTTTGTTCTGTGCAGCCTGTTTCTTTTAGTGCGCGGTCCCTTTAAATTTCCACACGTGCAGTATTTACAGTGGAGAAGCCGGAGAGCGGCCTGTACGGGACCTTTCCCATTACTGTGCGGCTGCGCAGCTTAGAGGGAACGTTGCTTCAAGTCCCACTCCAGAGACTTGAGTGCATAAATCTAGGCTGACACTGCAATGCAGTACCGAGGGAGTGCTCAGTACTCCCTTGAGACGTTAAACCGATGCTCCATCTGCTCTCTCTGGTGGACGCAAAAGATCCCATGGCATTATTTTGAAGGAGCAAGGGAGATCTGCCCGGTGTCCTGGCCAATATTTATCCCTCAATCAATATCACTAAAAAAACAGATTATCTGGTCACAATCACATTGCTGTTTGTGGGAGCTTGCTGTGTGCAAATTGGCTGCCACGTTTCCTACATTACATCAGTGACTACACTTCAAAAGTACTTCATTGGCTGCAAAGCGCTTTGGGACGTCCTGCAAACAGCCAGAAAGACTGGACTCGCAAGATTTGTGCAATAACGACAGAAAATGCTGGAAACACTCAGCAGGTCAGGCAGCTGCTGTGGAGAGAGAAACAGAGCTGACGTTTCAGGTCGATGACCCTTCGTCAAGAGTTCTGACCTTAAACGTTAACTCTGTTTCTCTCTCCACAGATGCTGTCTGACCTGCTGAGTGTTTCCAGCGTTTTCTGTTGTTACTTCAGATTGCCAGCATCCGCGGTGTTTTGCTATTGTATTGAGATTTGTGCTGCTCATTTTGTTTCAGTGCAGCTGGTACTCCCACTTGGTTTTAGAAGAGCACTGTATCATGTGACGTGGTGTTATATAATGATGAGGGCTGTATTTGTCTCGATAGCCCTCTCCTCATAGGCATGAAGTGACTGACTTTGAGGGAAGTAGTCTGCTACTCAGGTGGAGCAGTCTTTAACCTGCGCTGTCCCATTAAGGTCACAAGGTCTGAATTGTTATAAAAGGCCAGATCCTGAGATGAATGAGAGGCTAATTGTTACTGCAGGGTGTCTGTCTCCAGACTGACAGCTGCATGTAACTTAACTCTTTCTCTTCTTGGGGAATCGCCAGGTTATCAATGCCAGGAATAAAAAAAAATACGGGAAATGACTGGCTCTCTTGTTTACGTAAGAACATAAGAATTAGGAGCAGGAGTCGGCCACACGGCCCCTCGAGCCTGCTCCGCCATTCAATAAGATCATGGCTGATCTTCGACCTCATCTCCACTTTCTCGCCCGATCCCCATATCCCTCGATTCCCCTTTAGTCCAAAAATCTATCGATCTCAGCCTTGAATATGCTCAATGACTGAGCCTCCACAGCCCTCTGGGGCAGAGAATTCCAAAGATTCACCACCCTCTGAGTGAAGAAATTTCTCCTCCTCATCTCCGTCTTAAATGGCCGACTCCTTATTCTGAGATAATGCCCCCTAATTTAATGTTTGTAAGATTGGTAGATTCTGTATCTGTTTAGTTGTGATTTGTTGCTGTGTTTTGAATGATCCACGAGCCAATCAGGTGCCAGTGTGACACGCACTTTGAGTATCTGCAGTATTTTAAATTATGGTGGTGCTGCTAGAGGCAAGACTCCTATTATATACTGGTCAACCTCCCGTGGCACTGCACATGGTAGGTCGGAGAATATTGTCAATGTCTTCCTGTCTCTGATGACTTTGCGTTCTTGGTTCTTTCTAGCTCTCTTCTGCTTGTGAAAGGTGCTATATAAATGCAAGTTCGTTCTTTCTTTTTACAAGGGGTAAATAGCAAGAGCTGCAGCTCCAGACTCTGGCAGGGCCCATCCGTCAAACAGGAACATCGTGCAAAAATACCTCAAACCCAAACACCGGGGAAGGCTGGATATTTTGGCATAATTCCTTGTCATTAAGCTTATGTTAAGCAGGCTTGACTGTCATTTTTTAATACAGGATCTGTCATCAGGATGTGTAGATCTGACTTTGCTAATCCATGAAATTATGGTGCAGCAGCTCTCAAAATCTTTCTATGGCTTGTTGCTTTGACCACGGGGTGAAATAGTTGCAGTAATCCAATCCCTTTTTAATTTGCTAGCTGCAAAATATGGTACCAGAGGGGATGGAGATGTTTTCCATAGACCTTTGGAGTAGTGAATGTGATTTAGAGCAGTCGGAGGTCAGCAATTGGGGTGATGTCTTTAACGAGGCTTATGCCAAAGGAACAGATAGCTGCTGAGACTCTCTACGACCCAGGTAACTCTCCAAGCAAGAATCAGGCAGCTCTCCTGATGGTTTAGCGGCCAAGGACTACCATTAGCAGCTGTGCTTTCAGCTGCCTAGGCCTGTGCTTTAGAATTCTCCCCCTAAATCCCTCCGCCTCTCCACCTCCCTCTCCTCCTTTAAATGTAAGTTGCTGTTGTGTGCTGGGCCACACAGACCGAATTCCTGGTCCGTGCCCAGTGACTGACCTCGGCTGGGGCAGCAGTTGTGATGATGCAGTTGGCCTCAATGCTGACCTGGGTGTAGGGAGGGAAATGCCAGCCAGCGTCCTGCTTCTGACCCCTGCCCAGTAATCCTTGCTGTAAAGTTCGGGTGACAGCCAATGAATTACTTTGAAAGTGCATCTCTGTTTTGTAGTCAAGTGCAGCAGCCAGTTTGTGCTCAGCAAGATCCAACAAATAGCAATGAGACAAATTGCCCTTAAACCGTATGTTGTGATGCTGGTTGAGGAAGGGATGTTGATCAGGGTTACGGGGTAACTCCCCTGCTCTTCGTCATATATATACTGGTATGGGATCCCCACCTGAGAGGGCAGACTCATCCGAAAGATGGCACCTCCAACAATGCAGCACTCCCTCAGTACTACAGTGAAGTGTCAGCCTCGATTAAATGCTCAAGACTCTGGATTGAGGCTTGAACCCATGATCATCTGAGGCGTGAGTGAATACAGGACCAGAGGCAGCAATGCCCAAATTTGCAGACAATATTCAAATAGGAGGCATAGTAAATAATTCTGTGGACCAAAGGAAGCGGCAAGGGGATATTGATAAGATGGTAGAATAGACAAAAAAGTGTCCGATGGAATTCAATGTCAGGGAGTGTGAGGTGGAGCATCTTCGTAACTTTTAGTGGGTGATGTGGAAGAGCTGGGAGATTTGGGGGTTGAGGTTCACAAGATATTAAAAGCAGTACATTACAACAGTGACTACACCTCTAAAGTACTTCATTGTCTGTAAAGCGCTTTGACACGTCCTGAGGTCGTGAAAGGCGCTATATAAATGCAAGTCTTCCTTTCAGTATCTCAGTGGGTAAGGCTATAAAAAAGCTGGGTTTTATGGCAAGAGTATAGAATATAGAAGTAAATTGTTATGGCGAATCTGTATAAAATCTTAGCAAGACCTCAGTTGGCGTAACGTGCAGTTTTGGGCTTCACACTATAGGAAGGATGTTGAGGCAACAGAGAGGGTATAACACCGATTGACTAGGATACTGCCTGGTGTGAGAAAATACACGTATGAAGGAAGACTCTAAAAACTGAAGCTGATTTTGTTAGAACCAAGGAGACCATGGGATGATTTGATAGAGATGTTTAATGTCATGCAAGAATGGGACAGAACAGACAGAAACAGACTGTTTCCAATGATTGAAGGGTCTAGAATGAGGGGACATGGATATGATCAAATGCAAGAGATTTAGGATAGAGGGCAGGAGAAACATTTTTACACAGAGCTGTGAGGCTGTGGAATACACTCCCGGAGTGAGTAATTGAAACAGAGACCATGTCAACATTTAAGAATTAGTTAGATCGGTGGTTGAAGGAAAGGGGGATAAAGGGATATGGGAAGAGGGCGGGTACATGGGATTGGGACACTCCTCGTGTGGAGGACCAACACCAACACGGCCTGGTTGGGCCAAATGGCCCGTTTCCGTGCTGTACGAACATATGAAAATGACGGGCAGAAAAAGACCAGCTGGTCCAGCAAGCCTGCCCCATTCTGTGTAATTCCGTGATACTAATGGAACCAAGGCTGACGCAGGAATACAAAGTTTTCAACAGTAGATTTAAACCCATCCTTGGGAGGGTTGTTCAAGGCACAGATAGTGCCGATGTAAGCAGGTTATCTAACTTTCTAGAGGGATAGAATTCAGAAGTAGAGAAGTTATGTTAAACTTGTATAGAACCTTGGTTAGACCACACTGCACAGTTCTGGTCTCCATATTACAAAAAGGATAGAGAGGCACTGGTGAAGGTGCAATAAAGATTCACAAGGATGATACCAGAACTGAGAGGTTATACCCATCAGGAAAGACTGAAGAGGCTGGGGCTCTTTTCTCCAGAAAAGAGAAGCCTGAAAGGTGACCTGATAAAGGTCTTTAAGATTGTGAAAGGGTTTGACAGGGTAGATGTAAAGAAGGTGTTTCCACTTGTGGGGGAGACCAAAACTAAGGTCATAAATATAAGATAGTCACTAATAAATGGGTCTTTCTGTGCTGTACATTCTATGTAACTTGGAGTGTAAAGGCTGAACTGGAGAGCGTGACTACAAAATTGACGAGCCTGGAGGAGGAGGAAGATCAGGCATTCCATCAACCACACTAGGCTAGATATGGGTTGGGCTACTAGCAAAAGCAGTTGCGTTAATTATCTCTTTCATTACAAAAAATCTGGATAAATAGCTGTTTAAAATGGGATTGCAGGGAATCAGGATGAGTATATACTTGAATGATGTGCTCTGCTGGGAGTATGGGCGTGCCATGCGTCTAGTGCCACTGGTCAATATTGGGTATGAGGTTTGTAGTTTTGTGTTAATGCTGTGCCATTTTCCCATATTATCTCTGGAAGTCGAGTAGAAATGTTGTGGTAATTTGTCCTTGTGAGGTTTACTTACCACTGGTTGCCCATCTCCCTCGGGAGGTTGTGTGGGTTGGGTAGAGTCCGATACAGGGCAGCTTGCACATGGGTTGTGGTTGTGGTGAGGGGATGGTTTTGATGCCATCTGTCGTCTTATCTTGCTGCTTGCTTTAAAGCCTTGTTGTCAACGGTTGGGACATCTTGCCAAAGTGTTGTTTGCGAGGCTTCATCAGGCTAGGAGAAGAATGAGTACAAAAAGGAGCTGCTTGTGTACATCACTCCAGCTCGATGTGTCTGGGGGGGGAGCGGGGGGGATGGTGAGGGGGAGCGGGGGGGGGGGACGGCGAGGGCGAAGGGGATGGTGGGGGGGAGCGGGGGGGACGGTGAGGGAGGGGGGGGTCGGGGGGACGGTCAGGGGGAATGAGGGGGACGGGGAGGGAGGGGGGACGGTGAGGGGGAATGAGGGGGACGGGGAGGGAGGGGGGACGGTGAGGGTGAAGGGGAGCGGGGGGTATAGAGCATGAGGGGACTGCTTTTTAAATACAGAATTGTTCTGTTTCAGATGTTCATTCGTGAAGCAGAGAGTATTTTAAATGCAGGTTAGGTTAGAACTGGACAAAACATAGATTCTCAATGTCCTTATTTCATTTACACTTTTCCTCCTTCAAAAAAAAAACTTCAGTGACTTGAGTTTCGTGACATTACTCGGAATCACCCCGGCACAAATACTCTCACTAACACGGGTGAGGCGGTAAGGAAGCAGGCCCCAGACTGATGGCTCACTGGATGCATCAGTCAAAATGGGGGGGGAAGGCGCTGCGCGCGTGGCGTGACTCTAAGATCCTGATCAAGGCGCTTTTAGCTGACGTTCTGCCGGGCCTAGAGTCCCTGCTAAGAATCGCAGGTGATGAATGTGTTTGGATTGGCGGCTGAGTGACTGTGAAGGAAAGTGGTGACGCGGAGTGTACGTTATGTGAGTGCAGCAGGGCAGGATATGGGCACTGAAAGAGAAATCAAGAGCAGGGGTTGTGGGGGGGGGGGGGGGGGAAGAAAGAAAGGACTCTCATTTATATCGCACTTTTCACACCCTCAGGGCATCCCAATGCGCTTTATAGCCAATTAAGTACTTTTGTAGCGTTGTAATGTCGGAAACGTGGATTTGTGCCAATTTGTGCACAGCAAGGTCCCACAAACAGCAATGTGTTAAATGACCAGATAATCTGTTTTGGTGATGTTGGTTGGGAGATAAATATTTGCCAGGACGCCGGGGAAAATTCCCCTGCTCTTGTTCGAATAGTGGCCACGGGATCTTTTACGCCCACCTGGGATCTCAGTTTAGCGTCTCATCCAAAAGACGGCACCTCCGACAGTGCAGCACTCCCTCAGCACTGCACTGGAGTGTCAGCCTAGATTATGGACTCAACTCTGGAGTGGGACTTGAACCCACAACCTTCTGACTCCGAGGCGAGGGTGCCACCCACTGAGCCGCGGCAGACACTTGAAGAAAATCGAGACAAATGTCGAGCTTTATTGTGCTTATTTCGCCACATTTGTCTTCTCCAAGCTGTTTAAAAGGGTCTTGAGTTTCGTACATTTGTGCTCATTAAAAACGTCTGTTAAATTCACTCTGTACGTTTTCAGAGATGTGTAATAGTTCTCGGAATATGGCCTGGGGGCCACCAGCAGCCCACTTCCTCTTCACTTGTGGCCCCTGTTGAGCAGCTGCTGGTGGGCCTTCAATCACAGCTTGCTGCCCTGCGGGATGGCAATGAGCTGAGACTCCGCGCTGTTCCCTTTGCTTCTTCGCCAGCAAAAGAAGCCAAGGGAAAACTCTTTGGAGTCAGTGTTGCACTGAAATCAATACCCAGGGATGGGCCCCATTAAAATTGGGGTGGGGTAGGGGGATGATCTGTGAATAGAATATTGGTCCTCCACTTCGCTCTTCCCCCTCTTCCCTGCACAAATCCATTTCCATCATTTTGTGATGTAGCGTTAGGAATCAGAGAGTGATCTCCAAATAGCACACCGGGACTGTGCCTCGAAGCTATTGAGTAAATGCTGCATGATGCCAACCGACAGAATGAAGAGGTGGGTCGGCCTGCTGTTTCTGGCAAAGTTTTATGGTTTATAGGCTTTTATGAGAGTGTGCAAGTCTGGTTTTTTGCAAGAAATCTGCTGCAAATATTTGTGTTGTGAATGATTTACTGCTTTCCCTGTTGTGATTATTGCTCATTAACATGTTAATCTGTGGTTGCAGAGAGAGGGTTGAAATATGCCAGCACTTGGGAGCTTTCAGTACTTTGGTTAGAATGTAGAAATCGAGCCATGCGCCACTTCCGGTGATGTCGCTGGTGAGTCAGACCTGGCAGTACACTCCCTCTCTGAGTCAGAAGGCTGTGGGTTCCACAACCCCACACCACAAGTCCCACACCCTAGACTTAAGCACATAATCTAGGCTAACACTTCATCAGTGCAGTACTGAGGGAGTGCTGCACTGTTGGAGGTGCCGTCTTTTGGATGAGGTGTTTCTCAAGTGGATGTAAAAGATCCCACAGCACTATTCGAAGAAGAGCAGAGGAGTTCGCTCAGTGTCCTGACCAACCAAAATCAGTTAAAATTTTTTTTAACCAGGAATGTTAGTGCTAGGAAATGGAACCCTTTCCATTTTCAGCACCCAGTCTCAGCATCAAACACTCCCAGGGTAGGTACAGCACGGGTTAGATACAGAGTAAAGCTCCCTCTACACTGTCCCATCAAACACTCCCAGGGCAGGTACAGCGCGGGTTAGATACAGAGTAAAGCTCCCTCTACGCTGACCCATCAAACACTCCCAGGGTAGGTACAGCACGGGTTAGATACAGAGTAAAGCTCCCTCTACACAGTCCCATCAAACACTCCCAGAGCAGGTACAGCACGGGTTAGATACAGAGTAAAGCTCCCGCTACACTGTCCCATCAAACACTCCCAGTTGTGTGTCAGTATTTACAGGGGGTTCCCGGGAGTGTGTCAGTATTTACAGGGGGTCCCCGGGAGTGTGTCAGTATTTACAGGGGGTCCCCGGGAGTGTGTCAGTATTTACAGGGGGTCCCCGGGAGTGTGTCAGTATTTACAGGGGGTCCCCGGGAGTGTGTCAGTATTTACAGGGGTTCCGGGAGTGTGTCAGTATTTACAGAGGGTCCCCGGGAGTGTGTCAGTATTTACAGGGGGTCCCCGGGAGTGTCAGTATTTACAGGGGGTCCCCGGGAGTGTCAGTATTTACAGGGGGTCCCCGGGTGTGTGTCAGTATTTACAGGGGGTCCCCGGGTGTGTGTCAGTATTTACAGGGGGTCCCCGGGAGTGTGTCAGTATTTACAGGGGGTCCCCGGGTGTGTGTCAGTATTTACAGGGGGTCCCCGGGAGTGTGTCAGTATTTACAGGGGGTCCCCGGGAGTGTGTCAGTATTTACAGGGGGTGCCCGGGTGTGTGTCAGTATTTCCAGGGGGTCCCCGGGAGTGTGTCAGTATTTACAGGGGGTGCCCGGGAGTGTGTCAGTATTTACAGGGGGTGCCCGGGAGTGTGTCAGTATTTACAGGGGGTGCCCGGGAGTGTGTCAGTATTTACAGGGGGTCCCCGGGTGTGTCAGTATTTACAGGGGGTCCCCGGGTGTGTCAGTATTTACAGGGGGTGCCCGGGAGTGTGTCAGTATTTACAGGGAGTCCCCGGGTGTGTCAGTATTTACAGGGGGTCCCCGGGTGTGTCAGTATTTACAGGGGGTCCCCGGGAGTGTGTCAGTATTTACATGGGGTCCCCGGGAGTGTCAGTATTCACAGGGGGTCCCCGGGAGTGTGTCAGTATTTACCGGGGCTCCCCGGGAGTGTTAGTATTCACAGGGGGTCCCCGGGAGTGTGTCAGTATTTACAGGGGGTCCCCGGGAGTGTGTCAGTATTCACAGGGGGTCCCCGGGAGTGTGTCAGTATTCACAGGGGGTCCCCGGGAGTGTGTCAGTATTCACAGGGGGTCCCCGGGAGTGTGTCAGTATTCACAGGGGGCCCCCGGGAGTGTCAGTATTCACAGGGGGTCCCCGGGAGTGTGTCAGTATTCACAGGGGGTCCCCGGGAGTGTGTCAGTATTTACAGGGGGTCCCCGGGAGTGTCAGTATTTGCAGGGGGTCCCTGGGTGTGTGTCAGTATTTACAGGGTGTGCCCGGGAGTGTGTCAGTATTTACAGGGGGTTTTCGGGTGTGTGTTAGTATTTACAGGGGGTCCCCGGGAGTGTGTCAGTATTCACAGGGGGTCCCCGGGAGTGTGTCAGTATTTACAGGGGGTCCCCGGGAGTGTGTCAGTATTTACAGGGGGTCCCTGGGTGTGTGTCAGTATTTACAGGGTGTGCCCGGGAGTGTGTCAGTATTTACAGGGGGTTTTCGGGTGTGTGTTAGTATTTACAGGGGGTCCCCGGGAGTGTGTCAGTATTTACATGGGGTCCCCGGGAGTGTCAGTATTCACAGGGGGTCCCCGGGAGTGTGTCAGTATTTACATGGGGTCCCCGGGAGTGTTAGTATTCACAAGGGGTCCCCGGGAGTGTCTCAGTATTTACATGGGGTCCCCGGGAGTGTGTCAGTATTTACATGGGGTCCCCGGGAGTGTCAGTATTCACAGGGAGTCCCCGGGAGTGTGTCAGTATTCACAGGGGGTCCCCGGGAGTGTGTCAGTATTTACAGGGGGTCCCCGGGAGTGTGTCAGTATTCACGGGGTCCCCGGGAGTGTCAGTATTTACAGGGGGTCCCCGGGAGTGTGTCAGTATTTACAGGGGGTCCCCGGGAGTGTGTCAGTATTTACAGGGGGTCCCCGGGAGTGTGTCAGTATTTACAGGGGGTCCCCGGGAGTGTGTCAGTATTTACAGGGGGTCCCCGGGAGTGTGTCAGTATTTACATGGGGTCCCCGGGAGTGTCAGTATTCACAGGGGGTCCCCGGGAGTGTCAGTATTCACAGGGGGTCCCCGGGAGTGTCAGTATTCACAGGGGGTCCCCGGGAGTGTCAGTATTCACAGGGGGTCCCCGGGAGTGTCAGTATTCACAGGGGGTCCCCGGGAGTGTCAGTATTCACAGGGGGTCCCCGGGAGTGTCAGTATTCACAGGGGGTCCCCGGGACTGTCAGTATTCACAGGGGGTCCCCGGGAGTGTCAGTATTCACAGGGGGTCCCCGGGAGTGTCACTATTCACAGGGGGTCCCCGGGAGTGTGTCAGTATTCACAGGGGGTTCCCGGGAGTGTGTCAGTATTCACAGGGGGTTCCCGGGAGTGTGTCAGTATTCACAGGGGGTCCCCGGTGTGTGTTAGTATTTACAGGGGGTCCCCGGGAGTGTGTCAGTATTTACAGGGGGTCCCCAGGAGTGTGTCAGTATTTACAGGGGGTTCCCGGGAGTGTGTCAGTATTCACAGGGGGTCCCCGGGAGTGTGTCAGTATTCACAGGGAGTCCCCGGGAGTGTCAGTATTTACAGGGGGTCCCCGGGAGTGTATCAGTATTTACAGGGGGTGCCCGGGTGTGTGTCAGTATTTACAGGGGGTGCCCGGGAGTGTGTCAGTATTTACAGGGGGTGCCCGGGAGTGTGTCAGTATTTACAGGGGGTCCCCGGGACTGTGTCAGTATTTACAGGGGGTCCCCGGGTGTGTCAGTATTTACAGGGGGTGCCCGGGAGTGTGTCAGTATTTACAGGGGGTGCCCGGGAGTGTGTCAGTATTTACAGGGGGTCCCCGGGTGTGTCAGTATTTACAGGGGGTGCCCGGGAGTGTGTCAGTATTTACAGGGGGTTTTCGGGTGTGTGTCAGTATTTACAGGGGGTCCCCGGGTGTGTCAGTATTTACAGGGGGTCCCCGGGTGTGTCAGTATTTACAGGGGGTCCCCGGGAGTGTGTCAGTATTTACATGGGGTCCCCGGGAGTGTCAGTATTTACATGGGGTCCCCGGGAGTGTCAGTATTCACAGGGGGTCCCCGGGAGTGTGTCAGTATTTACCAGGGGTCCCCGGGAGTGTGTCAGTATTCACAGGGGGTCCCCGGGAGTGTGTCAGTATTCACAGGGGGTCCCCGGGAGTGGGTCAGTATTCACAGGGGGTCCCCGGGAGTGTGTCAGTATTCACAGGGGGTCCCCGGGAGTGTGTCAGTATTCACAGGGGGTCCCCGGGAGTGTGTCAGTATTCACAGGGGGTCCCCGGGAGTGTGTCAGTATTCACAGGGGGTCCCCGGGAGTGTCAGTATTCACAGGGGGGTCCCCGGGAGTGTGTCAGTATTCACAGGGGGTCCCCGGGAGTGTGTCAGTATTCACAGGGGGTCCCCGGGAGTGTCAGTATTCACAGGGGGTCCCCGGGAGTGTCAGTATTCACAGGGGGGTCCCCGGGACTGTCAGTATTCACAGGGGGTCCCCGGGAGTGTCAGTATTCACAGGGGGTCCCCGGGAGTGTCACTATTCACAGGGGGTCCCCGGGAGTGTGTCAGTATTCACAGGGGGTTCCCGGGAGTGTGTCAGTATTCACAGGGGGTTCCCGGGAGTGTGTCAGTAATCACAGGGGGTCCCCGGTGTGTGTTAGTATTTACAGGGGGTCCCCGGGAGTGTGTCAGTATTTACAGGGGGTCCCCAGGAGTGTGTCAGTATTTACAGGGGGTTCCCGGGAGTGTGTCAGTATTCACAGGGGGTCCCCGGGAGTGTGTCAGTATTCACAGGGAGTCCCCGGGAGTGTCAGTATTTACAGGGGGTCCCCGGGAGTGTGTCAGTATTTACAGGGGGTGCCCGGGTGTGTGTCAGTATTTACAGGGGGTGCCCGGGAGTGTGTCAGTATTTACAGGGGGTGCCCGGGAGTGTGTCAGTATTTACAGGGGGTCCCCGGGACTGTGTCAGTATTTACAGGGGGTCCCCGGGTGTGTCAGTATTTACAGGGGGTGCCCGGGAGTGTGTCAGTATTTACAGGGGGTGCCCGGGAGTGTGTCAGTATTTACAGGGGGTCCCCGGGTGTGTCAGTATTTACAGGGGGTGCCCGGGAGTGTGTCAGTATTTACAGGGGGTTTTCGGGTGTGTGTCAGTATTTACAGGGGGTCCCCGGGTGTGTCAGTATTTACAGGGGGTCCCCGGGTGTGTCAGTATTTACAGGGGGTCCCCGGGAGTGTGTCAGTATTTACATGGGGTCCCCGGGAGTGTCAGTATTTACATGGGGTCCCCGGGAGTGTCAGTATTCACAGGGGGTCCCCGGGAGTGTGTCAGTATTTACCGGGGGTCCCCGGGAGTGTGTCAGTATTCACAGGGGGTCCCCGGGAGTGTGTCAGTATTCACAGGGGGTCCCCGGGAGTGGGTCAGTATTCACAGGGGGTCCCCGGGAGTGTGTCAGTATTCACAGGGGGTCCCCGGGAGTGTGTCAGTATTCACAGGGGGTCCCCGGGAGTGTGTCAGTATTCACAGGGGGTCCCCGGGAGTGTGTCAGTATTCACAGGGGGTCCCCGGGAGTGTCAGTATTCACAGGGGGTCCCCGGGAGTGTGTCAGTATTCACAGGGGGTCCCCGGGAGTGTGTCAGTATTCACAGGGGGTCCCCGGGAGTGTCAGTATTTACAGGGGGTCCCCGGGAGTGTGTCAGTATTTACAGGGGGTCCCCGGGTGTGTGTCAGTATTTACCGGGGGTCCCCGGGAGTGTGTCAGTATTTACAGGGGGTCCCCGGGAGTGTGTCAGTATTTACAGGGGGTCCCCGGGAGTGTGTCAGTATTTACAGAGGGTCCCCGGGAGTGTGTCAGTATTTACAGGGGGTCCCCGGGAGTGCCAGTATTTGCAGGGGGTCCCCGGGAGTGTGTCAGTATTTACAGGGGGTCCCCGGGAGTGTCAGTATTTACAGGGGGTCCCTGGGAGTGTGTCAGTATTTACAGGGGGTCCCCGGGAGTGTCAGTATTTACAGGGGGTCCCCGGGAGTGTGTCAGTATTTACAGGGGGTGCCCGGGAGTGTGTCAGTATTTACAGGGGGTCCCTGGGTGTGTGTCAGTATTTACAGGGGGTGCCCGGGAGTGTGTCAGTATTTACAGGGGGTGCCCGGGAGTGTGTCAGTATTTACAGGGAGTTTTCGGGTGTGTGTTAGTATTTACAGGGGGTCCCCGGGTGTGTGTCAGTATTTACAGGGGGTCCCCGGGAGTGTGTCAGTATTTACATGGGGTCCCCGGGAGTGTCAGTATTCACAGGGGGTCCCCGGGAGTGTGTCAGTATTTACATGGGGTCCCCGGGAGTGTTAGTATTCACAGGGGGTCCCCGGGAGTGTGTCAGTATTTACATGGGGTCCCCGGGAGTGTCAGTATTCACAGGGAGTCCCCGGGAGTGTGTCAGTATTCACAGGGGGTCCCCGGGAGTGTGTCAGTATTCACAGGGGGTCCCCGGGAGTGTCAGTATTTACAGGGGATCCCCGGGAGTGTGTCAGTATTTACAGGGGGTCCCCGGGAGTGTGTCAGTATTTACAGGGGGTCCCCGGGAGTGTGTCAGTATTTACAGGGGGTCCCCGGGAGTGTGTCAGTATTTACATGGGGTCCCCGGGAGTGTCAGTATTCACAGGGGGTCCCCGGGAGTGTCAGTATTCACAGGGGGTCCCCGGGAGTGTCAGTATTCACAGGGGGTCCCCGGGAGTGTCAGTATTCACAGGGGGTCCCCGGGAGTGTCAGTATGAACAGGGGGTCCCCGGGAGTGTCAGTATTCACAGGGGGTCCCCGGGAGTGTCAGTATTCACAGGGGGTCCCCGGGAGTGTCAGTATTCACAGGGGGTCCCCGGGAGTGTCAGTATTCACAGGGGGTCCCCGGGAGTGTCAGTATTCACAGGGGGTCCCCGGGAGTGTCAGTATTCACAGCGGGTCCCCGAGAGTGTGTCAGTATTCACAGGGGGTCCCCGGGAGTGTGTCAGTATTCACAGGGGGTCCCCGGGAGTGTGTCAGTATTCACAGGGGGTCCCCGGGTGTGTGTCAGTATTTACAGGGGGTCCCCGGGAGTGTGTCAGTATTTACAGGGGGTCCCCGGGAATGTGTCAGTATTCACAGGGGGTCCCCGGGAGTGTCAGTATTCACAGGGGGTCCCCGGGATTGTGTCAGTATTCACAGGGGGTCCCCGGGAGTGTGTCAGTATTCACAGGGGGTCCCCGGGAGTGTGTCAGTATTCACAGGGGGTCCCCGGGAGTGTCAGTATTCACAGGGGGTCCCCGGGAGTGTGTCAGTATTCACAGGGGGTCCCTGAGGCTTTGTCAGAATCTACAAGCCTTTTCCACACAGAAACCATTGTTCTATCTGAGCCTCAGAAGAGTTCCCCCACTGCATCAGTGTGCCAATCTCTCTCTTGGATGATTGCCATTTCTGGTGCCTGACTGAATTGGGACAGTCTAGTGCCATTTTGTGCTGAATTAGGAGCAGTTTTGTGTTAGAGGACCATGTCCATTGGATCTCATTCCCATAGGATCTTCAGGCAGCAGTCCATGATTCTTTCATACTATCAGTCTGGGCTGGATTTGACCCCAGCTTCCAGAGGTGAAAGGTTACAACACCATCCAGTTGCCCAGATGTTAGATCTTTAAAGAGCACATCTGCTTCATCAGATGTTGGAGTGGATGTGTAAACAGTCGGGAAGCCCACAGGAGCAATTGATTTGTTAAAAAGACCTGTAGGTCTGAATGCCATTGAACTCTTCTCCCACCTTCCCAGTAACAGTAGGAGGACAGCATGTGAATGGGTTAACCCAGCATCTTCTGCACGAAGCCCTAAGAGGGCGCATGGGCCAGGGATGGGTGAGGCTGAATAATGCAGGAACTGTGTTAGCTCCGTAAAGGGCGAAGATTGGTTGGAATCTGGATGATGTCATGCAGTGAGTGAAGCCTTCTTGCAGCAGCGCTGGGAACAATGATCTGGTTATAACTGAGCCCTTCGAGGATTCAGTGCCTCCTCAGCCTTGGCGTGTTACCAGCCTGAACACATCTGCTGTTGGAACTGGCTGGGAGCATTTCTGTCAGCAGTATTTCAGAGTCTGAAATTATTTCATTTATCAGTGGGAAATCTAACGATTTAAAAGAAAATTGCCCAGTGGGGTGATCTAATTGAGGTATTTATGATGATTAAAGGATTTGATAGGATAGATAGAGAGAAACTATTTCCTCTGGTGAGAGAGTCCAGAACAAGGGGCATAACCTTAAAATTAGAGCCAGGCCGTTCAGGGGTGATATCAGGAAGCACTTCTTCACACAAAGGGTAGTGGAAATCTGGAAAACTCTACCCCAAAAAGCTGTTGAGGCTGGAGGTCAATTGAAAATTTCAGAACTGAGATTGGTAGATTTTTGTTAGGCAAGGGTACCAACGTGGGTAGATGGGGTTAAGATACAGATCAGTCATGATCTGATTGAATGGCGGAGCAGGCTGGAGGGGCTGAAGGGCCTCCTGTTGCTACGCCCCAATGTCCCAGTTGGTGAAGCTGGTGCCGGGTTGTGCAGCCCAGGGTCGATTGTTGTGCAGAATGAGCTCATCCCAGTTATGCTCATTGCCCTTCCTGCTCCTGATTACTGTCCGGTCACCGCCTGCTGGAAAGTGCGTGTACGCGCGGGCCTGTACGCGCGGGATCAGGCCTGGCTTTGATGCCCTCACAGTCGAGTAGTCTGATGGAACTTGCTGTCCAGGGTCACATGCGAATAATGACCAGTTGGCTGAGGTACCAGGTCCCCAAAATAAAGTTCCACTTCCCCTCCCCACGCACAGTGACACCCGACAATGTACAGCTTGGTCAGAGCCTTCACGTGTGAAGTATTGTACAAGTTACCAGGTGGACTGTGGAATTCTTTTGTGATTTTCCTGAGAGTTTTCAGAAAGGTCTGATCCTTCCTTCTCTCAGAGCTGCCTCACTTCAGTGTGAAAAAACATCTGGATATAGCAGCTTCCCAACAACACACGTGGCAAGTTTGCATTCACTCCCCCCAGATTCTTCCAGTGTTCCAGCGTACAGAGGCTGGCCAGACCCACAGTCCAAATGGGAAAAATAAAAGGCTTGTGTTCGTATATTGTCTTATCACGCATAAGAAACATCTCCCAGCACGTCACGGACAATGAGTTACTTTGAAGTGCACTGAATGTCTTTATGTAGGCAAACCAGCAGCAAACTTGTGAACAAAACCTACACAGCAGCAATGAGATGCCTGGCCAATGAATCTGTTTTTTATAATGTTGCTTGAGGGGGGAAAGAAAGGAACGAGAGCTTACATTTCTCAGGACGTCCCAAAGTGCTTCACAGCCAATGAAGTACTTGTGAAATGTTAGCGCTGTTGTAATGTAGGAAAAGACAGCAGCTAATCTGCACACAGCAAGATCCCACAAACAGCAGAGATATAAATGACTTCTTTTCTTCATGTACTTGTCTAGCTTCCCCTTAAATGCACCTATGCTATTCGCCTCAACTACTCCATGTGGTAGTTTATAAACTAGTAGCAGAAATTTATGTTATAAGGAAAGGTTATGGGAGTTGCGTTTGGTTTTTGATAGAGACTTTGAGGAATCAAGTTAGAGGTTTCAAGATTATGAAGGAAAATTGGACAAAATTGATCAAGGCAAAACTGACGGGTTCAAATTCCAGGGGCAAACTGGGAGCAAGAAGGAAAGTCGGGGAAACTGTTTCACCTAAATGGTAATCAAGTTGAGGAATAAGATAAGGACATTGAAACATAAAGTATAAATGGGGTCACGGGACTTTTAGATAGGTTTCTGAAGAGTGAAGGGATTGAGCCATATGGGTAGATGGGGTTGAGGGGTGTGGTGAGAAGGTGGGCGGGATTGAAGGAGAGGGCGAGAGGGCGGGATTGAAGGAGAGGGCGAGAGGGCGGGATTGAAGGAGAGGGCGAGAGGGCGGGATTGAAGGAGAGGGCGGGATTGAAGGAGAGGGCGGGATTGAAGGAGAGGGCGAGAGGGCGGGATTGAAGGAGAGGGCGGGATTGAAGGAGAGGGCGAGAGGGCGGGATTGAAGGAGAGGGCGGGATTGAAGGAGAGGGCGAGAGGGCGGGATTGAAGGAGAGGGCGGGATTGAAGGAGAGGGCGAGAGGGCGGGATTGAAGGAGAGGGCGAGAGGGCGGGATTGAAGGAGAGGGTGAGAGGGCGGGATTGAAGGAGAGGGTGAGAGGGCGGGATTGAAGGAGAGGGTGAGAGGGCGGGATTGAAGGAGAGGGTGAGAGGGCGGGATTGAAGGAGAGGGTGAGAGGGCGGGATTGAAGGAGAGGGTGAGAGGGCGGCGGGATTGAAGGAGAGGGTGAGAGGGCGGGATTGAAGGAGAGGGTGAGAGGGCGGGATTGAAGGAGAGGGTGAGAGGGCGGGATTGAAGGAGAGGGTGAGAGGGCGGGATTGAAGGAGAGGGTGAGAGGGCGGGATTGAAGGAGAGGGTGAGAGGGCGGGATTGAAGGAGAGGGTGAGGGCGGGATTGAAGGAGAGGGTGAGAGGGCGGGATTGAAGGAGAGGGTGAGGGTGGGATTGAAGGAGAGGGTGAGTGGGATTGAAGGAGAGGGTGAGGGTGGGATTGAAGGAGAGGGTGGGATTGAAGGAGAGGGTGAGGGTGGGGGATTGAAGGAGAGGGTGAGAGGTGGGATTGAAGGAGAGGGTGAGAGGGTGGATTGAAGGAGAGGGGATGAAGGAGAGGGTGAGGTTGGGGGATTGAAGGAGAGGGTAAGAGGGCGGGGGATTGAAGGAGAGGGTGGGATTGAAGGAGAGGGTGAGTGTGGGATTGAAAAGAGAGTGAGAGGGCGGGATTGAAGGAGAGGGTGAGAGGGCAGGATTGAAGGAGAGGGTGAGAGGGCGGGATTGAAGGTGAGTGTGAGATTGAAGAAGAGGGTGGGCGGGATTGAGGCGCTGTATTTTGATGCATGCAAGGGTTATTACAGGCATTTTATTGAGGTGAATTACATTCCAGGGTGAGTTACAGTGCATTGTGATTGGTAGGCATGTATGTTATAGGATGATTCTGGGATCAGCTGTGAAATATCGCTCACACTTTAACAGATGGGGTGTTGAAGGAACTGTGTGAACTGTGTGTTCCAGCAGAGATTTCTCAGTGAAGATGTAAACAAAGGGCTGGTTATGGGGCATTGAGGAGACAAATTGCTGGTTAAATGTCTTGAATTGTGACCTAATTCGGGAGCTTGTTGAAGTGCACAGTGCTGATTGCAATAACTAGACCTGTTGGACCGTGAAATGACTTCAGTTGCCTGCTACTCATGTCGGAATGAATACTGTAAATTGGAGAATTTTCCCTCTTATCCTGCAATGTTTGCACAGCACCGGGTCCCTGCAAATCTCAGCTTAGCCACGTTCTAGAATTTAAATTCACAGCTGCTACACTTCCTTTGCTTTAATCTTTTTCTCACTGGACATGTCTCAGTCAGGCAAACTGGAACCTTCTTTGAGGCGTTCCACACTTTTCCCAAACACTGCGGCGATGTGCTAGTAGAGTATTCTGCCGCACAGTAGAGCTTGTATGAACTGTAAGCTTCATTCGCAGGCCTATGGGTGTAGGGCAGTGGGGTGGGACAAATTGGATAGCTCTTTCAAAGTGGCAGTGACAGTGTCAGCTGTGGCTCGGTGGGCAGCACTCTCGCCTCTGAGTCAGAAGTTTGTGGGTTCAAGTCCCACTACAGAGACTTGAGCACAAAAATCTAGGCTGACACTCCAGTGCAGTGCTGAGGGAGTGCTGCACTGTCGGAGGTGCCGTCTCTCGGATGAGACGTTAAACCGAGGTTCCATCTACTCTCTCAGGTGCAATAAATGTTGGCCAGGACACCAGGGAGAACTCCCCTGCTCTGCTTCGAATAGTGCCATGGGATCTTTTACGTCCACCTGAGAGAGCACACGAGGCCTCGGTTTAATGTCGGCACCTCCGACAGTGCAGCACTACCTCAGCACTGCACTGGAAGTGTCAGCCTAGATTATGTGCTTCTACCTATAACCTTCTGAGTCCGCAACGAGAGTGATACCTACCACTGACGATCCCTGTTGTATCGTGGGCGAAAGGGGAGACCGGCCCACGTGAGGAGTGCCACTTTTTTGAGGTCCTGGATAAGTGTATTAGACAGCGGGACGAGACTCCGTTTTAACACAGTGAGGAAACAGGGAGCAGCACTGTTTCGGATGGTGTAGATACCGTTTAGGAAATAGAGAGAGTTCGGAGGAGCACTCAATAGCATTGATAAAATGGAAAAAATTGTCCCCTCTCTGACTTTATGGGATTTTTTTGAACAAATCCAGTTACAATGCAGAGACACTTTTTTTGTTTTCATCCTTAAACCCCACCCAAGCCTTCTACATTTTGTTAGACCTAGGGCGAGTTTCTCATTCTGTGGACAGTGTGTGATTGTGGTCTACAATGTGGGGGTATTCATTCTGTAAGAGTAGTAGGGCTTTCTTTGTATTCGGTTCTTGAACAGTATATGCACATGTGCAATAAGTGTTTCTGGTCTGTTTGGTTGTCTCCTGCACTGTTCTTTCTCCCTTCACCTGATTGTACATTGTCCGTGGCATCTATCATATTCTAAGGGAAAGAACCGGGAGGTATCTGCTCGGGACGCGCCTGTAATGGGCCTTTAGGCTAACTAAGAAGCTTCACCGAGTAATTTGTGTTGATCAAGGTTAAGCAGTCAGCAGTGATGGTTTGGCTACTGTCCAGACCTTGGTGGTAGTTATCCCCTTTATCTCCTTGTTCTAAGTGTTCCGTGCAGGAGATGGGTTATGGCAGTGGATTGTGAACCACATCACACCATTTCCCTACTCCGTTACTGATTGGTTTCATTCCAAGTTTTCCCTGGAAGCTGTGTGGCAAGATCCCTTTGTTGCTAAGTTCTAAAAGCTGAGTGCCTGTGAGGGGTGAATACCGAGGGGTGCAAACTGCTTCAAACAAATGCATGCATTCAGGCACGCCAGGAGATTTGCCACTTTATGCCCAGTGATACGGTACAGTAGTGTAGTGGTTCTGTTACTGGGCTAGTAATCCAGACGTTTGGACAAATAATCAAGATAACTTGAAATCAAATGCTACCTTGGCAGTTTGAGAATTTGAATTCAATTTTAAAAATCTGGAAATAAAAAGCTGGTCTCAGTAAAAATAACTGATTATCAGTCAACCAGTTCCACAGCAATGTGGTTGACTCTAAGCTGCCCTCTGAAGTGGCCTAGCAAGCCACTCAGTTGTATAAAACTAGAGATGGGCAATAAATGCCAGCCCTGCCAACGACATCCACATCCCGAGAATGAATTACAAAAATGTGAAGATCCTGTGATCCTTTGCCCTTGGTTTTCTGGCCTCCTTTATACAGTTGCTTCTGTCAGCAAGAATGCAGCTGTAGCCAATCCTGTGGTACATTCTCTCTTTCCTCTTCCTTTCTTTTCTTCATACTTCTTTTATTCTCTGCCCATTTCCTCTCCTTTGTTCCTTCTCTTCTGAATTCACTGACTTCTTCCACATCTCTACGGCTCAGCTATTCACCATGCTAGCAGGCCGTCAAGGGAGCCACCAGTCCTGTGGTGTAAATGACCCAGGTATTTGAGGCACCAGAACCCTCTTTGAACCTGGTGACCAAAAGTGCTCCCAGAATCACAGTTAAACTCCTGCTGATGGCATTTGGTGTCGGCATTGTGTCTACCATTTTCATTGTTGGCATTGAATCTGCCATTTTGGTTCTTGCCATTGAGTGCGACATTTTGGATCTGCTCCCTCGACCTGCCTATATAGTTCAGCCAGGTTCTCTTCCCATTGCTGGCCTGTATGAATCTTCCCTCGACCTCAGGGAAGTTTTTTCTGAATCTGCAAATTCTCAACTTCTGAGCAACTGCCCGTGTTCAAATCCTAAACCAGGTATTTATCCAGCTGTTTCTGCTGAAAGGAATTGATTGTCACAATGTAAGTGAATGGAGTTTATTCCATATTGTCTACCACAGTATGGGCTGCAGAGATGCTGATCTCTAGTTTTGTTTTTGGCTTGAAACGTTGACCTAATTTCTCTAGTTCTACAGTCACAGTTTAAGATCAATAACCCACTTACATCTGTATAATTCGTGACTTTCAGTATTTTAAGAACTGACTACACCCTGTCTCAGTTATATACTCTCCAACTAAAATAAGTTCAGTCCTGGCAGTATCATTGTTGCTCTGCTTTGAGCCCTCAGCAATGCATCATTGCCCTTTTTTCAGGCACCGGGCCCAGAACTGCACATACTGTTCTAATGGAAGCCTTACCAGTGAGCTGAACGGGGTTAAAATGATCCTGGTCTGACTTAAACAGACTTCCTTTGATTCATCCACATAGCCCTTGACCTCCTCAGTGCAGTGTGGGGCAGGGGAGGCAGATCCCTTCCCTGAGTCTCCAACCCCTGCCCTTCTCATTCTCATCTCTCTTGCACGTGTTCTACTCCATTTTCTGCCAATCTTTGATCCATTTAAAAACACCAGAAGAAGCTTAATGCAGAATCACCTCAGAACAGAAACATGCACCCTTAAGAACATAAGAATTAGGAACAGGAGTTGGCCACACGTCCCTACGCTCCTGCTGCTCCATTCAATAAGATCATGGCTGATCTTTGACCGCATCTCCACTTTCCTGCCCAATCCCCATATCCCTTGATTCCCCTAGAGCCCTTACACCCTCCATTTCAGGAATACCGTGCCCCTTATACCCGCCCTGTCTGAGAGATCGTGCTCCTTATACCCTCCCTGTCTGAGATACCGTGCCCCTTATACCCGCCCTGTCTGAGATACCATGCCCCTTATACCCGCCCTGTCTGAGAGATCGTGCCCCTTATACCCGCCCTGTCTGAGAGATCGTGCCCCTTATACCCTCCCTGTCTGAGAGATCGTGCCCCTTATACCCTCCCTGTCTGAGATACCATGCCCCTTATACCCGCCCTGTCTGAGAGATCGTGCCCCTTATACCCTCCCTGTCTGAGATACCATGCCCCTTATACCATGCCCCTTATACCCGCCCTGTCTGAGATACCGTGCCCCTTATACCCGCCCTGTCTGAGAGATCGTGCCCCTTATACCCTCCCTGTCTGAGATACCATGCCCCTTATACCCTCCCTGTCTGAGATATCGTGCCCCTTATACTCGCCCTGTTTGAGATATCGTGCCCCTTATACCCGCCCTGTCTGAGATACCGTGCCCCTTATACCCTCCCTGTCTGAGATATCGTGCCCCTTATACCCGCCCTGTCTGAGATACCATGCCCAAGATTAACAGTTAGCCTCCAGTGGGATGCCCACCATGTTCTGTCTTCTCTGAAAGGTGGTAAATACCACACGGTCGACCAATGCTATCAAAAAAGATTTATTTACAGGTAGAACATAGGAACAGGAGGAGGCCATTCAGCCCCTCGAGCCTGTTCCGCCGTTCAATGAGATCATGGCTGATCTGCGACCTAACTCCATATACCCGCCTTTGGCCCATATCCCTTAATACCTTTGGTTAACAAAAAGCTATCAATCTCCGATTTAAAATTAACAATTGATCTTGCATCAAATGCCATTTGTGGAAGAGAGTTCCAAACTTCTACCACCCTTTGTGTGTAGAAGTGTTTCCTAATTTCACTCCTGAAAGGTCTGGCTCTAATTTTTCGACTCTTGCCCCTCAGGGGTATAAAGTGGTTCTGTATCACCTTAAATTCTTTTTTGAACATCTCCCACTGATCTTCTGTCATTTTACCCATTAACAGATTTGCCCAGTTTACTGTGGACAGTTTCTGTCTCATCCCGTTGGCCTTACCCAAATCTAGAATCTTAGTAGCTGTTTTGCGTTTCTGCCTTGCGAACGCTTCGTTGAACTCGATCATGTTATGATCGCTATTGGATAAATGTTCATGCACAGTTTGGCTGTTAACTAAATCTGGCTCATTACTCACTACTAAATCTAATATGGCTTGTCCCCTTGTTGCCTCGAGGACATATTGTTGTAGAAAACTATCCCGGACACACAAGAAATTCACTACCTTTTTGACAAGTGCTAGTCTGTTTATCCCAATCTATATGAAAGTTAAAATCACCCAATAAAACCACTCTGCCTTTACTACACGCTTGTCTAATCTCTGCATTTATACAATCTAGCACTTCACAGCTACTACCAG
This sequence comes from Squalus acanthias, assembly GCA_030390025.1. Classification (NCBI taxonomy): domain Eukaryota; kingdom Metazoa; phylum Chordata; class Chondrichthyes; order Squaliformes; family Squalidae; genus Squalus; species Squalus acanthias. Next base: position 808,919 of record JASTWF010000113.1, on the reverse strand, counting down.
GGGGCCTATACACAACTCCCACTACAGTCTTTAATCGTTTCCTATTTCTTAAGCCTACCCATAAAGTCTCCACTGCCTGCTTACCTCTCTTTATATCCTCTCTTAGCACTGAAGTGATTTCATCCTTAAACACTAAGGCTACTCCTCCCCCTCTGCCATTTTCCCTATCTTTCCTGTAGACCTTATAACCTGGTATATTTAGTTCCCAGTCCTGACCGTGTTACAGCCATGTCTCAGTAATGGTTACCATGTCATACCCTCCAATTTGAATTTGTGCCTGCAGTTCATTCAATTTATTCCTTATACTCCGTGTGTTTGTCTCAAGAACGCTTATTTGGGCCACTCACCCTCACCTGTCCTTCAGCTCTGATGTTTTTCTCACTTGTTTCTTATTTCTCTCTCCTGGTTTAATCACTTTACATCTTTTAGTTTTCCCTTTACCTGTAGTGCCTAAAGCAAAATTTCTGACTGTTACTCTACTCTCTTCCCTTTCGTTTGTTTTTGAACTATTTTTACTATAATTTCCACCTGAGCCCTCCCCCCCCGCCCCCCCCCCCCCCCCCAATTTACTAGTTTAAAGTCCTTGTGACCGCCCTATTTATCCTTTCCGCTAGGACCCTAGTCGTCAGGTGGAGCCCGTCCCAACGGCACACTTCCTTCCTGTCCAATACTGGTGCCAGTGCCCCATGAAATGGAACCCCTCTTTCCCACACCACTCCTTTAGCTACGTGTTCGCTTCCCTAATCAGCTTATCCCTATGCCAATTTGCACGTGGCTCAGGGAATAATCCAGAGATTATAACCCTTGAGGTCCTGTTCTTTAATTTAGCTCCTAGTTCCTGATACTCCCCAAACAGGACCTCTTGCCTACTCTTCCCTATGTTATTGGTCCCAACATGGACCACAATGACTGGATCCTCCCCCTCCTTCTCCAGTATACTTTCAAGCTGGTTCAAGATGTCCCTCAATTTATTCCTTACACGCTGTGTGTTTGTATAAAGAACGCTTATTTGGGCCACACACCCTCACCTGTCCTACAGTTCATGACTCCTCGCAGGTCCGCGCTGCCTGTCCTCCCGCTGTGTTTATGGTCAGCCTCCTCCGGTCCTGACTCTCCGCAGGTCCCCAGGCAGAGGAATGCACACGAGCAGTAAAATGATAAGGTTCTAAAAGTACAATGTTTAACAATGGATTTATATAGTTAATGTGCTCTTTTCAGAACCCCTCCTCCACATTTTGCTCAGTGTCAGGACTCTTGGTTGATATTTCATAGAATCATAGAATAGTACATTCGGCCCATCGAGTCTGCGTCGACTCTTTTGAACAGCAATCCAGTTAGTCCCACTTTCTCCATATCCCTGCAATTTTTTCTCCTTCAAATTCCTTTTTGAAGGCTACTATTGAATCTGTATCCACCACCCGATCAGGCAGCGCATTCCAGATCCTAACCACTCGTTGCGTAAAAAAGTTTTCCCCTCATGTCGCTTCTGGTTCTTGTGCCACCTTAAATCTGGGCCCTCTGGTTATCGACCCTTCAGCCATTGGAAACAGTTTCTCTTTATTTACTCTATCTAAACCCTTTATGATTTTAAACACCTCTATCAAATCTCCTCTTAGCCTTCTATGCTTGAAGGAGAACAACCCCAGCTTTTCTAGTCTATCCACGTACAGGAAACTCTCGTTTAAACGGCACCTAAATATCCGGAATTCTCTATTAACCGGCAAAATTCAGGAGTAGGTTCAGGTAAGTTTTACTATATATTAGTGGCCGTGTAACCGGGGTTCCTGTGGCTGTGTAACAGGGACTCCTGGATCTGTGGCCGTGTAACCGGGGTTCCTGCACCTGTGGCTGTGTAACAGGGACTCCTGGATCTGTGGCCGTGTAACCGGGGTTCCTGCACCTGTGGCTGTGTAACGGGGCTCTCGTACCTTGGTAGATATACATCTCCGTTATCCGGAATTTTTAATAAACCGGCACCATCCCGGTTCCGTACATGCCGGATACCAAAGAGTTTCCTGTAACTGTATTCCCTCATCCCTGGAACCATTCTAGTAAATCTCCTCTGCACCCTCTCCAAAACCTTCACGTCCTTCCTATAGTGTGGTGCCCAGAATTGGGCACAATACTCCAGCTGGGCCCTACTAGTGTTCTATATAGGTTTAGCATAACCTCCTGGCTTTTGTACTCTGTGCCTCTATTTATAAAGCCCAGGACCCCAGATGCTTTATTAACTGCTTTGTTAACCTGTCCTGCCACCTTCAAAGATTTGTGCACAAGCACCCCTAGTTCTCCCTGTTCTTGCACCCCCTTTAAAATTGTACCATTTAGTGGGTATGGTCTCTCCTAATTCTTCCTACCAAAATGTACCACCTTACACTTCTATGCATTGAATTTCATCTGCCATGTGTCTGCCCATTCCACCAGCCTGTCTATATTTGGTAGACCTTCACAATGTAATGTTTTATCTGAGTGATGTTTCCAAATCCTCAGAGTACAAGTCTCCTTGATTCCTTTCATCTGTTTTTTTTCTGTTCTCTTCCCCCCGTGTAAATGCCTTGGGACATGTTTCCATATCAAAGGAGCGAAATGAAGTCAAGTCATTGTTTTACATAGAATGAAAGATACTTGGAAGAGTCCCCAGTACATGTTTCAGACCATAGGACCCAGCGACACAGCTGTCAGTGAACCAAGATCAAGGACAATGGACCTTACTATTGCATAGTGACGGGCCAGAGTGGGTGTCAACACATCATCTATTTCCCAGGGCCAAGTGCAAATTACTTAGAGCTTAGAACACCGCTTCTGCATCCTGACTCATTAACAGATCAGACAACCCGGGCTGGTACCGCAGCCCAAACATCTCGAACTCTCAAGTTGAAATCGGGGGGAGGGAACAGAGTGTCCATTTTATTATAAAACCATATGACCCTGAGCGCAGAAATTGCCCTTTTCTTGTCACACTGATGAAAGATTAATTTTGGCGGAGGCTGGCGAGATGTCTGCCAGAGAATGATGTGTGGCAATGGGTCAAGGCCAAAGAGTGTGAGAAAATATGACTTTTTTTGTACAAAGTATTCAAAAATGAGCCAGGTCTAAAAACTTTAAATTTACTGCTCAGCACCTTTTGGCACCTTTGGCTGCACAACTGAGCAGCAAAGAGGCAGAAAGTCCTGTTTGGAACACCTGGAGCTGACCGTCTCCACCACACAGTGGTATTGGGGCAGTTAGCCGTGGACTGGGACAGATTAAAACGAGCAAATGAATGGGTGCGGCTCCAACAACACTAAAGAAGCTCAACACCATCCAGGACAAAGCAGCCCACTATTAGTGGTACCCCATCCACCGCCTTAAACAACCACTCCCTCCACCACCGGCGCAACGTGGCTGCAGTGTGTACTATCTGCAGGATGCACTGCAGCAACTCGCCAAGGCTTCTTAGACAGCACCTCCCAAATCCGCGACCTCCACCACCTAGAAGGACAAGGCAGCAGGTGCATGGGAACAACATCACCTCCAAGTTCCCCTCTGAGTCACACACCACCCTGACTTGGAAATAAATCGGCCGATCCTTCATCGTCGTTAGGTCAAAATCCTGAAACTCCCTCCCTAACAGCACTGTGGGAGTACCTTCACCACACGGACTGCAGCGGTTCAAGAAGGTGGCTCACCACCACCTTCTCGAGGGCAACTAGGGATGGGCAATAAATTCCGGCGTGCCAATGATGCCCACATCCCAAGAATGAATAAGAAAAACACAGGAAAAGTTCACCAGCAGTGTTCTGTTAAATTGTGCATTTTCAAAATCTATTTTAAAAGCTCTTTTCTCTCAATTGTCTCCCCTTTTTTTGAAGGCCCTGATTAGTAGCTGGAGCTCGGTTGTACAATTACTGTCCACCTTCCAGTATTCAGTCTTCACTTGAAACTTTCAAGACTGAGAGCGATAGATTTTTGTTGGGTAAGGATGTCAAAGAATATGGAGAAAAGGAGGGCAAATGGAGTTAAGATACAGATCAGCCATGATCTAAAAGAATGGCGGAACAGGCTCTAGGGGCTGAATGGCCTCTTCCTGTTCCTCTGTTCATCTGTGAACTTAGATAGCGAGAGGCAGCAAGCTGTTTGACCATGAAAGCTTCGCAACCAAATCTTATGCAGGCCTCATCTAATGTCCTCACACAAGCACCTTTCCAGCCAAGGCCACTCTAGTGATCGGGAACAGGAACCCTGACTGATTTTTTCCCCTCTTTCTCCCTATCCCAAAGGTGCTGAGGTCGCCTGTAATGGCCTAACTGCTACCCCAGCTAGCAATCTGGGCACGGACTGGGGAGGGAGCCTGGATTGTGTTGTTACCCACCAGTGAAGACTGCAACCAGTTGAGAGTTATAGTAGCACTTACCCATCAATTCGAAGAGCGTAGTGATACAGTTTTCATTTTGTTGAACACATTCACAACTGAATGTACCACTTGGCTCTCTTCCCATTGTGATCGCTGGGCCCACGAAGGTGCCAGATGGTATTAATGCAGCTACTGTAATTCAGAGCTGGATGTGGGCAGTAATAAATGGCAGCACATTGCAAAGGAATGAGGAGCAGACTGCAAAGTAAAGAAACAATTTCTGAGTCATTACATTTCTCTTTTTATAACTGCTTTGCGGATTTGTATAGAACATAGGAGTAATCACCCGGATCAATGCATTCAGTAATCGCCAGGACTGTACCCCAATGTTACATGACTGTATAACACCGGGGTACAGTGCTGGTGGGTACAAGTCTGTCACTGTATAACACTGGGGTACAGTACTGGTGGGTACAGGTCTGTCACTGTATAACACTGGGGTACAGTACTGGTGGGTACAGGTCTGTCACTGTATAACACTGGGGTACAGTACTGGTGGGTACAGGTCTGTCACTGGATAACACTGGGTACAGTATTGGTGGGTACAGGTCTGTCACTGTATAACACTGGGGTACAGTACTGGTGGGGACAGGTCTGTCAATGTATAACACGGGTACAGTACTGGTGGGTACTGGTCTGTCACTAACACTGGGGTACAGTACTGGTGGGGACAGGTCTGTCACTGTATAACACTGGGGTACAGTACTGGTGGGGACAGGTCTGTCACTGTATAACACGGGTACAGTACTGGTGGGTACAGGTCTGTCACTGTAACACTGGGGTACAGTACTGGTGGGTACAGGTCTGTCACTAACACTGGGGTACAGTACTGGTGGGGACAGGTCTGTCACTGTATAACACGGGTACAGTACTGGTGGGTACAGGTCTGTCACTATATAACACTGGGGTACAGTACTGGTGGGTACAGGTCTGTCACTATAACACCGGGGTACAGTACTGGTGGGTACAGGTCTGTCACTGTATAACACTGGGGTACAGTACTGGTGGGTACAGGTCTGGCACTGTATAACACTGGGATACAGTACTGGTGGGTACAGGTCTGTCGCTGTATATCACTGGGGTACAGTACTGGTGGGTACAGGTCTGTCACTGTATAACACTGGGGTACAGTACTGGTGGGTACAGGTCTGTCACTGTATAACACTGGGGTACAATACTGGTAGGTACAGGTCTGTCACTGTATAACACTGGGGTACAGTACTGGTGAGTACAGGCCTGTCACTAACACTGGGGTACAGTACTGGTGGGGACAGGTCTGTCATTGTATAACACTGGGGTACAGTACTGGTGGGTGCAGGTCTGTCACTGTATAACACTGGGGTACAGTACTGGTGGGTGCGGGTCTGTCACTGTATAACACTGGGGTACAGTACTGGTGGGGACAGGGCTGTCACTGTATAACACTGGGGTACAGTACTGGTGGGGACAGGGCTGTCACTGTATAACACTGGGGTACAGTACTGGTGGGTACAGGTCTGTCACTGTATAACACTGGGGTACAGTACAGGTGGGTACAGGTCTGTCACTGTATAACACTGGGGTACAGTACTGGTGGGGACAGGTCTGTCACTGTATAACACTGGGGTACAGTACTGGTGGGGACAGGTCTGTCTCTATAACACTGGGGTACAGTACTGGTGGGGACAGGTCTGTCACTGTATAACACTGGGGTACAGTACTGGTGGGGACAGGTCTGTCACTGTATAACACTGGGGTACAGTACTGGTGGGGACAGGTCTGTCACTGTATAACACTGGGGTACAGTACTGGTGGGGACAGGTCTGTCACTGTATAACACTGGGGTACAGTACTGGTGGGGACAGGGCTGTCACTGTATAACACTGGGGTACAGTACTGGTGGGGACAGGGCTGTCACTGTATAACACTGGGGTACAGTACTGGTGGGTACAGGTCTCATAGTGTCAGCTTGGCTCAGTTGGTTGCACTCTCACCTCTTGAGTCAGAAGGTCATGGGTTCAAGCCTCTCTCTGGGACTTGAACTCATAATCTAGGCAGGCAGCTGAGTGCAGTACTGAGGGAGTGCTACACTGTCAGAGGTGCAGTCTTTCATATGAGAGGTTAAGCTGAGGGGAACAGGGGGAGTTCTCACCAGCATTTGCCTGTGAACTAACACCGCAGTAACAGATTAACTGATCTGTCATGTTTTTGGGTTATTGCTGTAGATAATTTCAGTGTCATTGGTTACACCTGTAAGTGGGCACTGTTCCCCCTATGATCTGGAGTGCACCCTTTCCTGCTCAGTATCTAGATAAAAGATCGAGAGAGCGAGGGATTTTAAAGAGAATGTTTCCATCAACTGCTGGATCATATAATGTGCTGCCATGTAGATTCTCATTCCTCTTCGAAAATAGATTGGCTTTACACTGTAGCAAATCAAGACACAGGCTTTGGACTAATAAGTGGCTTTATTTGCATAAAATAGATGATTGCACAGTAAACACAGTTAAATATATGTTTTGCTATACTTCGAACATAAAAATAATAGATGTCACTCGCTTTCTCTTTAAACGGTAGTTTACTTACGATAACCTCAGCCTAGCCTAACTTCCCTTTCTTAGGCTGGCAATGACACTTTCAAAACACAGACAGCCCTGTGGCTGCTGGTTGTGAGATTCACGCACTGACTGAAAAACTGACTCCTAATATAATTCTATAGGAGGAGCGGTTCCTGACTGCCAAACTGTCAGTGGGCGAGGACTCCAGCCAATCGATGATTGTTCCTTTTTCAAAAGGTTTCAGAGGAGCTGTGTCCGCCTTGTCACTACCTCAGGCTTGAGCCTGTCCTTTGATCTGCACACAGGTGGTTTAGGATCACAGCTGCATCGATACTGAGATAAAAGCAACAGATGATACATTGGAAAGAGTAGCCTCTCATCAATATTGAATACACAGCCAGTCTCTGGCATAAGATGATCAACATTCAGTACATTGGCCCTGGGTTGATTGAACAATTAGCGCATTAAACAACAACTAGACCAGCCTCCAAATCTCGTAGCTTGTAGAAAACCTTGCAGCCAAACTGTGCTCCTCGAGCTGATGGATTTCTTTTGAAAATATATTTTATGTGCTTTTGGGTCTTAACCCCTGGCATGCAGTTTCTACATATATAAAATAGTATATTTTGTCACAACATTCATCGCATTTGCTGTTTATGGTACCTTGCCATATGCAAATTGGCTGTTGCATTTGCCTACAAAACAATCATAACTGCAATTCAAAAGTATTTATTGGCTGTGGGGCATCCTGAGGATGTGAAAAGTGCTATCGAAATGCAAGTTCTTCATTAGCAGTTTCCAGTGTGGATGGGTTCTGCTGCTAGAAAACACTAAAACATCAACAACAACTTGCATTTATATAGCGCCTTTAACGTAGTAAAACATCCCAGGGCGCTTCACAGGAGCGATTATCAAACAAAATCTGACACCGAGCCACATAAGGAGATATTAGGACAGGTGACCAAAAGCTCGGTCAAAGAGGTCGGTTTTAAGGAGCGTCTTATAGGATGAGAGAGAGGTAGCAAAGCGGAGTGCATTATGGCTTGAATTCCAGAGCTTAGGGCTGAGGCAGCTGAAGGCACGGCCGCCAGTGGTGGAGCGATGATCATCAGGGAAGCACAAGAGGCCAGAATTGGAGGAGCGCAGAGATCTCAGAGGGTTGTAGAGCTGGAGGAGGTTACAGAGATAGGGAGGGGGCGAGGCCATGGAGCGATTTGAAAACGAGGCTGAGAATTTTAAAATCGAGGCGTTGCCGGACCGGGAGCCAATGTAAGTCAGTGAGCACAGGGGTGTTGGGTGAACGGTACTTTCTGAGAGTTAGGACACGGGCAGCAGAGTTTTGGATGAGCTCCAGTTTATTGAGCGTTGGAACTGTAGAGTCTAGCGATAACGAAGGCATGGATGAGGGTTTCAGCAGCAGATGGACTCTGAGGCGGAGACAGGCGATGTTGCGGAGGTGGAAGTAGGCATCATGGTGATGGAGAGGATATGTGGTCAGAATCTCAGCTCAGGGTCAAATAGGACACCAAGGTTGCGAATATTCTGGTTCAGCCTGAGACAGTGGCCATTGGATCTAAAATAGTACTCCCAGAGAGCAATAGCGGTGCTCATGATATCACACCGTGTGATATGTGGAGCACCTTTACCCCACCCCTGTCTCCCCGCAGTGTGAGCGGATTTCTGTAACGGGAGTTAGAAGAGCTTGTTGTATGATCTGATCTCCCTTGCTGATGTTTTGTTGCATATTTACAGCTGAAATTCCTTATCTGAATGCAGAAAATTATGTCATTATCAGGGCAAAAGAGGCCATATTATTGACCCAAAAAGTGGGCTCAATTGTCGCAAGAACATAAGTAACATAAGAATTAGGAGCAGGAGTCGGCCACACGGCCCCTCGAGCCTGTTCCGCCATTCAATAAGATCATGGCTGATCATCGACCTCAACTCCACTTTCCCGCCCTATCCCCATATCCCTTGATTCCCTTCATGCCCAAAAATCTATCGATGTCAGCCTTGAATATACTCATTGACTGAGCCTCCACAGTCCTCTGGGGTAGAGAATCCCAAAGATTCACTATTTTCTGAGTGAAGGAATTTCTCCTCATCACAGTCTAAATGGTCGACCCCTTATCCTCAGACAATGACCCCTAGTTCCAGACTCTCCAGCCATGGGAAACAGCCTCTCAGTATCCAGCCTGTCAAGCCCTGTAAGAATTTTATGCGTTTCAATGAGATCACCTCTCATTCTTCTAAACAACAGAGAATATAGGCCCATTCTACTCAATCCTTCCTCATATAGGACCATACCATTTTCCCAGGAATCAATCTAGTGAACCTTTGTTGCATCCCCTCTAAGGCAAGTATATCTTTCCTTAGGTAAGGAGACCAAAACTGTGCACAGTACTCCAGGTGTGGTCACACCAAAGCCCTATATAATTGCAGCAAGACTTCCTTACTTTTATACTCCAACCCCCTTACAATAAAGGCTTCCTAATTGCTTGCTGTACCTGCATGTTAACTTTCTGTGATTGTGTACAAGAACCCAAATCCCTCTGAATACCAACATTTACTAGTCGCTCACCTTTTAAAAAATATTCTGCTTTTCTATTCCTACCAAAGTGGATTATTTCACATTTCCCCACATTCTATTCCATCTGCCACCGTCTTGCCCAATAACTTAACTGGTTTATATCCCTTTGCATCCTCTTTGCGTCCTCATCACAATTTACTTTTCCACCTAGTTTTGTATCGTCAGCAAACTTGGATATATTGCACTCGGTCCCCTCATCTAGTCATTGATGTAGATTGTAAATAGCTGAGGCCTAAGCACTGATCCTTGCAGCACCCCACTAGTTACACCCTGCCAACCCAAAAATTACCTGTTTATTCCTACTCTCTGTTTTTTGTCTGTTAACCGATCCTCTATCCGTGCTAATATATTACCCCAATCCCATGAGGCCTAATCTTGTGCAATAACCTTTTATGTGGCACCTTATCGAATACCTTCTGAAAATCCAAATATACTACATCCACTGGTTCCCCTTATCTACCCTGCTAGTTACACCCTCATAGATTTTTCAAACACAATTTCCCTTTCATAAAACCATGTTGACTCTGCCTAATCCTATTATGATTTTCTAAGTGCCCTGTTACCATGTCCCCAATAATAGATTCCAGCATTTTCCAGAAGACTGATGTCAGGCTAACATGGTTCCCTGTTTACTCTCCTTTTCTTGAACAACTAGATTGATTCCTGGGAAAATGGCATGGTCCTATGAGGAAGGATTGAGTAGATTGGGCCTATATTCTCTGGTGTTTAGAAGAATGAGAGGTGATCTCATTGAAACGTATAAAAATCTTAGAGGACTTGACAGGCTGGATACTGAATATCGGGGTTACATTTGCTACCTTCCAATCCACGGGGACTGTTCTAGAATCTAGGGAATTCTGGAAGATCAAAACCAATGCATCCACTATCTCTGCAGCCACCTCTGTTAAAACCTTAGGATGTAGGCCATCAGGTCCAGGGGATTTGTCGGCTTTTAGTCCCATTAATTTCACCAGTGCTTTCTCTTTACTAATTATAAGTACTTTAAGTTCCTCGCTCTCATTAGACCCTTGGTTCCCCATTATCCCCGGTTTGTTTTTGTGTCTTCTACTGTGAAGACACATACAAAAACTTTGTTTAACGTCGCTGCCTTTTCATTATTCCCCATTATAATTTCTCCTGTCTCTGCCTCTAAGGGATCCATGTTTACTTTCACTAATCTCTTCCTTTTTACATATCTGTTTTTATATTTCTTGCTAGTTTACTCTCATATTCTATTTTCTCCCTCTTTGCTAATTTTTAAAACCCTCCCAATCCTCAGGCTTTCTATTTTTGGCAATATTGTAAGCCTCCTCTTCTAATCTAATACTATCCTTACCTTCTCTAATAGGCCACGGTTGGACCACTTTCCCAGTGGAGTTTTTATTCCTCAAGGGAGTGTATATTCGTTGAGAGTTATGAATTATTTCTTCAAATGTTTGCCATTGCTTATCTACCTGTTGTACCTGTTCATATTGACAAAGCAATGTCTTCCCTGGGCGTAGGCCAGTTTGGGATCAGTCACACAGACCAGAGGACCTAGGCTCAATTCCCGGTCTGTACTGAGTTAGCTGATTTTAAAGAAATAAAGAACTTACTGACCTCAGGATGCCCTAAAGCGCTTTACAGCCAATGAAGTACTTTTCAAGTGTGGTCACCGTTGTAATGTAAGAAACACGGCAGGCAATTTATGCACAGCAAGCTCCCGCAAACAGCAATGAGCTAATGACCAGATAATCTGTTTGTGACGTTGGTTGAGGGATAAATGTTGGCCAGGACAATAGTGCCATGGAATCGTTTACGTCCACCTGAAAGGGCACACGGGCCTCGGTTTAACATCTCATCTGAAAGACGACACCTTCGACAGTGCAGCACTCTCTGTTAGTCTAGATTTTTGTGTTCAAGTCTCTGGAGTGGGACTTGAACCCACAACGTTCTGATTCAGAGGTGAGCGTGCTACCCACTGAGCCACAGCTATTTCAGCTAGCTCAGTAGTTGGCCTCTCTTTCCTGGGCCAAGCTGGGGGGAAACCAGCCTGGTTTATCTCCCCATCTCTATCGAATGACTCCTTCTGCCAAATGTTTTTTTAATAAATGATAATGTAGCTGAGTTGGGTGCAGAGTTTCCTATTGGCTGGAGCCGAGCAAATAACAAAAGTGTGGTTTGTTGGGTAAGAACCCTGTTCCGTGGTTTCTGTTTATTACATTACTGCTCCTACATTACAACACTGACTACACCTCAAAAAAAGTACTTCATTGGCTGTAGAGCGCTTTGGGATGTCCAGTGGTTGTGAAAGGCGCTATAGCAATGCAAGACTTTTTTATCTATAGGAAAGATTATTATCATAGAATCAGCTGTATAATTTTACTCCAGCCTGCAATTTTCAGCCTCGACATTCAGACAAAAACCTATGTGAGGTTGTGAATTCCATACTGACTTGCAGTAAATGTGATGGTGATAACACAGGGAGGGTGGGGTGAATGGTGACAGTGGGAGATGGGGTGAATGGTGACAGTGGGAGGGTGGGGTGAATGGTGACAGTGGGAGGGTGGGGTGAATGGTGACAGTGGGAGGGTGGGGTGAATGGTGACAGTGGGAGGGTGGAGTGAATGGTGATAGTGGGAGATGGAGTGAATGGTGACAGTGGGAGATGGGGTGAATGGTGACAGTGGGAGATGGGGTGAATGGTGACAGTGGGAGATGGAGTGAATGGTGACAGTGGGAGGTGGGGTGATTGGTGACAGTGGGAGATGGAGTGAATGGTGATAGTGGGAGGCTGGGGTGAATGGTGACAGTGGGAGATGGAGTGAATGGTGACAGTGGGAGATGGGGTGAATGGTGACAGTGGGAGATGGGGTGAATGGTGACAGTGGGAGATGGAGTGAATGGTGACAGTGGGAGATGGGGTGAATGGTGACAGTGGGAGATGGGGTGAATGGTGACAGTGGGAGATGGGGTGAATGGTGACAGTGGGAGATGGGGTGAATGGTGACAGTGGGAGATGGGGTGAATGGTGACAGTGGGAGGGTGGGGTGAATGGTGACAGTGGGAGATGGAGTGAATGGTGATAGTGGGAGATGGGGTGAATGGTGATAGTGGGAGATGGGGCGAATGGTGACAGTGGGAGGGTGGGTGAATGGTGACAGTGGGAGATGGGGTGAATGGTGATAGTGGGAGATGGGGTGAATGGTGACAGTGGGAGGGTGGAGTGAATGGTGACAGTGGGAGATGGAGTGAATGGTGACAGTGGGAGATGGAGCGAATGGTGACAGTGGGAGATGGGGTGAATGGTGACAGTGGGAGATGGGGTGAATGGTGACAGTGGGAGGGTGGAGTGAATGGTGACAGTGGGAGATGGAGTGAATGGTGACAGTGGGAAATGGAGCAAATGGTGACAGTGGGAGATGGGGTGAATGGTGACAGTGGGAGATGGGGTGAATGGTGATAGTGGGAGATGGGGTGAATGGTGACAGTGGGAGGGTGGGTGAATGGTGACAGTGGGAGATGGGGTGAATGGTGACAGTGGGAGGGTGGGGTGAATGGTGACAGTGGGAGGGTGGGGTGAATGGTGACAGTGGGAGATGGGGTGAATGGTGACAGTGGGAGATGGAGTGAATGGTGATAGTGGGAGATGGAGTGAATGGTGATAGTGGGAGATGGGGTGAATGGTGACAGTGGGAGATGGAGTGAATGGTGACAGTGGGAGATGGAGTGAATGGTGACAGTGGGAGATGGGGTGAATGGTGACAGTGGGAGATGGAGTGAATGGTGACAGTGGGAGATGGAGTGAATGGTGACAGTGGGAGATGGAGTGAATGGTGACAGTGGGAGATGAAGTGAATGGTGACAGTGGGAGATGGAGCGAATGGTGACAGTGGGAGATGGGGTGAATGGTGATAGTGGGAGATGGGGTGAATGGTGACAGTGGGAGGGTGGGGTGAATGGTGACAGTGGGAGATGGGGTGAATGGGGATAGTGGGAGATGGGGCGAATGGTGATAGTGGGAGATGGGGTGAATGGTGACAGTGGGAGGGTGGGGTGAATGGTGACAGTGGGAGATGGATTGAATGGTGATAGTGGGAGGGTGGGGTGAATGGTGATAGTGGGAGATGGGGTGAATGGTGACAGTGGGAGGGTGGGGTGAATGGTGACAGTGGGAGATGGGGTGAATGGTGACAGTGGGAGATGGGGTGAATGGTGATAGTGGGAGATGAAGTGAATGGTGACAGCGGGAGATGGGGCGAATGGTGATAGTGGGAGATGGGGTGAATGGTGACAGTGGGAGGGTGGGGTGAATGGTGACAGTGGGAGATGGGGTGAATGGTGACAGTGGGAGATGGAGTGAATGGTGACAGTGGGAGATGGGGTGAATGGTGATAGTGGGAGGGTGGGGTGAATGGTGATAGTGGGAGATGGATTAAATGGTGATAGTGGGAGATGGGGTGAATGGTGACAGTGGGAGATGGGGTGAATGGTGACAGTGGGAGATGGGGTGAATGGTGACAGTGGGAGATGGAGTGAATGGTGACAGTGGGAGATGGGGTGAATGGTGATAGTGGGAGGGTGGGGTGAATGGTGACAGTGGGAGGGTGGGGTGAATGGTGACAGTGGGAGATGGAGTGAATGGTGACAGTGGGAGATGGGGTGAATGGTGATAGTGGGAGATGGGGTGAATGGTGATAGTGGGAGATGGAGTGAATGGTGACAGTGGGAGATGGGGTGAATGGTGATAGTGGGAGATGGGGTGAATGGTGACAGTGGGAGATGGGGTGAATGGTGATAGTGGGAGATGGAGTGAATGGTGACAGTGGGAGATGGGGTGAATGGTGATAGTGGGAGATGGGGTGAATGGTGACAGTGGGAGATGGGGTGAATGGTGATAGTGGGAGGGTGGGGTGAATGGTGACAGTGGGAGATGGGGTGAATGGTGACAGTGGGAGGGTGGGGTGAATGGTGACAGTGGGAGATGGGGTGAATGGTGATAGTGGGAGGGTGGGGTGAATGGTGACAGTGGGAGATGGGGTGAATGGTGACAGTGGGAGATGGGGTGAATGGTGATAGTGGGAGATGGGGTGAATGGTGACAGTGGGAGATGGGGTGAATGGTGATAGTGGGAGATGGGGTGAATGGTGACAGTGGGAGATGAGGTGAATGGTGACAGTGGGAGGGTGGGGTGAATGGTGACAGTGGGAGATGGGGTGAATGGTGACAGTGGGAGATGGAGTGAATGGTGACAGTGGGAGATGGGGTGAATGGTGACAGTGGGAGATGGGGTGAATGGTGACAGTGGGAGATGAGGTGAATGGTGACAGTGGGAGGGTGGGGTGAATGGTGACAGTGGGAGATGGGGTGAATGGTGACAGTGGGAGATGGAGTGAATGGTGATAGTGGGAGATGGGGTGAATGGTGACAGTGGGAGATGGGGTGAATGGTGATCGTGGGAGATGGGGCGAATGGTGATAGTGGGAGATGGAGTGAATGGTGACAGTGGGAGATGGGGCGAATGGTGATAGTGGGAGATGGGGCGAATGGTGACAGTGGGAGATGGAGTGAATGGTGATAGTGGGAGATGGAGTGAATGGTGACAGTGGGAGATGGAGTGAATGGTGATAGTGGGAGATGGAGTGAATGGTGACAGTGGGAGATGGAGTGAATGGTGACAGTGGGAGATGGGGTGAATGGTGACAGTAGGAGGGTGGGGTGAATGGTGACAGTGGGAGGTGGGGTTTGTCAGATACAGAGTGTATTAATTGGTGACTTTAAGCATCTTTTTAAGGTTTTTACTGTATGTGATTTAATTTTAAAGACTTATCTTTAAACTGAGAGATCAAGGTGATGGACAAGGCTCACACTGCAGGGCCCCACCAAAGTGGAGAGGGTCATTGATAAGGAGGTAAATCTGGAAGTGGGCTTAGTTAACGCCAAACCTGGAAGACTGTCGGGAGAAGGGCAGGCTGAGGTCTGAGAGTTCTCCAGTTCTGGGGCCTGGGCCAGAAGGAGAGACAAACGAAAGGTTCCATAGAGAGGTTTTGTACCAGACCATCTTTATCTGTACATTGTTGGGCAGTTCGAGAGAGGAGCGATTTCTGGAAGTCCCTTTTAAAGAGCAAAAGCAACTCTGATAAATCCGGTGAAAATATATAATTGTGGGTAGAAATGCTAGATTTCTGACTGGATTTGTAAATTGCATGTTTTTTGTTTTGTTCACAGAAGGGGAGGGAGAAGAGAACCAAACTACCAGACAGCAATGAGGTGGACAGTTCTGACAGCCGGCACCTGGGGCCCAGCCGACGGCAGAGCCCATGGAGAGCGGGCATGGAGCACCCGAGCAGCACCGCCAGCGTGCTGAGGACTAGTTTAGTGAGGCGCAAGCCTGCAGTGCGGCGCAGGGTCCCCCCCAGAGTCCGCTTCGGCGACACGGCCCACAACGATCCGTCCAGCAGCAGAAACACCAGCGATGTGAAAGGGGACTCGAAGAACGGGGACACCGGCAGCGTGGGGGGAGCCCCTCAGCCCACCAGCAACGACTTCTCGCCCAACTGTGACATCGTGGGGAAGGATGCCCTGTCCGCCTTGGCCAGGGCGAGCACTCAGCAGTGTCAGCAGGAGATTGCCAACGTGGTCTGTTTACACCAGGCTGGGAAACTGATGCCGCACTCTGTACCTCGCTCCTGCCACCTCTCAGGTACAATGTAGCAATAACGTTTAACTCCTTTCCACAAAGAGTGTATCGCTTTACTGCAAGACCTTTCCAACTGCCTACTTTCTTTTACTGTTCAATTTTGAGCTCAACAATATGAGGGTTTTTAAAGCTGGGGAACGGGAACACTCTATTTCACAAACTGACTGTCAACATCGAGCACTCCCAGACCTGGGTTCTAATCCAAAGAGACCAGACGAAAGTCTCCCCTGCTCAGGGTCCAATGTGCAATGAGCTTAACAACTAGGGCTGTCAAGCGATTTAAAAATTAATTGCGATTAATCTCGTAATTAAAATTTTTAATCTCAGTTAATCTTGGTTTTAATCACATATTTAATGGTTACAATTACTGCCTCCATTTCAAGTTAGTTGTCTTACTGATGCTATTATTATCATCCAAAAACCACCCCGCATAAAAGCCCTGATGATTTTGTCAGTTTTCAGCTCACTTGCTGTGAGGCAAAAAAATCAGTTAACAAAAAAATCCATTTGTACATCTGGAATAAATTGTATTATTATAACATAAACCCCGAGCTACTAAAGTAAACATTTTATAAGAAAATGAAAAAGTTCATCACTTTACTGTGTTCACACTTTTGTCCCATTTTTTCCCCTTATTCCCTCTATTTAAATTTTAAGTTGAATGTTCTCCTTTTCTCTAATATTGCTTTATTCTAACTATTTTCCCCCTCATTTTTGAAGTTAAATGAATTTCACTTGCCTTTATCCTGTGAACACTCTGCTCCTATGCCTGTTTTTGGAGGTGGGAGGGGAGCAAGTTCGGCTCGAAACAGCTTCCTGCCTCTCAAAAGCCCAGATTCTGGATATTGACAACTTTATATCACCAACATAACCAGGTCAATCTCTGACACTACATCACTTCTCCTCAGCTGATAGCACCACGGCCAAAGCGTTTACTCATCAGCAGCGCTCGGATCAGTAAACTCGCTGCCCCACCTCAACACTGAATAGGGTGGACATTCTGCCTCACTCGAAATAAAACCCTCCATCATTGCCGAGTCCCTCTCCTCACCAGTCCAAGCAACAGCCTATAGAGTCGATTAATGTATCACAAGCTGTAATACTCCGATACAAGTGCATCGCAAACTGTAATACTCCGATACAAGTGTACCGCAAACCGTAATACTCCGATACAAGTGTACCGCAAACCGTAATACTCCGATACAAGTGTATCGCAAACCGTAATACTCTGATACAAGTGTATCGCAAACCGTAATACTCCGATACAAGTGTATCGCAAACCGTAATACCCTGATATAACTCTCAAACCGTAATACCCCGATACAAGTGTATCGCAAACCGTAATACTCCGATACAAGTGTATCGCAAACCGTAATACTCCGATACAAGTGTATCGCAAACCGTAATACTCCGATACAAGTGTATCGCAAACCGTAATACCCCGATACAAGTGTATCGCAAACCGTAATACTCCGATACAAGTGTATCGCAAACCGTAATACTCCGATACAAGTGTATCGCAAACCGTAATACTCCGATACAAGTGTATCGCAAACCGTAATACTCCGATACAAGTGTATCGCAAACCGTAATACTCCGATACAAGTGTATCGCAAACCGTAATACTCCGATACAAGTGTATCGCAAACCGTAATACTCCGATACAAGTGTATCGCAAACCGTAATACTCCGATACAAGTGTACCGCAAACCGTAATACTCCGATACAAGTGTACCGCAAACCGTAATACTCCGATACAAGTGTATCGCAAACCGTAATACTCCGATACAAGTGTATCGCAAACCGTAATACTCCGATACAAGTGTATCGCAAACCGTAATACTCCGATACAAGTGTATCGCAAACCGTAATACTCCGATACAAGTGTATCGCAAACCGTAATACCCTGATATAACTCTCAAACCGTAATACCCCGATACAAGTGTCTCGCAAACCGTAATACTTTGATATAACTATTGCAAACCGTGGTCAGCTGAGTTCAGTGAGTTTAATCTGACAGTGCCTAAAGTGTGGCTGTCTATCTATATCCCTAAGGCCACGTGCTGCCTCACGCACCCTGGTAATTCAGTTCCTGAAGCCTGGGCAACTTGGCCTATCAGTGCTTATATTTCTTATCTGGTACTTTGTCCTGTTTGAATTTCCTGGGCCTGAAAGTTTGGAAAGGACTGTTCTTGGCGCTGTTGCCTCATTGGCGCAGAAACCTTAAATCAGAACACCAAGATCTGTTAAGGTCGGCAGTTGGAGATATCAACGGGAGCAGGGACTCAAACTTACACGGCCCACTAAGGCTCACAGTATGCACCAATGTGGCCCATGAAGGCAAATGCTGGGACAACCCTGACCTCTAGAGAGTTTCTGTAAATTCTTGAAGACGGATATTCCTAGAGTGATTTCCGAGTAGGTCCCGCACTATGATCACAGTAAAGATAAAAAGACAAACTGAGAGCTCTTGAAATAAAAACCAATACATCGGGTCTATCAGCATCTCAAAGACAGAAGACAGGTTAACATTTTCAGGTGGAGGTCTTTGCAACAAGGTTCAGCATCTTTTAATTTGCTCTTTGTCCCGTGCTAGTATTGCTTTGTGGCCGGTCTTGTCAGCCGCTGGCTGGATCAGAGTATGTCTGTATCAGATCCACCAGATCAGGAGCCAGTAGTACTAGCATGGCACGAAACTACTAGGAAAGCAGCCTTAGGAGATAGCAGAGCACCTTTATCGGACTGGCTATAATTAAGAGAGGAGAACAGGTCACTAGAAATGATAATGGAAGAACTTGCATTTATATCACAGTCTAGAACGTCACAAAATGCTTTGCAGCCAATGAAGTACATTTGAAGTGTCGCCACTGCTGGAATGTAGGAAACAGGGCAGCCAATTATTGTTCAAGTTGCTGAATCTCCAATTCACTCACTGTCTGTCCTGGTTGGAGATTTGAAGAAGTTATACTGAAACTGGTTAGATAGCAGGGATGGGGCTCTGCAGTACAGATCGCAAAGCTCTGGTTGATTGAGAATATGTCCGTGTGTGGATACGGAGTGGGAAGGCTGCAACAATAAGTTGCGTATCTTTACCCAGATCCCATCATCCTCCCAATTGCATGTTCAGGCTAAAACCAATGGTGTGTAACCTCTGTGCTTCATTTGCCTCAAAACCTGTATCTGATCAGTCATAAAGACTCTCCGTTCCCCCTTCCCCAACATCACTTGCCCCCGTCTCACTTAACCCCCACTACTGCTAAAGCTCTGAGCCACACTTTTGCCAGCTCTGGACACAACTTCTCCAATCCCCCATTGCTGGCCTCCTGGTCTGTGCCCTACACAAACTCCTCCACCTGCATCCTATCCTGCACTAAATCCGGCTCACCCATCTCATTGTTCCTTAACACCTTTCTCCTCCATGAAGTGCCTTGGACATTTCCTGCATGAACGGTGCTGTATAAATGCCACTTGTTCCTATTTCTTAATCAGTCCTTTGCCATAAGCTCCTAATGGTGTGGAATTCAGGTTGAAGTGACTGTGGCTCTCGTGTAAGTGCAGAGTAGAGAACCTACCCCCCACTTTCAGTTTTCTCCCTAACCTCATGAAGGCACTCACTGCTGTTAAAACAGTTCCATACCCCTCGTACCTCACAATCGTGTGTAATCCTGGACAGTGAGTGTAAAGAAAGACTTGCATTTCTACAACGTCTTTCACGACCACCGGACGTCCCAAAGAGCTTTACAGCCAATGAAATACTACTTGAAGTGGAGTCACTGTTGTCATGTGGGAAACGCGGCAGCCAATTTGCGCACAGCAAGCTCCCACAAACAGCAATGTGATCATGACCAGATAATCTGTTTTAGTGATGTTGGTTGAGGGATAAATATTTGCCAGGACACCGGGGAGAACTCCCCCTGCTCTTCTTCGAAATAGTGCCGTGGGATCTTTTACATCCACCTGAGAGCGCAGACGGGGCCTCGGTTTAACACCTCATCCGAAAGACGGCACCTCAGACACTGCAGCATCCCCTCAGCACTGCACTGGAGTGTCAGCCTAGATTATGGGCTGAAGGCTCTGGAGTGGGACTTGAACCCACAACCTTCTGACTCAGATGAGAGTGTAGGAAAGTGATACCTTGTTCTATCCTTGCCTGATGTTCACACTGTCTAGGTTCACACACACAAACAGTCACTTGGACGAGGTGCTGGCATCCATAGAACTCTGTCCAGCACGAGCCCCCGCCTTCAGGGCAGGATGGGGGCGGGTTACACCCTGCAATGGCCAGCCAGCTTTGTGTGGGCATCCAGAGATAATCCAGTATTATCCTGTATTCTGCTTCTGTCACCTTCAGGAGACTGTAAGCATGGACAGGAGGAACAATTGCTTCCGATGTTTCTGATTTTAATCCTCTTTTCCATCTTCTCTCCCAAACCCCGTAACCTTGATGTGAAAAATGTAATGTTTGAATAAAACATTTGCAGGTACAGTTAGGCTTGTTTGATGTCTTGCTCATCGAGAATGAAGATTTTCCAGATGAAGAAAGGAAATCTTTCAAAAGTGCAGGAAATATTATTTGAGGAATGCCCACTCTAACCTATAATAAGGTGGCAGTATGGTGGGACAGTATGTGCCCCAGCAACGTACTGATCAGATCGAATATACTCATCTTTCAAACACTTTCTATTAAGCCTGAAACTGGACTTCAGCAAAGCTGCATCAACTTTCAAACTGGGAACACTCAGCTGGGCCCTCTGAGGTTCTATCCAGTGCTCAGAAAGCTCAGCTCTTCTCGTCACTATCAGCAATGGCAGTGCCCACCAAAGCCTACACACAATCATAGAATCATACAGCACAGAAAGAGGCCATTTGGCCCATCGTGCCTGTGCCAGCTCTTTGAAAGAGCTATCCAATCAGTCCCACTCCTTTACTCTCTCCCCCATGCCCTGTAATTTTTTTACTTTCAAGTCTTTATCCAAAACCCTTTTGAAAGTTACTATTGAATCTGCTTCCACCACCCCTTCAGACAGTGCATACCAGATGATCATAACATCTGCTCACTGACGGCATGGTAGGCTGCCGGGAAAACCCATATCTTGAACTCCATTGAGTCCAAAGACAGGAAGACTGGGAGGAGCTTGTCATTTTCCATGTCAGAACCAAGATTCAAAAACATTTTCATAGAGTCATAGAGTTATACAGCACAGAAAGAGGCCCTTCGGCCCATTGTGTCCGCGCCGGCCATCAAGCCCTGTCTATTCTAATCCCATTTTCCAGCACTTGGTCCGTAGCCTTGTATGCTATGGCGTTTCAAGTGCTCATCTAAATGCTTCTTGAATGTTGTGAGGGTTCCTGCCTCTACCACCCTTTCAGGCAGTGAGTTCCAGATTCCAACCACCCTCTGGGTGAAAAAGTTTTTCCTCAAATCCCCTCTAAACCTCCTGCCCCTTACCTTGAAACTATGCCCCCTGGTTATTGACCCCTCTACTAAGGGGAAAAGTTCCTTTCTGTCTACCCTATCTATGCCCCTCATAATTTTGTACACCTCAATCAGGTCCCCCCTCAGCCTTCTCTGCTCTAAGGAAAACAACCCCAGCCTGTCCAGTCTCTCTTCATAGCTGAAGCATTCCAGCCCAGGTAACATCCTGGTGAATCTCCTCTGCACCCTCTCCAATGCAATCACATCCTTCCTATAGTGTAGCGACCAGAACTGCACACAGTATTCCAGCTGTGGCCTAACTAGCGATTTGTACAGCTCCATCATAACCTCCCTGCTCTTATGCCTCGGCTAATGAAGGCAAGTATCCCATATGCCTTTTTAACCACCTTATCTACCTGTCCTGCTGCCTTCAGGGATCTATGTACATGCACGCCAAGGTCTCTCTGATCCTCTGTCCTTCCTAGGATCCTACCATTCATTGTGTATTCCCTTGCCTTGTTAGTCCTCCCAAAATGCATCACCTCACACTTTTCAGGGTTAAATTCCATTTGCCACTGTTCTGCCCATCTGACCAACCCGTCTATATCGTCCTGTAGCCTGAGGCTTCCCTCCTCGCTATGTACCACCCCACCAATGTTCGTGTCATCTGCAATCATACCTCCTACATTCATATCTAAATCATTAATGTACACTACAAACAGCAAAGGACCCAGCACCGATCCCTGCGGTACACCACTGGACACAGGCTTCCAGTCACAAAAACAACCTTCGACCATCAACCTCTGCCTCCTGCCACTAAGCCAATTTTGGATCCAATGTGCCAAGTTGCCCTGGATCCCATGGGCTCTTACCTTCTTGACCAGTCTCCCATGCGGGACTTTGTCAAAAGCCTTACTGAAGTCCATGTAGACCACATCAACTGCACTACCCTCATCCACACACCTAGTCACCCCCTCAAAAAATTCAATCAAATTGGTCAGACATGATCTCCCCCTGACAAAGCCATGCTGACTATTCTTGATTAATCCTTGTGGAGACTAATTCTGTCCCTCAGAATTTTTTCCAATACTTTCCCTGCCACTGATGTTAGGCTCACTGGCCTGTAATTCCCTGGTTTATCCCTACTCCCCTTCTTGAATAACGGTACTACGTTAGCTGTCCTCCAGTCCTCTGGCACCTCCCCTGTGGCCAGAGAGGTTCTGAAAATTTGTGTCAGAGCCCCTGCAATCTCCTCCCTTGCCTCACACAGCAGCCTGGGATACATCTCGTCGGCCTGTGGATTTATCCACTTTTAAGCCCGCTAAAACCGCTAGTACCTCCTCCCTCTCAATACTAATTTGTTCAAGTATATCACAATCCCCCTGCCTGATTTCTATGCCTACATCATCCTTCTCCATAGTGAACACAGATGCAAAATATTCATTTAAAACCCCACCTACATCTTCTGGCTCTACACACAGATTGCCACTTTGGTCCCTAATGGGCCCTACTCTTTCCCTGGTTATCCTCTTGCCCTTCATATACTTATAAAACACCTTGGGATTTTCCTTTATTTTGCCCGCCAGTGTTATTTCATGCCCCCTCTTCGCTCTCCTAATTTCTTTTTTAAGTACCCCCCTGCACTTTCTATACTCCTCTAGGGCTTCCACTGTTTTTAGTCCTTTGTATCTGCCAAAAGCCTCCCTTTTTTTCCTAATCCATTCTTGTATATCCCAAGGTTCTCTGGGCTTGTTGGTCCCACCTTGACCTTTACGGGAACATGTTGGCATTGTACTCTCTCTCTTTCCTTTCTGAAAGACTCCCACTGCTCTGATGTGGATTTTCCTACAAGTAGCTGATCCCAGTCCACTTTGGCCAGATCCTGCCTTATCATATTAAAATCGGCCTTCCCCCAATTCAGAACCTTTATCTCCGGTCCATCTTTGTCCTTTTCCATGACTACCTTAAATCTCACCGAATTATGGTCACTGTCACCAAAATGCTCTCCTACTGACACTTCCACCACTTGCCCGGCTACATTCCCTAGAATTCGGTCCAGTACCGCCCCCTCTCTTGTAGGACTTTCTACATGCTGGCTCAAAAAGCTCTCCTGGATGCACTTTAAGAATTCCGCACCCTCTAAGCCTTTCACACTCTGACTATCCCAGTTAATATTGGGGAAGTTGAAATCCCCAACTATTATTACCCTATTATTTCTACACTTCTCTGAGATTTGCCTACATATCTGTTCTTCTATCTCCCCCTGACTGTTTGGGGGCCACTCCCAGCAAAGTGCTTGCCCCCTTTTTGTTTTTAAGTTCCACCCATATGGCCTCATTAGAGGAACCTGCTAAGATATCATCCCTCCTTACAGCAGTAATTGACTCCTTGATTAATATTGCGACACCCCCTCCTCTTTTACACCCCCCTCTGTCTCACCTGAAGATTCTATACCCCGGAATATTGAGTTGCCAGTCCTGCCCCTCCCTCAACCATGTCTCTGTGATAGCAACAATATCATACTCCCAGGTGTTCATCAGCACCTTTAGTTCATCTACCTTATTCGCAAGACTCCTTGCATTAAAATAAATGCCATCCAGCCTTGCCATACTCCTTTGTGCCGTTACATATTTGCTCTGCCTTCCAGGCTGACTTGTTTTTTCCTCTATATTTGGCTGTGCATCACCCCCTGCTATAGCTCCACTCTGTATCCCATCCCCCTCCCAAGTTAGTTTAAACCCCCCCAACAGTACTAGCAAACCTCCCCGCAAGGATGTTGGTCCCGTTCCGGTTCAGGTGCAACCCGTCCGACTTGTACAGGTCGCACCTTCCCCAGAAGCAGACCCAGTGATCCAGGAAACTAAAGCCCTCCCTCCTGCCCCAACTCTTTAGCCACGCATTCATCTGCTCTATCCTCCTATTCCTCTACTCACTAGCACGTGGCACCGGGAGTAATCTAGAGATTACAACCTTTGAGGTCCTGCTTTTTAATCTGCTACCTAGCTCCCTAAATTCTTGTTGCAGGACCTCATCCCTCTTTCTACCCATGTCATTGGGACCAATGTGAACCACGACCTCTGACTGTTCGCCCTCCCCCTTCGGAATGCCCTGCAGCCGTTCAGTGACATCCTTGACCCTGGCACCAGGGAGGCAACATACCATCCTGGAGTCACGTCTGCGGCCACAGAAACGTCTATCTGTTCCCCTTACGATAGAATCCCCTATCACTATTGCTCTCCCACTCTTTTTCCTCCCCTCCTGTGCAGCTGAGCCAGTCGTAGTGCCACGGACTTGGCTCTTGCTACATTCCCCTGAGAAACCCTCTTCCCCCATCAGTATCCAAAACGGAAAATCTGTCAGAGAAGGAGATGGACCCAGGGGACTTCTGCATTACCTTCCTAGTTCTTTTACTCTGTCTGGTGGTCACCCATTCCCTGTCTGCCTGTGCATTCTTTACCTGCGGTGTGACCACCTTGTTAAACGTGCTATCCATTGGAGAGATGAAGCCAAGTTGTCATTCCTCACTAGTTCACAAAACCGAACTGTGTCAGCAATGTTTAGGCTCGTGTGGAACATAAACACCGACATAGACCTGTTGGGCCGAATAGCCTGTTTCTGTACTGTAAATTCGATGTAATTATATGTAAAAGGTTTAAATCGGATTTGAATTCCTGTGTTGCAGCTGCACTTCAATAATTTTACATTAGTCTATAAGGTCTGGTATGTCAAGTAATGCCAGCAACCTGGTCAGGGCTGGATCCATCAGCTGCAAACTAACTTATGGATGTAGACAGTGTAATAACAGACAGCAGAGAAGGTTAAGGGGAAATTTACTAGAGGCATTCAAAATCCTGAAGGGTTTTGATCGAATAAATAAGGAGAAACTGTTTCCACTGGCAGAAGTGTTGGTAACCAGAGGACAGAGAGGCAACATGAGCAAAACATTTTCTACACAGCGAGTTGTGATCTGGAATGCGCTGCCTGAAAGGGCGGTGGAGGCAGATTCAATAATAACTTTCAAAAGGGAATTGGATAAATACTTGAAGAGGAGAAAATTGCAGGGCTATGGGGAAAGAGCAGGGGTGAGTGGGATTAATTAGATAGCTCTTTCAAAGAGCCGGCACAGGCACGAAGGGCCGACTGGCCTCCTACTGTGCCGGAAAGCTCTATGATTCTATGCTCTGTGATTGCTAAACAAATGGAGATTCATTATGAAGATTGTTTAGGATTAGTGTCATTGTCAATGGCTAAGACACCATTGTTGCTTTGATGTCAAATTCAGTGAAAGCTGAACAGCCTCAACAGCTGTGCTTCCACGTCAAAGATAGGACACCCATAATCTGGGGACCCTTCGTGGTCTCCCGTCTCCATTCACCTAATCCTTGTGAATGCGGAATTGAAGCTCTACGAGCAGTCAGATCACTTCAATCTACGACAGATGGATGGACCTGTTGGGCCGAAGAGTCCTTTCCTGTTCCTAAAAGTTCTTGTCTGCATTTGTGTTCTGTGTATAATTCAGCAGGAAGGTACAAGTGACAAGAGGAGCTGAGCTGAGCTGCTACAGCAGACTGAATACAGCAACATTTATCAAAGCAGGAGCAAGATCACTACAGAAACCAAAGCAGAAAGCCTCCTGGCAGGAGTAATAAAGATGCTCCACCTCAGCGCTCCCCTCTCCTTGACAACAGATCTGTCAAATGTCAGTTATTTCAAATGGCAATTATAAAAAGCTCTTCATTTCATGGCTTTGCAATGAATGTTGCTCCAAGACGGTGTCTTGGTACGATACAGAACTCCAGTCCTTCACCTGAATAGATGTTCGTGTGTGAGCCAAGCCAGTGACTGTTGACGGGCTATTTTACCACATCGAGCTGTCCTCATCCAACATCCACACATGTGCCGTTCACAATAGGGAGACAACGATCAGAAATTCTAAGGCAGACTTCTCCCCTCCGGCCTCAAATAACCTGGTAACAGGAAGGCAAATTGTAGCAACCCTTACACTGCACTGGCTGAAATGAACGAACCCCCTGAATGTGGAGCTTCCTGGCCTCTACGACTCAGGATTACCCCACACGGTTCCTTTACCCACTCGGCCATCAAGGGGTTCCTGTTGCTGTTTTTCTCAACAACAGTATTGGTTGTATCTTACTGTCTGTGCCTGGCTATTGATCCTCAAAATAAAAAACCCCAATGATCTGCTTCTACCAGGATGCAGGGCTTCATCCCTGGGATTCATTTCCTCCTTTTTCTCTTTGCCTCATTTCTCTCTCTGCTGTTCCTTTAAGGATCTTCCTCCCTTGCTAGCATCTTCAGCGCCAGTCTTAAGAAAATAACACCAGAATTTTTGGAAAGAAGAACAAGCCATTAGTCAGGCAAGCTCATCTATTTTCCATTAGCTGTTTTTACGTTCCTGTGGTCCTGGGGTTTTAGTTCTTCCCAGTCGCTGGTCTTGGCAAGCCCAAGAGATTTACTTTGGCGCTGCCGAGAGCCACGTTGGAGCCGGCTGATCTACCAGGGCAATTAGTGCAAGGTAAAAGCAGCTTTAGATTCACCTGGCCCCAAGCCTTCCCACCATAACCCTGACTCTCTCATCTGTCGAGAAGCAAGTGGAATTTTCTTGAGCCCTCTTAAGCTGCTCGTCTAATGGCTGTTACACAAGAGCAGCCTGGCGTGACTCGACGGCGCGTTTGTCCGATCTTGTCGGAAGATGCCATGTGCCTGTATTTTAGCTTGACCATGGGCATGGAGCTGCAAGAGTGAACCTGGCTCTTACTCTTCCATGACAGTGCACTGAGGCCCCAGCATGCTGAACCCTGCACTGTCCCTCTCTGGGATTCTTGATGGACTGTAGCATACAATCACGATTCAGGAACCGTCCATTGCCAAACTTTTGACTGATGCTCATTGACATCCATGATTGATGTATCACTGCTGTGTAGAGTACATTTTGTTACTGTAGTTTAGCATACAGTTTGTTTTCAAAGTCCAATCACTTGATATTCTGGGCAAGTGTTTAGTGGAAACTAGAAATGTGGATAGCGCTGGTGTTGCTGATCACTGCACATCACTCTCAGTTGCTTCCGGTTGTAGAAAGTAGAGAAAATTGGTTAGTAAAAGAGGGCAAAACCAATGAGTAGTACATTAAGCAGAAAGTCGATGCCACTTTATCCTGACAATGATACGTTTTCCAGCACACATCTCCAAAAGAAATTTCAGAAACAGGATTGTAATCGCGAGCAGTTTCAATTACCCAGCAATAAGCACTTGGAACTCGAGTGACCTGAAGGAAGTGAGTGAAAGAAAATGTTTCAAGGTATTTGGAGACTGCTTCTGGTCAGGGCAGCAGGATCTCAAATCTGGCAGGGTCTGGCATTCAACAGTGAAGCAGCAGTAACTAACCTGCAGTGACACAGAGCTGAGTCTGGTGTACTTGGACATTTGTTATTATGAAGGCAAAAGTTGCAAGTGTTTTTATCAGTGTTTTCCCTCTGTGTGTGTGTGTGTGTGTGTGTGTGTGTGTGTGTGTGTATTGATATAGATGTATTTAAATTAATATTTATACCTATGTATTGATACGTCATAATCAAAGAGGAGGTAGTGGAGATACTGGATGGGATAAAATTGGATGAGGTACTAGAAAGGCTGGCTGTACTTAAAGTATATAAGTCACCAGGACCGGATGGAATGCATCCAGGATGCTGAGGGAAGTAAAGGCGGAAATTGCGGAGGTACTGGCCATAATCTTCCAATCCTCCTTAGAGACAGGGGTGGTGCCAGCGGACTGGAGAATTGCAAATGTTACACCCTTGTTCAAAAAAGGTTGCTAGGATAAACCCAGCAACTACAGGCCAGTCAGTTTAACCTCGGTGGTGGGGAAGCTTTTAGAAACAATAATCCGGGACAAAATTAACAGTCACTTGAACAAGTGTGGATTAATTAAGGAAAGCCAGCACGGATTTGTTAAAGGCAAATCATGTTTAACTAACTTGATGAGTTTTTTTGATGAGGGTAATGTGGTTGACGGTGGTGTACATGGATTTCCAAAAGGCGTTTGATAAAGTGCCACATAATAGGCTTGCCAGCAAAGTTGAAGCCCACGGAATAAAAGGGACAGTGGCAGCATGGATACGAAATGGGCTAAGTGACAGGAACAGAGATTAGTGGTGAACGGTTGTTTTTCGGACTGGAGGAAGGTATACAGTGGTCTTCCCCAGGGTTTGGTACTAGGACCACTGCTTTTTTTGATATAAAAGAGTACAATTCTAAAGGGGGTGCACAAACAGAGAGACCTGGGGGTATATGTGCACAAATCGTTGAAGGTGGCAGGGCAGGGTGAGAAAGCAGTTAAAAAAGCATCTGGGATCCTGGGCTTCATAAATAGAGGTATAGAGTATAAAAGCAAGGAAGTTATGATGAACCTTTATAAAACACTGGTTTGGCCTCAGCTGGAGTACTGTGTCCAATTCTGGGCACCGCACTTTAGGAAGGATGTGAAGGCCTTAGCGAGGGTGCAGAAAAGATTTACGAGAATGGTTCCAGGGATGAGGGACTTCGGTTATGTGGATAGACTGGAGAAGCTGGGGTTGTTCTCCTTAGAGCAGAGAAGGTTGAGAGGAGATTTGATGGAGGTGTTCAAAATCATGAAGGGTCTAGAGTAGACAGAGAGAAACTGTTCCCGTTGGGGGAAGGGTCGAGAACCAGAGGACACAGATTTAAGGTGATTGGCAGAAGAACCAAAGGCGACGTGAGGAAAAACCTTTTTACGCAGCGAGTGGTTAGGATCTGGAATGCACTGCCTGAGAGGGTGGTGGAGGCAGATTCAATCACGGCTTTCAAAAGGGAATTGGGTAAGTATCTGAAGGAAAGAAAATTGCAGGGCTACGGGGAAAGGGCGGGGGAGTGGGACTAGCTGAAGTGCTCTTGCGGAGAGCCGGCACGGGCTCAACGGGCCGAATGGCCTCCTCCTGTGCTGTAACCATTCTCTGATTCTATGAATGTATGTATATTAGATATAGATATACTGTCTGTATAGTTATATTTGTATATTTTTTTATATATATATATTGATAATTTTATTTTAAGAAATAGAAAGGAGAGGGCTCCCCTAGTGGCTCAGCTGGGTAAGACAGTGAGTAACTGAATTGTGAAAAGAATGACTTCAGGACGTCCCAAAGCGCTTTACAGCCAATGAAGTACTTTTTTCATGTGTAGTCACTGTTGTAATGTGGGAAACGCAGCAGCCAATTTGCACACAGCAAGCTCCCACAAACAGCAATGTGATAATGACTAGATAATCGCTCTTATTTTTAGTGATGTTGATTGAGGGATAAATATTGTCCAGGAAAAGGGGAGAACTCCCCTGCTCTTCTTCCAATAGTGCCATGGGATCTTTACATCCACATGAGAGAGCAGAAGGGCCTCGGTTTAATGTTTCATCCGAAACACGACAACTCCGACAGTGCGGCACTCCCTCAGCACTGCACTGGAGAGTCAGCCCAGATTTCTGTGCTCAAGTCTCTGGAGTGGGACTCAAACCCACAACCTTCTGACTGCGAGGTGAGGGTGCTACCCACTGAGCCACAGCTGACACGTGGAGATTGCGAAGGTCCCAGGTTTAATTCTTGAGCCACACTGAGTTCTTTGAGCTCAGCCGGGTGGTGGTCGTGGCACGGCAAGTGTCTCAGCTGCCTTGGGTAAAGGAGGGCAGAATCAGCAAGGGTTCCCACTGCTGGTCACTGTGTAGTCATCCCTGTATGTGTGGGCGTCAGCTGAAGATGGGATCTGGCTCGGCTATAAGGAGTCCCTGTGGTGAAATAGCCTGCCCACATTAGCCACAGCAAGGAAAGGAAGAGGAAACAGGGAATTAGCAGAAAAAAGGAGGAAGAAAATGAAGCAAAGGAGAAGCCAAAGAGGTTGGGGGAAATTGAGAAAATCAGAAAAGGATAAGATGGAAAATTGAAGGAGGAATTGAATAGTGGGAGGATGCAGGGAAATATTGATTTCATGTATTTTTTAAAAGGTTGATTCTAATTGCAGGAAGTGGAAATTACACACCTAACGTGCCAGTGCAGGGAAATAATTTGAGGCTGCAGCAGAGATAGCGGTGAAGCTTGCAATGGATGGAGGTGTCACTGGGATTGGAGCTTGGTCGGGGGCCAGAACTTGATGGTGATGTCTTCAGAAAACAATAGTGGTCATGATGCGGAGATGCCGGTGTTGGACTGGGGTGGACAAAAATGAGAAGTCGCACAACACCAGGTTATAGTCCAACAGTTTTATTTAAAATTACGAGCTTTCGGAGCTCTGCTCCTTCGTCAGGTAGAGGTACAGTGTATATACTGTATATTAGTTTCCCTCACTGTACCTCTACCTGACGAAGGAGCAGTAGCTCCGAAAGCTCGTAATTTTAAATAAAACTGTTGGACTATAACCTGGTGTTGTGCGACTTCTCATTTCAGAAAACAAGATTTGGACCGGGGTTCGACATGAGCTTTCTCCAGTTCTGTACAGAGGAGGACTGGGAGATGACTAAACAAATTTTAATTGTTCAGGAAATGGGAGCCAGAGGCTAGTAAGCTTATCTTATTAGCGCAGGAAGTGCTTGTGTATTTAAAATAAGGTGCAATAAATGATCATTTATAAAACTCAGCCAGCAATGCTTTGAGATAAAGGAGAGCGCGGCACATGTACTTGTCTGATAAGCAGTCTCGGGTCTATAGATATTCAGTGTTAATGTATATCAACCACTAGGACTCGGTATGCGCTTCACACACAACCGACAGCCCACCTCCTGTGTGGCGAGGATTTCTGATATGTTCCTGTGTTCCTGGTAACTAAGTGGGGTGGTTTGCAGGTGGGAGGTGTCAGGATGTTGGAATTAGAAAGCAAGTTGCTGAAGGTACCAGCAGTGTGAGAGATTGAGATAAAGCATTTCCAAGTGTCTGACAGCCCAATTACTTATATTTCTTGTTTCTTATACAATGAGTGCTCACTACAGATTTTTTTTTTGTCTTGTGGTTTTGAACACCACCTTGGAGACATAACCCTACAGCTGCATACCCACCCGGCAGTTCCTAACCTCTACCATTCCCCGGTTTACTTAGCCAGCGAAAGCAATAAACGGGAGAATAATTCTCTCTGCAGTTACTGGAATTAAATGGGGATAGGCTGGCTGTTGACAATTCGTTGAAACCTCGCAGTGTTAGGACTCCAGCTCAGGTTGCCATAGTGATAAGTCTCATAAGGGAGCATCGCAGGTCACTGTCCTGATAATGGGAGCTGTCACAATGTTTGTGTTCTGCGTTCTGGGATCATTAAGAGCAGCACACCGCTCTCCATGTGTTCTGGTTAACTTTTAACTATGCCACTCAGAAATTGAACAATTTAAGGTGCACACTCTTTCCAAAGAAGCCCGAGTTATTGCCTGCTCGAAGTGAATGGGGCTAGTCTTGCAGTGCCTGTTTGTTATCCTCTGTGTGGTGGCCCTTTTATTGTGAATGCACGCGCTCTTGCCGGGGTACAGCTCCATGGGCGCTGTTAGCCCTCCACCCAAGTGACGGTTTTTTGCATATATTATCTGAGAGACCATCATGGGTAATCTTAACGTCTTCCCCACCTAATGCGCTCACGCGCACTTTCCAACACGTCACCAGTGGCACTGCAACAGATGAGCTACCTCAGCACGGACTGTGGATCAAAGCCAACACTCTCCTAGACTGAGTGGCTCACCAGGTGCCACACATAGCCACTGTGCCAGTGGGGAGTTCAGTGGTTTGTCTGCCATGTGTTGTCACATCCTATCCCAGTCAGCAGTCCCAAATGTACTGTTCTGCCAGTCTGGCCTTTAATGAGAGTGCCAGGCAATAGTCTGCACCCAGGCCAATTTCTTTACCTCCTGCAATGACTCGTTCCTCTCTCTCTCCCTCCACGGGTTCTACCTTTCTCTCCTAAAGCATGGTCCCATAAGCTTTGCCCGCAGTCTCCTGAGCACCTCAATGGGAAGGCATTATGGATAATGGGCCATTGACCACTTCACCGAACGTTCCATTGGAACAATGGCTTGCAGCCACTGGTGCTTTCATCTTTATGGAGATTCCTGTGTTTCCCAAAAGGAATGCACAGTATGGCCAAGGAATTCCCCAAAATATCAAGAAGCACAAGAGACATTGCAGTGGGCACATAGTCACTTGTAGGTCCTGAGTGGGGAGGAATCTTCCACCCCTCCCCAGCCACACATACTCTTGCTGTGGGTTGCGGTTGTGGCTGTGGTTGGATTTGAGTTTGTTGGGGTTGAGCTTGCTGAAGAGGTTGGGGTTGAGCTTGCTGAAGAGGTTGGGGTTGAGCTTGCTGAAGAGGTTGAGGTTGGGGTTGTGCTAGTAGAAACTTTATTGCACTCGGGCTGAGACTAGTTAATTCAGCACAGACTGGACATTGAACCTGAGACCTGGGCAGTGACATGCTGCTTTTGCCAACTGAGGGTTTGGGCAACACTACCAGAGTCTCTCTGATTCTGCAAGAGTTGAAGACTATCCAGCCAATCAAGGGCTTTCTGTGATACCAGGAAGCCTGGGTAAACTTTGGTCTCCTCCTTGAGAGCTGTGAATGGAAGGGTCCATCAAAATGGAGTGGGCCAAATGCAGAATCCCCAGAATGTAATGCGTTAAGAGGTGCTGAATGCAGACTAGCTGGAGACTGCACCGCAGGAGCTGGCAGAGCCCATCATTCCCAAGGGGAAGTTTAGCCCACTCAGTTTGTTACATTGCGAACCAGCTCATTTGCTTAAGGAGAATTGTTTTGGAAAAACATGCAAAAAAGATATTCTTCCGATGATTTGGACCTCTCCATACGTGGAAGGTGCAGCTGTTGGAGCGAGAGATCCACAAGGTTATGCAAATTTAAACATCAAAGACATAGTCTGCAATGTGTTTGTGTGCGTGGCTTATTTACTGTTGCTGCTGAGATTCGTTCCTCCTCTGACGGCCTTGGTTTCTTGGGTTCCATGGATGTCGGTTGCCGCCTTGAACCTTGTCCAAGTCACCATTCTTGGGTGAGCTTCGATAGTAAGTGTTGCCAAGATATTCGAATCCACGGGGTGGGGAGGGGGGGCAGCTGAGCCTGATCCTGTCCACGCCTGACCCCCTCGCCCGTGTCCACACCAGCACTTCTCCAATCATAGATTACTTGGTATCGATCAATAGCAGGAACCGTCGTTGATTCTTTTTCCTTTTCCCTCTCCAGTCAGGAGAGCTGATGCCCATTACAGTGAGCATCGCCGGCACAGACACCATGGGCTGGATGGCCTCCTTCTGTGCCGTAAATTTCTAAGATTCTACCTCATCCCAGCTGAGATCAGTTACCTCAGCACAGACCAGGAACTGAAGCTGCTGTACCGCCTGGTCGCCATTGCTCAGGGCAGTGCTGGGCGATGCCTTCCCTTGCTGGACCATCGGGGAGATGCAGGTGTGTTTATAAAGGTGTAAAATGTTACCTCTAGCACTCTGAGGGTTAATCTGCTTTTGCAGGCATTAGTTGCTGACATCTAAATACTCTGAAGTAAATAATCGTTTCCTAATCTGCTCTATGCACTGCATTCTAAGAAAAAGCAATCCAATCAAAGAGTAGCCTGCAGTTTGAACCATAAAATGTATTTTATTCCCCTGTGGGGAGCAGTTGACTAAAATTGCATTCCATCTCTGCTGTGACTGTGAATCGCGATCAGGGAACCCATGTACCCCCAGGCTCTCATTACACTCAATACTCGGGTGGGCCCAGCATGAATCCAGGGCAGAGCTGGATTAGCAAACATAGTTATAGGTATTACAGATTGTTTTAAAAAGATACTCTTATTCCACACCCCCCACCCCCTCCAAACAGACGCAGACGCACACACACACACCTCGCATGCATGCACTTTATTTTTAGGCCTCTGCGTGTCTGCCAGAAATCAGTCTGTGGAATACATTCAACCCATGGCCCCTCTATTCAGCTCTTGCTCCAGCAGATCGGTGATGAAACACTCCTGTCAGGAACAGGAGGAGCCCATTCAGCCCCTCAAACCTGTTCTGCCATTCTATTAGATCATGACTGATTTGTACCTCAACACCATAGAAACATCGAAAAATAAGAGCGGGAGTAGGCCATTCGGCCCTTCGAGCCTGCTCCGCCATTCAAGATGATCATGGCTGATCCTCTATCTCAATACCATATTCCCGCTCTCTCCCCATACCCCTTGATGCCTTTTGTGTCTAGATTTCCATTATCCTGCCCTTGCTCCAAATCCCTTGATACGCTTACCTAACAAAAATCTATCGATCTCATTGTCCCCCAGCCTTTCGGGGGAGAGGATACCAGATTTCCACTACCCTTTGTGTGAAAAAGTGCTTCCTGATTTCGCTCAATGGCTAGCACTAATTTTAAGATTATGTCCCCTTGTTCTGGATCACCCCTCAACCTTCTAAGCAGGAGAAATTTCTTCACTCAGATGGTTGTGAATCTTTGGAATTCTCTACCCCAAAGGGCTGTGGATGCTCAGTTGTTAAGTATATTCATAGAGTCATAGAGTTATACAGCACAGAAAGAGGCCCTTCGGCCCATCGTGTCTGTGCTGGCCATCAAGCCCTGTCTATTCTAATCCCATTTTCCAGCACTTGGTCCGTAGCCTTGTATGCTATGGCGTTTCAAGTGCTCATCTAAATGCTTCTTGAATGTTGTGAGGGTTCCTGCCTCTACCACCCTTTCAGGCAGTGAGTTCCAGATTCCAACCACCCTCTGGGTGAAAAAGTTTTTCCTCAAATCCCCTCTAAACCTCCTGCCCCTTACCTTGAAACTATGCCCCCTGGTTATTGACCCATCTACTAAGGGGAAAAGTTCCTTTCTATCTACCCTATCTATGCCCCTCATAATTTTGTACACCTCAATCAGGTCCCCCCTCAGCCTTCTCTGCTCTAAGGAAAACAACCCCAGCCTGTCCAGTCTCTCTTCATAGCTGAAGCACTCCAGCCCAGGTAACATCCTGGTGAATCTCCTCTGCACCCTCTCCAATGCAATCACATCCTTCCTATAGTGTGGCGACCAGAACTGCACACAGTATTCCAGCTGTGGCCTAACTAGCGATTTGTACAGCTCCATCATAACCTCCCTGCTCTTATATTATATGCCTCGGTTAATAAAGGCAAGTATCCCATATGTCTTTTTAACCACCTTATCTACCTGTCCTGCTGCCTTCAGGGATCTATGTACATGCACACCAAGGTCTCTCTGATCCTCTGTCCTACCATTCATTGTGTATTCCCTTGCCTTGTTAGTCCTCCCAAAATGCATCACCTCACACTTTTCAGGGTTAAATTCCATTTGCCATTGTTCTGCCCATCTGACCAACCCGTCTATATCGTCCTGTAGCCTGAGGCTTCCCTCCTCGCTATTTACCACTCACCAATTTTCGTGTCCACTGTGAACTTACTGATCATACCTCCTACATTCATATCTAAATCATTAATCACTACAAACAGCAAAGGACCCAGCACCGATCCCTGCGGTACACCACTGGACACAGGCTTCCAGTCACAAAAACAACCTTCGACCATCACCCTCTGCCTCCTGCCACTAAGCCAATTTTGGATCCAATGTGCCAAATTGCCCTGGATCCCATGGGCTCTTACCTTCTTGACTAGTCTCCCATGTGGGACTTTGTCAAAAGCCTTACTGAAGTCCATGTAGACTACATCAACTGCACTACCCTCATCCATACATCTAGCCACCCCCTCGAAAAATTCAATCAAATTGGTTAGACATGATCTCCCCCTAACAAAGTCATGCTGACTATCCTTGATTAATCCTTGCCTCTCCAAGTGGAGACTAATTCAGTCCCTCAGAATTTTTTCCAATAATTTACCTACCACTGATGTTAGGCTCACTGGCCTGTAATTCCCTGGTTTATCCCTACTACCCTTCTTGAATAATGGTGCTACGTTAGCTGTCCTCTAGTCCTCCAGCACCTCCCCTGTGGCCAGAGAGGTTCTGAAAATTTGTGTCAGAGCCCCTGCAATCTCCTCCCTTGCCTCACACAGCAGCCTGGGATACATCTCATCTGGGCCTGGGGATTTATCCACTTTTAAGCCCGCTAAAACCACTAGTACCTCCTCCCTCTCAATACTAATTTGTTCAAGTATATCACAATCCCCCTGCCTGATTTCTATGCCTACATCATCCTTCTCCATAGTGAACACAGTTGCAAAATATTCATTTAAAACCGCACCAACATCTTCCGGCTCTACACACAGATTGCCAGTTTGGTCCCTAATGGGCCCTACTCTTTCCCTGGTTATCCTCTTGCCCCTAATATACTTATAAAACACCTTGGGATTTTCCTTTATTTTGCCCGCCAGTGTTTTTTCATGCCCCCTCTTCGCTCTCCTAATTTCTTTTTTAAGTACCCCCCTGCACTTTCTATACTCCTCTAGGGCTTCCACTGTTTTTAGTCCTTTGTATCTGCCAAAAGCCTCCCTTTTTTTCCTAATCCATTCTTGTATGTCCCTTGACATCCAGGGTTCCCTGGGCTTGTTGGTCCCACCCTTGACCTTTATGGGAACATGTTGGCGTTGTACTCTCTCTCTTTCCTTTCTGAAAGACTCCCATTGCTCTGATGTGGATTTTCCTACATGTAGCTGATCCCAGTCCATTTTGGTCAGATCCTGCCTTATCATATTAAAATCGGCCTTCCCCCAATTTAGAACCTTTATTTCCGGTCCATCTTTGTCCTTTTCCATGACTACCTTAAATCTCACCGAATTATGGTCACTGTCACCAAAATGCTCTCCTACTGACACATCTACCACTTACCTGGCTACATTCCCTAGAATTAGGTCCAGTGCCGCCCCCTCTCTTGTAGGACTTTCTACATGCTGGCTCTAAAAGCTCTCCTGGATGCACTTTAAGAATTCCGCACCCTCTAAGCCTTTCACACTCTGACTATCCCAGTTAATATTGGGGAAGTTGAAATCCCCTACTATTATTACCCTATTATTTCTACACTTCTCTGAGATTTGCCTACATATCTGTTCCTCTATCTCCCCCTGACTGTTTGGGGGCCTATAGTACACTCCCAGCAAAGTGCTTGCCCCCTTTTTGTTTTTAAGTTCTACCCATATGGCCTCATTAGAGGAACCTGCTAAGATATCATCCCTCCTTACAGCAGTAATTGACTCCTTGATTAATATTGCAACATTCCCTCCTCTTTTACACCCCTCTCTGTCTCGCCTGAAGATTCTATACCCCGAAATATTGAGCTGCCAGTCCTGCCCCTCCCTCAACCATGTCTCTGTGATAGCAACAATATCATACTCCCAGGTGTTCATCAACACCTTCAATTTATCTGCCTTACTCGCAAGACTCCTTGCATTAAAATAAATGCCATCCAGCCTTGCCATACTCCCTTGTGTCGTTACATATTTGCTCTGCCTTCCAGGCTGACTTGTTTTTTCCTCTATATTTGGCTGTGCATCACCCCCTACTATAGCTCCACTTCGTATCCCATCCCCCTGCCAAGTTAGTTTAAACCCACCCCCCCAACAGTACTAGCAAACCTCCCCGCAAGGATGTTGGTCCCGTTCCGGTTCAGGTGCAACCCGTCCGACTTGTACAGGTCGCACCTTCCCCAGAAGCAGACCCAGTGATCCAGGAAACTAAAGCCCTCCCTCCTGCACCAACTCTTTAGCCACGCATTCATCTGCTCTATCCTCCTATTCCTATACTCACTAGCACGTGGCACCGGGAGTAATCCAGAGATTACAACCTTTGAGGTCCTGCTTTTTAATCTGCTACCTAGCTCCCTAAATTCTTGTTGCAGGACCTCATCCCTCTTTCTACCCATGTCGTTGGTACCAATGTGAACCACGACCTCTGACTGTTCGCCCTGCCCCTTCAGAATGCCCTGCAGCTGTTCAGTGACATCCTTGACCCTGACACCAGGGAGGCAACATACCATCCTGGAGTCACGTCTGCGGCCACAGAAACGTCTATTACGATAGAATCCCCTATCACTATTGCTCTCCCACTCTTTTTCCTCCCCTCCTGTGCAGCTGAGCCAGTCGTAGTGCCACGGACTTGGCTCTTGCTGCATTCCCCTGAGAAACCATCTCCCCCAGCAGTATCCAAAACGGAAAATCTGTTGGGGAGGGAGATGGATCCAGGGGACTCCTGCACTACCTTCCTAGCTCTTTTACTCTGTCAGGCGGTCACCCATTCCCTGTCTGCCTGTGCACTCTTTAACTGTGGTCAAGGCTGGGATCGATAGATTTTTGGACTCTAAGGGAATCAGGGATATGGGAATAGTGCGGTAAGGTGGAGTTGAGGTTGAAGATCAGCCATGATCTTACTGAATGGCTGAGCAGGCTCGAGGGCTATTTCTTATGTTCGTCTAAACTCAAGGGAGTACAAGCCAAGTTTATGCAACCTGTCCTCATAATTTAGCTGTTTTAAACCCTGGTATCATTCTGGTGAATCTGCACTGCACCCCCTCCAAGGCCAGTATATCCTTCCTGAGGGGCGGGGCCCAAAACTAAACGCAGTTACTCCAGCTGGGGTCTGACCAAGGTCTGCA
The DNA here is from genome assembly GCA_030390025.1 of Squalus acanthias. Taxonomy (NCBI): domain Eukaryota; kingdom Metazoa; phylum Chordata; class Chondrichthyes; order Squaliformes; family Squalidae; genus Squalus; species Squalus acanthias. The sequence continues at coordinate 769,705 of JASTWF010000113.1, read as the reverse complement.
CAACTGACGCATAACTTCCTCCCCTTTGTATTCCAGCCCCCTCCAGATAAAGTCCAACACTCAATTAGTCTCTTTGATTACTTTTAGTATCTGTTTACTAGCTTTTAGTGATTTGTGTACCTGCCTACCCAAATCCCTTTGCTCCTCCACAACTCCTCGTCCCTCCCCATTAACAGAATCCAATTTGTTTTGCTTAGATCCAAAGTGGAGGACCTCATGGACTCCATCTCCCATAGTTTTCCCCACTCACTTAGTTTGTCTATATCCGTTTGTAACTTCCTGCTCCCAGCTCCGCTATTTACTGTGCCTCCTAATTTAGTGTCATCTGCAAACTTGAATCTATAGCTCTCTCTTCCTTCATCCAAGTCATTGATATATATGGTGCAAAGCTGAGGATTTTCTCCAGGGAATACCACTCGTCACATCCCGCCAATCAGAGAATTTTCCCTTTATCCCTGCTCTCTGTCTCCTACCTCCGAACCAATTACCAACCCAAGTCACAAGGTTACCCCCAATTTCATGCCCTTTCACTTTCGGTAATCTTTTCTTTCTGATATGAAATCTATTACTTTCCTCCCGGTGACTTATTTTTAGGTTCCCTTGTACCGCTGGTATTTTGTCCCCTTTCTCTACTGTGAAAACGGATACAAAATACTCATTTAACAAGTCTGCCAGTTCCTCCTTGACACGTGCATCCGTCTTCAATGGGACTACATTTTCTGTTGGATTTCTTCTTTTCCTTGCATTTGTAGAAACCTTTTCTTTGTTGACCGTGGTTGCTTAATTACGCAAGTGGATCCTTTGCCTTTTCTGTATTGTACCATGTACGTCCGTGAATGCTTCCAACTGTTTTTCTGTCGCTGATGACTGAGGAAAGAGTGATTTTGGGCAAGTCTTTACCTTATTTCTGAAGAAAAATGAGAAGTCGCACAACACCAGGTTATAGTCCAACAGTTTTATTTAAAGTTACGAGCTTTCGGAGCTGCTGCCCCTTCGTCGGGTAAAGGTACAGTGAGGGAATCTATTACACAATATATATACACACAGAGAGCAATTTGTCTGCAGAGATACAATCTTTTAGGGAGGCATTACATCAAAGACACATCAGAGTACAGTTAAGACAATGAGGTGGGTCACAGGGGGTCCAACGTGTCAAATGTTGCCGTCTGCAGTTGAGCTTTTAACTTTTTTGGGGGTTTTTTTGGTTGTTTTTTTTTGTTGCTTTTTTTTTTAAACTGGAAAGACAGACAACGATGTCGAGTCACGTTCTGTAGCGTGACATGAACCAGAGATCCCTATTGAGGCCGTCCTCATGGGTGCGGAACTTGGCTATCAGTTTCTGCTCGATGATTTTGCGTTGTCGTGTGTCTCGAAGGCCGCCTTGGGGAACGCTAACCCGCAGATCTGAGGCTGAATGTCCTTGACTGCTGAAGTGTTCCCCGACTGGGAGGTAACAATTCTGCCTGGGGAACACTTCAGCAGTCAAGGACATTCAGGTGTTTAACCCCAGTAGACAGACCGTGTGTTATATCAGGTGTTTAATCCCAGTAGACAGACCGTGTGTTATATCCGGTGTTTAACCCCAGTAGACAGACCGTGTGTTATATCAGGTGTTTAATCCCAGTAGACAGACCGTGTGTTATATCAGGTGTTTAACCCCAGTAGACAGACCGTGTGTTATATCAGGTGTTTAATCCCAGTAGACAGACCGTGTGTTATATCAGGTGTTTAATCCCAGTAGACAGACCGTGTGTTATATCAGGTGTTTAATCCCAGTAGACAAGCCGTGTGTTATATCAGGTGTTTAATCCCAGTAGACAGACCGTGTTATATCAGGTGTTTAATCCCAGTAGACAGACCGTGTGTTATATCAGGTGTTTAATCCCAGTAGACAGACCGTGTGTTATATCCGGTGTTTAACCCCAGTAGACAAGCTGTGTGTTATATCAGGTGTTTAATCCCAGTAGACAAGCTGTGTGTTATATCAGGTGTTTAATCCCAGTAGACAGACCGTGTTATATCAGGTGTTTAATCCCAGTAGACAGACCGTGTGTTATATCAGGTGTTTAATCCCAGTAGACAGACCGTGTGTTATATCCGGTGTTTAACCCCAGTAGACAAACCGTGTGTTATATCCGGTGTTTAATCACAGTAGACAGACCGTCTGTTATATCAGGTGTTTAATCCCAGTAGACAAGCTGTGTGTTATATCAGGTGTTTAATCCCAGTAGACAAGCTGTGTGTTATATCAGGTGTTTAATCCCAGTAGACAGACCATGTGTTATATCAGGTGTTTAATCCCAGTAGACAGACCGTGTTATATCAGGTGTTTAACCCCAGTAGACAGACCGTGTGTTATATCAGGTGTTTAATCCCAGTAGACAAGCCGTGTGTTATATCAGGTGTTTAATCCCAGTAGACAGACCGTGTTATATCAGGTGTTTAATCACACTAGACAGACCGTGTGTTATATCAGGTGTTTAACCCCAGTAGACAGACCGTGTGTTATATCCGGTGTTTAACCTCAGTAGACAGACCGTGTGTTATATCCGGTGTTTAAGCCCAGTAGACAGACCGTGTTATATCCGGTGTTTAACCTCAGTAGACAGACCGTGTGTTATATCCGGTGTTTAAGCCCAGTAGACAGACCGTGTTATATCAGGTGTTTAATCCCAGTAGACAGACCGTGTGTTATATCAGGTCTTTAATCCCAGTAGACAGACCGTGTTATATCAGGTGTTTAATCCCAGTAGACAGACCGTGTGTTATATCAGGTCTTTAATCCCAGTAGACAGACCGTGTGTTATATCAGGTCTTTAATCCCAGTAGACAGACCGTGTTATATCAGGTGTTTAATCCCAGTAGACAGACCGTGTGTTATATCAGGTGTTTAATCCCAGTAGACAGACCGTGTTATATCAGGTGTTTAATCCCAGTAGACAGACCGTGTTATATCAGGTGTTTAATCCCAGTAGACAGACCGCCCATTCATATCTATCTAATAGTAGCCAGGGAATCACCTGCAACGGTTTCTCTTCCCGCTCCCGCACCGTTACCTCTGGTGTCCCCCAAGGATCTATCCTTGGCTCCTCCTATTTCTCATCTATATGCTGCCCCTTGGCGACATCATCCGAAAACACAGCGTCAGGTTCCACATGTACGCTGACGACACCCAGCTCTACCTCACCCCCACCCAGCTCTACCTCACCCCCACCCAGCTCTACCTCACCCCCACCCAGCTCTACCTCACCCCCACCCAGCTCTACCTCACCCCCACCCAGCTCTACCTCACCCCCACCCAGCTCTACCTCACCCCCACCTCTCTCAACCCTCCACTGTCTCTAATTTGTCAGACTGCTTGTCCGGCGTCCAGTTCTGGATGAGCAGAAATTTCCTCCGACTAAATATTGGGAAGACTGAAGCCATTGTCTTCAGGCCCCACCACAAACTCCGTTCACTAGCCACTGACTCCATCCCTCTCCCTGGCAACTGTCTGAACCAGACTGTTCGCAACCTTGGTCTCATATTTGACCCTGAGATGAGCTTCCGACCACACATCCGCGGCATCACGAAGACCACCTATTTCCACCTCCGTAACATCGCCCGACTCTGCCCCGCCTCAGCTCATCTGCTGCTGAAACCCTCATCCATGCCTTTGTTACCTCTAGACTCGACTGTTCCAACGCACTCCTGGCTGGCCTCCCACATTCCACCCTCTGTAAACTTGAGGTCATCCAAAACTCGGCTGCCCGTGTCCTAACTCGCACCAAGTCCCGTTCGCCCATCTCCCCTGTGCTCGCTGACCTACACTGGCTCCCGGTTAAACAACGCCTCGATTTCAAAATTCTCATCCTTGTGTTCAAATCTCTCCATGGCCTCGCCCCTTCCTATCTCTGTAATCGCCCCCAGCCCCACAACCCCCCGAGATATCTGCGCTCCTCAAATTCTGACCTCTTGAGCATCCCCGGTTATCATCGCTCCACCATTGGTGGCCGTGCCTTCAGCTGCCAAGGCCCTAAGCTCTGGAATTCTCTCCCTAAACCTCTCCACCTCTTTTTCCGCCTTCAGGACGTGCCTTAAAACTGATCTCTTTGACCAAGCACCTGTTCTAATATCTCCTTATGTGGCTCGGTGTCAAATTTTGTTTGATAATACTCCTCTGAAGCACCTTGGGACGTTTTACTACGTTAAAGACGCTATATAAATGTAAGTTGTTGATGTTATATCAGGTGTTTAATCTCAGCCGATAGACCCTGTGGTATGACTGGTGTTTAATTTTAGTAGACAGACTCTGTGCTATAGCAACTGTTTACTATCAGAGCCTTGAAGTTGTTTAGTTGTCTGAGATCCTATGGTGAGTGCCAGCAGGTAGACCTTGTGGTAGAATGAGTGTTTAAACTGAGTGATGTGTGTCTGAGGGACGGGCCTATACTCAAAGCACCAGCTCTTGTTCTCTCCAAGGTGCTGCCTGACCTGCTGATTGTTTCCAGCACTTACTGTTTTTGTCTCTCGTCTTTATCAGGTGTTTCATCTCAGCGAAACAAATTTGTGATCTATCAAGTATTTAATCATCCCAGGCAGTTTCTCTGGTTTACCAAAGTTAAATGCAAGAAGATAGATCCCGTTGTGTATTGAGTGTTTAACCCCAGCCAGCAGACTCTGGATATTGGGCATTCAATTTCAGTATAAAGTCACTGTGATGTATTGGGCATTTAATCTTGGTGTAAAGGCTCTGTGGTATATCGCTGTTTATCTTGGTGTAAAGGCTCTGTGGTATATCGGTGTTTAATCTTGGTGTAAAGGCTCTGTGGTATATCGCTGTTTAATCTTGGTGTAAAGGCTCTGTGGTATATCGGTGTTTAATCTTGGTGTAAAGGCTCTGTGGTATATCGCTGTTTAATCTTGGTGTAAAGGCTCTGTGGTATATCGGTGTTTAATCTTGGTGTAAAGGCTCTGTGGTATATCGCTGTTTAATCTTGGTGTAAAGGCTCTGTGGTATATCGCTGTTTATCTTGGTGTAAAGGCTCTGTGGTATATCGGTGTTTATCTTGGTGTAAAGGCTCTGTGGTATATCGCTGTTTAATCTTGGTGTAAAGGCTCTGTGGTATATCGCTGTTTATCTTGGTGTAAAGGCTCTGTGGTATATCGGTGTTTATCTTGGTGTAAAGGCTCTGTGGTATATCGGTGTTTAATCTTGGTGTAAAGGCTCTGTGGTATATCGCTGTTTAATCTTGGTGTAAAGGCTCTGTGGTATATCGCTGTTTATCTTGGTGTAAAGGCTCTGTGGTATATCGCTGTTTATCTTGGTGTAAAGGCTCTGTGGTATATCGGTGTTTATCTTGGTGTAAAGGCTCTGTGGTATATCGCTGTTTAATCTTGGTGTAAAGGCTCTGTGGTATATCGCTGTTTATCTTGGTGTAAAGGCTCTGTGGTATATCGGTGTTTATCTTGGTGTAAAGGCTCTGTGGTATATCGCTGTTTATCTTGGTGTAAAGGCTCTGTGGTATATCGCTGTTTATCTTGGTGTAAAGGCTCTGTGGTATATCGCTGTTTAATCTTGGTGTAAAGGCGATGTGGTATATCGGTGTTTATCTTGGTGTAAAGGCGATGTGGTATATTGAAAGGCTGCCAATTCGCTATCACCCGTTTAACACCATCGCACAAAGACAAAATCTATCCCCACTGGTAGATTGGCAGCATTTCAAAGTAATCAGACCTTGCATTTCTCATCTGTTTAATCCCAGTTGACAGGCTCTGTGGGATAGTGGGTGTTTAATCCCAGTGGTCAGTTTCTCCTGTACATCGGGTGTTTAATCCCAGTGGTCAGTTTCTCTGGTACATCGGGTGTTTAATCCCAGTGGTCAGTTTCTCCTGTACATCGGGTGTTTAATCCCAGTGGTCAGTTTCTCTGGTACATCGGGTGTTTAATCCCAGTGGTCAGTTTCTCCTGTACATCGGGTGTTTAATCCCAGTGGTCAATTTCTCTGGTACATCGGGTGTTTAATCCCAGTGGTCAGTTTCTCGGGTACATCGGGTGTTTAATCCCAGTGGTCAATTTCTCTGGTACATCGGGTGTTTAATCCCAGTGGTCAATTTCTCTGGTACATCGGGTGTTTAATCCCAGTGGTCAGTTTCTCTGGTACATCGGGTGTTTAATCCCAGTGGTCAATTTCTCTGGTACATCGGGTGTTTAATCCCAGTGGTCAGTTTCTCGGGTACATCGGGTGTTTAATCCCAGTGGTCAGTTTCTCTGATACATCGGTTGTTTAATCCCAGTGGGTAGTTTCTCTGGTACATCGGGTGTTTAATCCCAGTGGTCAGTTTCTCTGGTACATCGGGTGTTTAATCCCAGTGGTCAGTTTCTCTGGTACATCGGGTGTTTAATCCCAGTGGTCAGTTTCTCTGGTACATCGGGTGTTTAATTCCAGTGGTCAGTTTCTCTGGTACATCGGGTGTTTAATCCCAGTGGTCAGTTTCTCCGGTACATCGGGTGTTTAATCCCAGTGGGTCAGTTTCTCTGGTACATCGGGTGTTTAATCCGAATGGATAGTATTTGTTGTGTTTAACATGACTGGGCAGCTGAGTGATGTGCCAGGTGTTTCTTCCTAACAGACAGGCCCTGCAGTATATCGAGGGTTAATCCCAACAAGCTGACTGGTATATCGGGAGCTTGCTGTCACCAGACAGACTCTGTAGTGTAATGGGTTCTTCATTGCAGCCTGTTTATCAGATTGGGTATTTAACCACAGCACACAGACTCTGCTTTTTCACATATTTAATGTAAGTACACAGACTCTGGTATGTTGGAGAGTCTTGGAAGGAGCTCACTTGGTCTATTGCATCTCTACTGATTCCAGCTTTTTATCTCGAGCTATGCACTCTAATGCTACCTCCCTGTATCATTTCATATTCATAGAATTTACAGCACAGAAACAGGCCATTCGGCCCAACTGGTCTGTGCTGGTGTTTATGCTCCACACAAGCCTCCTCCCACCCCATCAGCATATCCTTCTATTCCTTTCTCCCTCATGTACTTGTCCAGCTTCCCCTTAAATGCATCTGTACTATTCGCCTCAACTCCCTGTGGTAGCGAGTTCCACATTCTCGCCACTCACTGGGTAAAGACATTCCTCTTGAATTCCTTATTGGATTCATTAGTGATTATCTTATATTTATGGCCCCTAGTTTTGGATTCCCCCACAAGTGGAAATCTTCTCTATGTCTACCCTATCAAAGCCTTTCATAATCTTGAAAACCTCTATCAGGTCACCCCTCAGCCTTCTCTTTTCTAGAGAAAAGAGTCCCAGCCTGTTCAGCCTATTCCTCCTTTACAAACACTTATCCAATTCCCTTTTAAATGATGTTATAGTCTCTGCCTTAATAGTCCCTTGTGGTAAAGGATTCCATGTTCTGGTACCCACTCTCTTCAAAAAAATTCTAACGCTCCCCTTCGTTCTTTCTGGGCTAACACTCAGTCTCTGGCCTTTGTTACTGATTCACCAACCAGTGGAACAGTCTTTCACTGCTTCATAAGAATTTCATCGATCAGATCCCATTTAACCTTCCAGTTCCAATTGGCTTGTATTCCATTGAGTTTAGACGGTTGAGGTATGATCTAATTGAGATATTTAAAATGATAAAGGGGTTCGATAGGGTAGATGGAGAATATATTTCCTCTGGTGGGGGAATCCGGAACAAAAGGGCCATAACCTTAAAATTAGAGCTAGGCCGTTTAGGAGTGAAATCAGGAATTTTTCACACAAAGGGAAGTGAGAATCTGCAACTCTCGCCCAAAAGACTTTGAATGCTGGGAGTCAATTGAAATTTTCAAGACTGAAATTTATAACTTTTTGTTAGGTAAGAGTATCAAATGATATGAAGCAAAGGTGGGTAAATGGAGTTGAGGTAGAGATTGACCATGATCTAATTGAATGGAGGAACAGGCTCGAGGGGCTCCTCCTGTTCCTATGAAGATTAGGAAGAAGAAGCCATCTTATGTGGCTCCCTCTGAAACTGCGTACCCTGACTTTCGACTCTTAACTCCTCCCCGCGTAATTGCTCAATCTGAATCAGATGCTACCCTCAGCTAAGCTTCATACCCCATATCCTATCCTTCATCGACTGCTTTCTTCCACCTCTGCAACAACACCTACTTCTACCCTTACCTCAGCCCAACCTTCGCTGAGACGGTTACCCCTCCCGATTATCATTTTCCCCGCCTTCATAAACCTCCTCAAAATCTATTCAGCCATGCTTTCAGCCATCTCTCGAATACTGATGAGCATCATCTTCTCCTTTGGGAGGTGCTTTGAGTTGTTTGGCTCCATTGTAATGGATGATGCAACAACATGGCACAGCAGAAGGACAAATTGACCCTGATGGTTGCTGCTGAGAGCCTTGGAGAAGCAGTGTGGGGGTTAATGGGACAGAACTCCCACAGCCTGATGCTCATTCTCGCAACTGTGGCTCAGTAAGTGGTGGTTAACTCGGTACTTAAGTTTCTGTGTACTAAGAAAGGAGTTCCGTGCGATGACACTGTCTTGGAGTGAGTTCCACAAGCAAAAATGGCGTGGGAAGCATTGGCAGTGGGCAGTGGGCAGTGGGCAGTGGGCAGTGGGTAGTGGGCAGTGGGCATTGGCAGTGGGCATTGGCAGTGGGCAGTGGGCATTGGGCAGTGGGCAGCGGGCAGTGGCAGTGGGCAGTGGGCAGCGGGCAGTGGGCAGCGGGCAGTGGGCAGCGGGCAGCGGGCAGCGGGCAGTGGGCAGCGGGCATTGGGCAGTGGGCAGTGGGCAGTGGGCAGCGGGCAGTGGGCAGCGGGCAGCGGGCAGCGGGCAGCGGGCAGTGGCAGCGGGCAGTGGGCATTGGCAGTGGGCATTGGCAGTGGGCAGTGGGCATTGGGCAGTGGGCAGTGGGCAGTGGGCATTGGCAGTGGGCAGTGGGCAGTGGGCAGTGGGCATTGGCAGTGGGCATTGGCAGTGGGCAGTGGGCAGTGGGCAGTGGCAGTGGGCAGTGGGCAGCGGGCAGCGGGCAGTGGCAGTGGGCAGTGGGCAGCGGGCAGTGGGCAGTGGGCAGCGGGCAGTGGCAGTGGGCAGTGGGCAGCGGGCAGTGGCAGTGGGCAGCGGGCAGTGGCAGCGGGCAGCGGGCAGTGGCAGTGGGCAGTGGCAGTGGGCAGCGGGCAGTGGGTATTGGGCAGCGGGCAGTGGCAGCGGGCAGTGGGCAGTGGGCAGTGGGTATTGGGCAGTGGCAGTGGGCAGTGGGTATTGGGCAGCGGGCAGTGGCAGTGGGCAGTGGGCAGTGGGCAGTGGGCAGTGGGCAGTGGGTATTGGGTATTGGGCAGCGGGCAGTGGCAGCGGGCAGTGGGCAGTGGGCAGTGGGTATTGGGCAGCGGGCAGTGGCAGCGGGCAGTGGGCAGTGGGCAGCGGGCAGTGGGTATTGGGCAGTGGGCAGTGGGTATTGGGCAGTGGGCAGCGGGCAGTGGGTATTGGGCAGTGGGCAGTGGGTATTGGGCAGCGGGCAGTGGCAGCGGGCAGTGGCAGTGGGCAGTGGGCAGTGGGCAGTGGGCAGTGGGTATTGGGCAGCGGGCAGTGGCAGCGGGCAGTGGGCAGTGGGCAGTGGGCAGCGGGCAGTGGGTATTGGGCAGCGGGCAGTGGCAGCGGGCAGTGGCAGCGGGCAGCGGGCAGCGGGCAGTGGCAGTGGGCAGTGGCAGTGGGCAGTGGGCAGCGGGCAGTGGGTATTGGGCAGCGGGCAGTGGCAGCGGGCAGTGGGCAGTGGGCAGTGGGCAGCGGGCAGTGGCAGCGGGCATTGGGCAGTGGCAGCGGGCAGTGGGTAGTGGGCAGCGGGCAGTGGCAGCGGGCAGTGGGCAGTGGCAGCGGGCAGTGGGCAGTGGGCAGCGGGCAGTGGGCAGTGGGCACGCCTTATTGATGTTTTGGATGGATCAGCAGAACATTGAGGTGCAGCTGCAGCAGCTCTTGCACTCCGCTCCAAACAGCTGCTGTGATGCACTTGCAGTGTAATGGTGTAGAGCACCACTCACAGTCCAAGCAGTCTCACTGCTGTGGGACAGGGTGATTCGTGGCATGTATTTTGTCCAGCACTAACAACTTGGGACGACACAGTAATGTTCTGCGGCTCAGCTCATGAAATCAAACACAGGAAAATTAGTATTTTTAAAAACAACCTTAAATTTTTTCTTTTTCTTCTTTTCACGTTCCGTTTTCAATCTGTTTGTGCTTGTCTCTTTAGTTAACCGACCCTCCTCCTCTACCTTGTGTCATTTGAAAGCCTCCTGGCTATCCCTAATGCTACTCCACATCCTCACTCAAGCACATTGACCTGCACTGTCCTGTATTCGGTTTTGATTAGTCTGGGAATGAATTTTGATTCTGTCACACTAACATTTCCTTAAGTGCCTCCCACGTTTCTCCTGTAGATCTCTCCTCCATTGTCATATCCCAGTTTACCATTTTTTTAAAACTCACTTTGCATTCCCTTGAAGTCTGGTATTGCAAAGTCTAATATGTTTGTATTATTTATGCATGACATCACGAGCATTTCCGATCTATTGACACCATCAGAATGGTACCGGGGATGAGGGACTTCAGTTACGCAGAGAGACTGAGAGAAGCTGGGATTGTTCTCCTTAGACCAGAGAAGGTTAAGGGGAGATTTAATAGAGGTGTTCAAATTATGAGTGTTTTTGATAGTGAAAAAGGAGAAACTGTTTCCACTGGCAGGAGGGTCGGTAACCAGAGGACACAGATTGAAGATAATTGGCAAAAGAACCAGAGGGGAGATGAGGGAAAAAAGTTTCTGCAGCGAATTGTCATGATCTGGAATGCGCTGCCTGAAAGGGCGGTGGAAGCAGATTCAATAGTAACTTTCAAAAGGGAATTGGATAAATACTTGAAAAGGAAAGATTTTGCAGCACTTTGGGGAAAGAGCAGAGGAGTGAGACAAATTGGATAGCTCTTTCAAAGAGCCAGCACTGGCCCGATGGGCAGAATGACCTGTGCTGTATGATCCTAGATGCTCCGCTACAGCTGCTTCATGCTGCTTGCAAGGTAAGTGCACCGTTAAAGGGACGGTGACCTGTGGTGTTGCTTGGAGGACACAGGGCGCTGCTCGGCTTCTCTCCTCACCAGCGTGGGGTGTCACTTGGAGTTGGTGGCTGGGATTTATCAGTTTGTTCAAACATTAGTTCAGCTCAGGATTCATGATGGAAGTAAATTGTATGCACTGCCTACTCCTGAATCGATGCCAACTGGAGATTAATCCAAACTCGGTCTCTGGTTCATTTGGAGGATTCATGTAGACTCATTTGGGGGAAAATCTTCAACTTCCCTTTTGAAATGGGCTTCTTTGAGAGTGTGGATTCTTGTTCCCCCTAACCCAATCTGGATAAGATGCTCCATCAATTTGCCTTCAGCTATCCCTGGCACTATCACTGTGTTTTGTTTGTAAAGTTCCTCCATCTGTCAGCCCACAAGACAGTCTAGCTGTCGAGAATCTGTTGAACTCTTTGCAGCTGTATTACAGGTTTCTTTACAGCGAGAAGCCAAGGCCCATAGAGTAGATCATCACCGAATTTCAGAGAGAATGAGTGAAATAAATCAAGAAATAATTAATAGGTGACATCAAAGCTTGGGTTTTGAAAGACTGTAGGTTGTAAGAGGAAGGGAAGACTAAGGGAGGCGACACGGCGTGTAACGCAGGGCGATGTAGGGTGTGACACGGCATGTAACGCGGGGAGACGGGGGGTGTAACGCGGGGCGACGGGGGGTGTAACGCGGG
>JASTWF010000113.1:607500-757715 GCA_030390025.1 Squalus acanthias | reverse complement strand
GGAAGGAGAGGCCCTTGGCGTCCTTAACATTGACTCTGGACCCCATGAAGTCTCATGGCTTGGGGTCAAGTATGGGCAAGGAAACCTCCTGCTGATTACCACCTACCGCCCTCCCTCAGCTGATGAATCAGTACTCCTCCATGTTGAACACCACTTGGAAGAAACACTGAGGGAAGCAAGGGCCCAGAATGTACTCTGGGTGGGGGACTTCAATGTCCATCAACAAGAGTGGCTCGGGAGCACCACTACTGACCGAGCTGGCAGAGTCCTGAAGGACATAGCTACCAGACTGGGTGAGAGAACCAACACGAGGGGAAAAACCTACTTGACCTCGTCCTCACCAATCTACCTTTCATAGATGCATCTGTCCATGATAGTATTGGTAGAAGTGACTACCGCACAGTCCTTGTGGAGAGGAAGTCCTGTCTTTACACTACATCGTGTTGTGTGGCACTACCACCATGCTAAATGGGACAGATTCAGAACAGATTTATCGGCTCAAAACTGGGCATCTGTGGGGCAGCAGCAGAATTGTATTCCACCACAATCTGTAACCTCATGGCCTGGCATATCCCTCACTCTACCATTACCACCAGGCGACCAACCCTGGTTCAATAAGGAGTGTAGAAGAGCAGCACCAGGCGTACCCAAAAATGCGGTGCATACCTGGGGAAGCTGCAACACAGGACTACAAACATGCTAAAAAGCGGAAGCAGCATGCTATAGACAGGGCTAAGCGATCCCACAAACAACGGATCAGATCAAAGCTCTGCAGTCCTGCCACATCCAGTCGTGAATGGTGGTGGACCATTAAACAACTAACGGGAGGAGGAGGCTCCATGAATATCCCCATCCTCAATGATGGCAGAGCTCAGCATGTGAATGCAAAAGACAAGGCTGAAGCGTTTGCAACCATCTTCAGCCAGAAATGCAGAGTGGATGATTCATATTGGCCTCCTCCTGAGGTCCCCACCATCACAGAAACCAGTCTCCAGGCAAGTAGATTAATTCCACGTGATATCAAGAAACGGCTGAGCGCACTGGATACAGTAAAGGCTGTGGGCCCCGACAACATCCTGGCTGTCGTGCTGAAGACTTGTGCTCCAGAACTAGCTGCACCTCTAGCCAAGCTGTACTAGTACTGCACTGGCATCTACCCGACAATGTGGAAAACTGCCCAGGTATGTCCTGTCCACAAAAAAGCAGGACAAATCCAATCTGGCCAATTACCGCCCCATCAGTCTACTCTCAATCATCAACAAAGTGATGGAAGGTGTCATTGACAGTGCTATCAAGTGAGACTTACTCACCAATAACCTGCTCACCGATGCTCAGTTTGGGTTCCGCCAGGACCACTTGGCTCCAGACCTCATTACAGCCTTGGTCCAAACATGGACAAAAGAGCTGAATTCCAGAGGTGAGGTGAGAGTGACTGCCCTTGACATCAAGGCAGCATTTGACTGAGTCTGGCATCAAGGAGCCCTAGTAAAATTGAAGTCAATGGGAATCGGGGGAGGGGGGGAAACTCGCCACTGGCTGGAGTCATACCTAGCACAAAGGAAGATGGTTGTGGTGGTTGGAAGTCAATCATCACAGCCCCAGGACATCGCTGCAGGATTTCCTCAGGGCAGTGTCCTAGACCCAACCATCTTCAGCTGTTTCATCAATGACCTTCCCTCCAACATAAGGTCAGAAATGGGGATGTTCGCTGATGACTGCAGTGTTCAGTTCCATTCGCAACTCCTCAGATAATGAAGCAGTCCATGCCCGCATGCAGCAAGACCTGGATGACATTCAGGCTTGGGCTGATAAGTGGCAGGTAACATTCGTGCCACACAAGTGCCAGGTAATGACTATCTCCAACAAGCGAGAGCCTAACCACCGCCCCTTGACATTTAATGACATTACAATCGTTGAATCCCCCACCATCAACATCCTGGGGGTCACCATTGACCAGAAACTTAACTGGACCAGCCACATAAATACTGTGGCAACAAGAGCAGGTCAGAGGCTGGGTATTCTGCGGCGAGTGTCTCACCTCCTGACTCCCCAAAGCCTTTCCACCATCTACAAGGCACAAGTCAGGAGTGTGATGGAATTCTCTCCACTTGCCTGGATGAGTGCAGCTCCAACAACACTCAAGAAGCTCGACACCATCCAGAACAAAGCAGCCCGCTTGATTGGCACCCCATCCACCACCTTAAACATTCTCTCCTTCCACCACCGGCGTACCATGGCTGCAGTGTGTACCATCTACAAGATAGAAACATAGAAAAATAGGAGCAGGAGTAGGCCATTCGGCCCTTCGAGCCTGCTCCGTCATTCAATATGATCATGGCTGATCCTTTATCTCAATACCATATTCCTGTGCTCTCTCCATACCCCTTGATGCCTTTTGTGTCTAGAAATCTATCTATCTCCTTCTTAAATATATTCAGTGACTTGGCCTCCACAGCCTTCTGTGGTAGAGAATTCCACAGGTTCACCACCCTCTGAGTGAAGAAATTTCTCCTCATCTCAGTCCTAAATGTCCTACCCCGTATCCTGAGACTGTGACCCCTCGTTCTAGACCCCCCAGCCAAGTGAAACATCCTCCCTGCATCCAGTCTGTCTTGCCCAGTCAGAATTTTATATGTTTCAATGAGATCCCCTCTCATTCTTTTAAACTCTAGTGGATCCAGGCCTAGTCGACCCATTTTCTCCTCATACGACAGACCTGCCATCCCAGGAATCAGTCTGGTGAACCTTCGCTGCACTCCCTCTGTGGCAAGTATATCCTTTCTTAGGTAAGGAGACCAAAACTGCACACAGTACTCCAGGTGTGGTCTCACCAAGGCCCTGTATAACTGTAGTAAGACATCCTTGCTCCTGTACTCAAATCCTCTTGCAATGAAGGCCAACATACCATTTGCTTTCCTAACTGCTTGCTGCACCTGCATGTTTGCTTTCAGTGACTAGTGTATAAGGACACCCAGGTCCCTTTGTACATCAGCATTTCCCAATCTATCACCATTTAAATAATACACTAACTTTCTGTTTTTCCTACCGAAGTGGATAACTTCACATTTATCCACGTTATACTGCATCTGCCATGTATTTGCCCACTCACTCAACTTGTCTAAATTGCCTTGAAGCCTCTTTGCATCCTCCTCACAACTCACAATCTCACTTAGTTTCATGTCGTCAGCAAACTTGGAAATATTACATTTGGTTCCCTCATCCAAATCATTGATATATATTGTGAATAGCTGGGGCCCAAGCACTGATCCCTGTGGTACCCCACTAGTCACCGCCTGACACCCCGAAAAAGACCCATTTATTCCTACTCTCTGTTTCCTGTCTGTTAACCAATTTTCAATCCATGCCAGTATATTACCCCCAATCCCATGTGCTTTAATTTTGCACACTAACCTCTTATGTGGGACTTTATCAAAGGCCTTCTGAAAATCCAAATACACCACATCCACTGGTTCTCCCTTATCTATTCTACCAGTTACATCCTCAAAAAACTCCAGTAGGTTTGTCAAACACGATTTCCCTTTCATAAATCCATGTTGACTTTGTCTAATCCCATTGATATTTTCTAAGTGTCCTGTTATCACATCCTTTATAATAGACTCTAGCATTTTCCCTATTACTGATGTTAGGCTGTAGTTCCCTGTTTTCTCTCCCCCTCCTTTTTTAAATACTGGGGTTACATTTGCCACCCTCCAATCTGCAGGAACTGTTCCATAATCTATAGAATTTTGGAAGATGACAACCAATGCATCCACTATTTCCACAGCTACCTCTTTTAGTACTCTGGGATGCTGATTATCAGGTGCTGGAGATTTATCAGCTTTCAGTCCCATTAATTTCTCCAGTACTATTTTTTTACAAATACTAATTTCCTTTAATTCCTCCTTCTCACTAGACCCTTGGTTCCCTAGCATTTCTGGGAAGTTATTTGTGTCCTCTTCCGTGAACACAGAACCAAAGTATTTGTTTAATTGCTCTGCCATTTCCTTGTTCCCCATTATAAATTCTCCCTGTTTCTGACTGTAAGGGACCTACATTTGTCTTCACTAATCTTTTTCTTTTTACATACTTGTGGAAACTTTTACAATCCGCTTTTATGTTCCTTGCAAGTTTACTCTCATACTTTATTTTTCCCCTCTTAATCAATCACTTTGTTCTTTTATTGCTAAACTCTAAACTACTACCCAATCTATCACAGCCAACTCACTCCTCATACCTTCATAGTTTCCTTTGTTTAGATTTGGGACCCTAGTTTCGGATTGGACTTCTTCACTGTCCATCTTAATGAAGAATTCTATCATGCTATGGCCACTCTTCCCTAAAGGACCCCACACAACAAGATTATTAATTAACCCCTTCTCATTGCACAATACCCAATCTAGGATAGCCTGTTCCCTAGTTGGCTCCTCAACGTACTGGTCGAAAAAACCATCTCGTACACACTCCAGGAATTTATCCTTCACGGTATTATTGCTAATTTGGTTTGGCCAGTCTATTTGCAGATTAAAGTCATCCATGATTACTGTAGTACCCTTGTTACATGCATCTCTAATTTCCTGTTTGATGCCATCCCCTACATTACCACTACTGTTTGGAGGCCTATAGACAACTCCCACCAATGTTTTCTGCCCCTTGGTGCTTCTTAGCTCCACCCAGACTGATTCTACATCTTGATTTTCTGAGCCAATATCCTTTCTCACTATTGCTCTGATTTCATCCTTTACTAACAAGGCCACCCCACCTCCTTTTCCTTTTCGCCTGTCCTTCCTAAATATCGAATATCCTTGGATATTCAGCTCCCAGCCTTGGTCACCCTGCAGCCATGTCTCCGTAATCGCAATTATATCGTATCCGTTTACATCTATTTGCGCTGTTAATTCGTCTACCTTATTATGAATGCTTCGTGCATTCAGATACAGTGCCTTTAGATTTGTCTTTTTAACATTTTTAGACATCTTAACATTTTTTTGTACTATGGCCCTATTTGTCTTATTACCATTTTTTCTTACCCGGACCCTATTTGTTAGTGCACTCCTTTGTTTGTACGCTTTGTCCCTTCCTGACACAATCTGGTTATCCTTACCCCAATCACTTTCCTGCACTGCTTCCTTGTCTTTTCTCTTTAGCATTCTAGATTTCTCTCCACCGGGACCCTCCCCCCCTTATTTGGTTTAAAGCCCTATCTACCTCCCTAATTATTCGATTCGCTAGAACTCTGGTCCCAGCATGGTTCAGGTGTAGTCCGTCCCAACGGAACAGCTCTCTCTTTCCCCAGTACTGGTGCCAGTGCCCAGTGCACTGCAGCAACTCGCCAAGGTTTCTTCGGCAGCACCTCCAAAACCCACAACCTCTACCACCTAGAAGGACAAGGGCAGCAGGCGCATGGGAACAGCACCACCTCCAAGTTCCCCTCCAAGTCGCACACCAGCCTGACTTGGAAATATATCGGCTGTTCCTTCATCGTCGCTGGGTCAAAATCCTGGAACTCCCTCCCTAACAGCACTGTGGGAGCACCTTCACCACATGGACTGCAGCGGTTCAAGAGGCGGCTCACCACCACCTTCTCGAGGGCAATTAGGGATGGGCAATAAATGCAGGTCTCGCCAGCGACGCCCACATCCCAGGAACGAATAAAAAAAGAACTGCTTCATCAGCTGAGGGAGGGCAGTTGGTGGTAATCGCTGGCGAAGGGATAAGGAGTAGTTTGTGTTTCACTGGGTGCTCAGAGTTGCAGCTTTGTTAATCGCCCCTGGCAGTGTCGCCGACTTTCAATGCGGAGGTTGCTCGGGTTTCATGCACTCTGGGACGAATTGGTACTTTTTTCCCAATACTTTAAACAGGAAACCAAGCTGGGGAAAAACGTGTCTCAGATTTCGCTGGCTGCAATCCAGATGAATACTCTGTAATTACTCGAGGCAACTGGCCAGAGAAAGCATCACTCAACGTTAAATCGATGTTTATATTGCTCTGTTTTTATAGTGGAAGGGAAGTGAAGTAAAAAAAGAAACTGGGGATGAACTGAGAGCGCAGGCTAACTCCAGATGTTACAAAGGGTGTACCTGATGGCAGTACAGTTAGAGAAATGGTCCATCAGACTCCCCCAGGAACGCTGGAGAGGATGGAGGTGGAGCAGGATCCTTCGGTGCAACGCTCTGAGGTGAAGTAGCCCCAGTGAATGATCTATTGCATCATTTCCAGACTCACCGGCAGCGGCAACAGCGAGAGCGGCCCTTGGAGGAGCCTGAGCGAGGCCAGCCGAGAGTATAAGGAACGGGAGAGAGAGCGAGGCCCAGACTCACCGGCAGCGAGAGCGGCCCTGGGAGGAACCTGAGCGAGGCCAGCGGGGAGTATAAGGAGCGGGAGAGAGAGCGAGGCCCAGACTCACCAGCAGCGAGAGTGGCAGCAGCGAGAGCGGCCCTGGGAGGAGCCGGAGCAACAGCGGGCAGTATAAGGAGCGGGAGAGAGAGCGAGGCCCAGACTCACCGGCAGCAGCGAGAGCGGTCTTGGGAGGAGCCTGAGCAAGGCCAGCCGGGAGTATAAGGAGCGGGAGAGAGAGCGAGGCCCAGACTCACCGGCAGCAGCGAGAGCGGTCTTGGGAGGAGCCTGAGCAAGGCCAGCCGGGAGTATAAGGAGCGGGAGAGAGAGCGAGGCCCAGACTCACCGGCAGCAGCGAGAGCGGTCTTGGGAGGAGCCTGAGCAAGGCCAGCCGGGAGTATAAGGAGCGGGAGAGAGAGCGAGGCCCAGACTCACCGGCAGCAGCGAGAGCGGTCTTGGGAGGAGCCTGAGCAAGGCCAGCCGGGAGTATAAGGAGCGGGAGAGAGAGCGAGGCCCAGACTCACCGGCAGCAGCGAGAGCGGTCTTGGGAGGAGCCTGAGCAAGGCCAGCCGGGAGTATAAGGAGCGGGAGAGAGAGCGAGGCCCAGACTCACCGGCAGCAGCGAGAGCGGTCTTGGGAGGAGCCTGAGCAAGGCCAGCCGGGAGTATAAGGAGCGGGAGAGAGAGCGAGGCCCAGACTTACCGGCAGCAGCGAGAGCGGTCTTGGGAGGAGCCTGAGCAAGGCCAGCCGGGAGTATAAGGAGCGGGAGAGAGAGCGAGGCCCAGACTCACCGGCAGCAGCGAGAGCGGCCCTCAACAGGCAACATTCGAAAGTGACGTCAGAGATTAAAAGTGACGTCGGCACAAGGGAAGCAGCTGATTGGTGAGTAGTGGGTGAGTGTTTTTTTTTTAAGTTTAAAGCTTATTCTGTTAAGTTAGTTCTTAGGGGGAAAAATTCAGTTGGTTGCGCCTCCTGTTAGCGCCTTAAGAGGGTGCTAATGGGGCGCAAAGCAACTAGCGCCCAGGCGCGACGATGTTTGCGCTGCTCGCAAAATTAACTAGACATTTTGCGGCGGCGCTAAACACTACCGACACGATGTCCTGCGCCGGCAGATCGTGACGTCAGGCGAGTGTGCAACGCCCCGGTAGCGACCCGGTGCGGATATTGAGTGGCGCCCCCTGCCTTACCGCCTGCCGCTAGCAACGACAGGTTGAGGGGAGCGTTTTCACAGTCAGGAAGGGACTGGGGGAGCGCTATTTAAAGGCGACCGCTTCCTGCCTTTTATTGTTGGTGACATTTTTGAACCATGCATTCTGAGAGAGAAAGAGAGAGACTTCTAGAGAGATTCAACGCTGTGTGAAGGAGTTTTGGGTACTGAGCAGCACTTTGCAGGTTCATTTTGATTTGCCCTTCCTTGTATCGATTTAAAAGAGACTGTGGGGGCTGCACTCTGAGCTCTTTCCCTGGTTCTCTCCATTGTTCTTTCCAGCCGATTTGATGTACAGGTCTCTCCAGGCCGAGATTCAAGGCTGCAATGAGCAGGATGTGGATGGAAAGCAAGATCAACCCTCCCCTTTAAGAACTGGCCGGCGCCATTGTGTCTGTGTTCCATTGCTGACTGACATCACATGAGCTTCGCCAGCGCTCTGAGTTAGCGCCTCGCTCCTCGGCCTTTACGCCTTAAGACAGATGTGTAGCGCCTGATTTAGCGCTCCAATCACCTCCAGGGGCGATAAAAGTCAAGTTTGCAGTCGGAGGCAATAATTAGCGCCAGGCGCTAATCTTTGCGCCCGGCCAATAATTGCGCCCCAAATGGGGCGATACTGAATTTCTCCCCCTTAGTCTTTAAATAAAGTGTAGTTCTTAGTCTTTTAACTAGTCTGTTAGATAAAGGGATGACAGGAATGGCAGGGCAACTCAGTCTGGCGGAGTGCACATCCTGTGGCATGTGGAAAGTCATGGACGCTTCGCGTTGCATGGATGACTACATGTGCAGTAAGTGTCAGCAGCTGCAACGACTCGAGCGACGGTTTACGGAGCTTGAGCGGCGACTGGAGTCACTGTGGTGCATCCGGGAGGCTGAGAACTACGTGGGTAGCACGTTTAGTGAGGTGGTCACCCCGCAGCCTAAGAGAGAGTGGACAGAGAGCAAGTGGATGACCACCAGACAGAAGAAGACCAGGCAGGCAGTGCAGGAGGCCCCGGAGGGCATCTCGCTCTCCAACCGATATTCTATTCTGAGTACTGGTGGGGCGATGGTCCCTCTGAGGAGTGCAGTCAGAGCCAAGTCCTCGGCACCATGGGTGGCTCCGCTGCACAGGGGGGGAGGAAAAATAGTGGAAGAGCAATAGTGGTAGAGGATTCAATAGTGGTAGGGGATTCACTAGTGAGGGGAGTAGACAGGCATTTCTGCGGCCGCAGACGTGACTCCAGGATGGTATGTTGCCTCCCTGGTGCCAGGGTCAAGGATGTCACCGAACGGCTGCAGAGCATTCTGGGGGGAAAGGGTGAACAGCCAGAGGTCATTGTCCATATCGGTACCAATGACATAGGTAGTATGCAGTATGCAGTACAAAGGGATCTGGGGGTCTTGGTGCAAGAAAATCAAAAAGTTAGTATGCAGGTGCAGCAGGTGATCAAGAAAGCCAATGGAATGTTGGCTTTTATTGCTAGGGGGATAGAATATAAAAACAGGGAGGTATTGCTGCAGTTGTATAGGGTATTGGTGAGACCACACCTGGAGTACTGCATACAGTTTTGGTGTCCATACATAAGAAAAGACATACTTGCTCTCGAGGCAGTACAAAGAAGGTTCACTCGGTTAATTCCGGGGATGAGGGGGTGGACATACGAGGAGAGGTTGAGTAGATTGGGACTCTACTCATTGGAGTTCAGAAGAATGAGAGGCGATCTTATTGAAACATATAAGATTGTGAAGGGGCTTGATTGGGTGGACACGGTGAGGATGTTCCCAATGATGGGTGAAACTAGAACTAGGGGACATAATCTTAGAATAAGGGGCTGCTCTTTCAAAACTGAGATGAGGAGAAACTTTTTCACTCAGAGGGTAGTGGGTCTGTGGAATTTGCTACCCCAGGAAGCTGTGGAAGCTACTTCATTAAATAAATTTAAAACAGAAATAGACCGTTTCCTAGAAGTAAAGGGAATTAGGGGTTACGGGGAGCGGGCTGGAAATTGGACATGAGTTTGAGTTCGGATCGGTCAAGGCCCTGTGGGTGGCGGAGCGGGCCCAGGGGCCGAGTGGCCTGGTCCTGCTCCTACTTCTTGTGTTCTTTAGAGTTGAGGTTGGATCAGATCAGCCATGATCTCATTGAATGGCGGAGCAGGCTCGAGGGGCCGATTGGTCTACTCCTGCTCCTATTTCTTATGTTCTTATGTAAGAGGGATGAGGTCCTGCAGGCAGATTTCAGGGAGCTAGGAGTCAGATTAAAAAACAGGCCTCAAAGGTAGTAATCTCCGGATTACTCCCGGTGCCATGTGCTAGTGAGTCCAGAAATAGGAGGATAGAGCAGATGAATGCATGGCTGGAAGGATGGTGCAGGAGGGAGGGCTTTAGATTCCTGAGGCATTGGGACCGTTTCTGGGGGAGGTGGGACCTGTACAAGCCGACGGGTTGCACCTCAACAGAGCTGGGACCAATATCCTCGCGGGGGGGTTTGCTAGTGCTGTTGGGGAGGGTTTAAACTAGCTTGGCAGGGGGATGGGAACCTAAGTATAGAGTCAATAGGGAGGGAAGAAAAACTGGAATTGGAAAACAAAAATGTAGAAAGTAAATTGGAAGGACAGAGGAATCAAGGGCTAGATAGTAGTCAACAAGGAGGTTTGCCTGTACTAAATGGTATATACTTCAATGCAAGGAGTATAGTGAACAAGGCAGATGAGCTGAGGGCACAGGTAGATACTTGGGACTATGATATTATAGCTATTACAGAGACGTGGCTGAAAGAGGGGCAGGTATGGCAGCTCAACATTCCTGGTTACAGGATTTTCAGACGGGATAGAGAGGGAGGTAAAAAGGGAGGGGGGGTCGCGGTATTGATTAAAGAAACTATTACAGCTGTGAGGAGGGATGATATGTAGGAGGATCATCAAACGAGGCCATATGGGTCGAATTGAAAAACAAAAAAGAGGCGATCACACTGCTGGGAGTGTACTACAGACCCACAAACAGTGAGAGGGAGATAGAAGAACAAATATGTAGACAAATTTCTGAGAAGTGCAAAAACTATAGGGCAGTAATAGTAGGGGATTTCAACTACCCCAATATTAACTGGGATAAAATTAGTGTGAAGGGTGTAGATGGTGCGGAATTCCTAAAATGCATCCAGGAGAACTTTTTTAGCCAGTATGTAGCAAGCCCAACAAGGGAGGGGTCGGTTCTGGACTTAGTTTTAGGGAATGAAACTGAGCAGGTAGAAGGCGTATCAGTGGGGGAGCATTTTGGTGCTAGTGACCATAATTCTGATAGATTAAGGTAGTTCTGGAAAAGGACAAGGATAGACCAGGAATAAAAATTCTAAATTGGGGAAAAGCAAATTTTGCTAAGCTCAGAGGGGATTTAGCCATAGTGGACTGGAAACAGCTACTTGAAGGTAAATCAGTGTCAGAGCAGTGGGAGGCATTCAAGGAGGAGAGCCGGAGGGTTCAGACCAAATATGTGCCCTTAAAGAAAAAAGGTGGGACTAACAAATCTAGAGCCCCTGGATGTCTAGGGACATACAGGGTAGGATAAAGAAAAAAAGGGAGGCGTATGACAGATACTGAGGGCTAAATACCCCAGAATCTTTAGAGGAGTTCAGAAAGTGCAGGGGTGCAATTAAAAAGGATATTAGGAAAGCAAAGAGAGAGCATGAAAAATTCTTGGCAAGTAAAATCAAGGAAAACCCAAAGATGTTTTATAAATATATTAAGAGTAAGAGGATAACAAAGAAAGGGTAAGGCCTATTAGAGATCATGAGGGTAATCTGTGTGTGGAGGCGGGAGATGTCGGTAGGGTTCTTAATGAATACTTTGCATCTGTTTTCACAAAGGAGAGGGGCGAAGCAGACATTGCTATCAGGGGGGAGTGTGAAATATTAGATGAAATAAACATAGTGAGAGAGGAATTATTAAGGGGTTTAGCAGCTTTAAAAGTGGATAAATCCCCAGGCCCAGATGAAATGTATCCCAGGCTGTTAAGCGAAGCAAAAGAGGAAATAGCACAGGCCCTGACCATCATTTTCCAATCCTCTCTGGCTTCAGGTGTGGTACTGGAGGACTGCTAATGTGGTACCCTTGTTTAAAAAGGGAGAAAAGGATAGACCGAGTATTTACAGGCCAGTCAGCCGAACCTCAGTGGTGGGAAAATTATTGGAAAGCATTCTGAAGGACAGGATAAATCTTCATTTAGAAAGACACGAATTAATCAAGGATAGTCAGCACGGATTTGTTAAGGGAAGGTCGTGTCTGACAAACTTGATTGAATTTTTTGAGGAGGTAACAAGGAGGGTAGATGAGGGTAGTGCATTTGATGTAGTGTATCTGGACTTTAGCAAGGCATTTGATAAGGTTCCACATGGCAGACTGGTCACGAAGTTAAAAGCCCATGGGATCCAGGGCAAAGTGTCAAGTTGGATTCAAAACTGGCTCGGAGGCAGGAAGCAGAGGGTAATGGTTGATGGGTGTTTTTGTGACTGGAAGGCTGTTTCCAATGGGGTTCCGCAGGGCTCAGTACTAGGTCCCTTGCTTTTTGTCGTATATATCAGTGATCTAGACTTGAATATAGGGGGTATGATTAAGAAGTTTGCAGATGATACTAAAATCGGCTGTGTGGTTGATACTGAAGAAGGAAGCTGTCGACTGCAGGAAGATATCAATAAATTGGTCAGGTGGGCAGAACTGTGGCAAATGGAATTCAATCCGGAGAAGTGTGAGGTAATACATTTGGGGAGGGCTAACAAGGAAAGGGAATACACATTAAATGGTAGGACACCGAGTAGTGTAGAGGAACAAAGGGACCTTGGAGTGCATGTCCACAGATCCCTGAAGGTAGCAGGCTAGGTAGATAAGGTGGTTAAGGCGGCATACGGAATGCTTGCCTTTATTAGCCATGGCATAGAATACAAGATTGAGAGGTCGCACAACACCAGGTTATAGTCCAACAGTTTTATTTGAAATCACAAGCTTTCGGAGCTATCGATTTGCTCCTTCCTCAGGTGAAGTAAATTAGATACAGAATCTCCAAAGCATATAT
Source organism: Squalus acanthias (assembly GCA_030390025.1). NCBI lineage: Eukaryota > Metazoa > Chordata > Chondrichthyes > Squaliformes > Squalidae > Squalus > Squalus acanthias. The sequence goes on along the minus strand of JASTWF010000113.1, from coordinate 745,129 downwards.
AGATGGAAAACAAAGAATGTGTACTTTACAATTGCAGACCAATAAATTAAATCATCCTGACTATCTGCCGAGGTGTGATAAAGTTAATTAAGCAATTGTAAAGTACACATTCTTTGTTTTCCATCTATATATGCTTTGGAGATTCTGTATCTAATTTACTTCACCTGAGGAAGGAGCAAATCGATAGCTCCGAAAGCTTGTGATTTCAAATAAAACTGTTGGACTATAACCTGGTGTTGTGCGACCTCTCAATTTTGTCCACCCCAGTCCAACACCGGCATCTCCGCATCATAGAATACAAGAGCAGGGGGTTATGCGTCAACTGTATAAAACACTAGTTAGGCCTCAGCTCGAGTACTGCGTGCAGTTCTGGTCACCACATTACAGGAAAGATGTGATTGCACTGGAGAGGGTACAGAGGAGATTTACAAGGATGTTGCCGGGAGTAGAGAATCTTAGCTATGAGGAAAGACTGGATAGGCTGGGTCTGCTTTTCTTGGAACAGAGGAGGCTGAGGGGAGACATTATTGAGGTGTATAAAATTATGAGGGACATAGATAAAGTGGATAGAAAGGACCTATTTCCCTTAGCAGAAGGGTCAAAAACCAGGGGGCACAGATTTAAAGTAATTGGTGGCAGGTTTAGAAGGGATTTGAGGGGAAATTTCTTCACCCAGAGGGTTGTGGGGGTCTGGAACTCACTGCCTGAAAGGGTGGTAGAGGCAGGAACCCTAACCACATTTAAAAAGTACTTGGATGTGCACTTGGGATGCTCTAACCTGCAGGGCTACGGACCAAGAGCTGGGAAGTGGAATTAGGCTGGATAGCTCTTTGTTGGCTGGTGCGGACACGATGGGCCGAAATGGCCTCCTTCCGTGCTGTAACTTGCTATGATTCTATGATTGATAGGTTGCTGGGCAGCTCTCTAGTTTGTGACCCAAGCCAGCACCTTATTGTCCTAATGGCTGGGGGTCTCGCTCAATACATCCATGGCCGGATTGATGAATTTCCTGGATCTGTCTGTGGCCCAGTGCAAAGGCTCAAAAGTGGAAATTTGACCTTTGCCCTCTCCGCAGGCACTACCTGACCTGCTGAGTGGAAACTTTGACCTTTGCCCTCTCCGCAGGCACTACCTGACCTGCTGAGTGGAAACTTTGACCTTTGCCCTCTCCGCAGGCATTACCTGACCTGCTGAGTGGAAACTTTGACCTTTGCCCTCTCCGCAGGCACTACCTGACCTGCTGAGTGTTTTCAGCATTTTCTGTTTTTGTTTCTGATTTCCAGCATCTGCAGTATTTTGTTTTCTGCCAACTCTGTTTTGATTGTCTGCAACGTGTATCCATTTGAGAATGGCGTGTAGCTGAACTATCCAAGAATCTTAGCCATTTGGGGAGCATTACGCCACATAGGAATTGCTGGACCAATAAAAACCCAGGTCCATCGAGTTCACCTTCTCCCATCCTGGTAGTCGCAGGATAATGGAGCTGTTGACTAAACATAGCGATCAGTCTTTATCAACTAGTCTACAACAGACCCAGACACAAGGCGAGGGAAACTCCAGTGGTGGAGAGCTTTGGAAACCAGAGGTCCAAAGTCACCATTTTCCTCCTAAGCCTGCTACTGTCGCCACACATCATGTCTCAAACTTCTCATATACTGTATTCCATCCGAATTCTTTGGGGCACTGCATCCAAAGTAGCTTTAGCGTCAGCTTTGGTTCAGTGGTAACACTCTCGCCTTTGAGTCAGGAGGTGGTGGGTTCAAGCCCCACTTAAGGACTTACATCAGGGGAAATATTCGGCATTTTGGGACGCTAACATTAGCGCCAGCGCCCGCGGAATTCAGTTTTTGGGCGGTGCGTTCTGCAGCGCTGCGCACTGGGCCATGTAGCGCTGCCGCATGGAAGGGCTCTTCCCCTCATTAAAGGGGAGGGCCCAAGCCCACAACTCTGCGGGGCCCTACCTGGACCACCGGGGAGTGGGGTGCCGTGCCAGCAGCTCGGCACACAAGAGGAGTGCCGGGCTGCCAGGTCGCGGCACGGACCCCGTGTTCAAAGAGGCAACGGGCCGCGACAAGTAAGGCGGACGATTTTTTTTCCCCCGCTCGCCACCTCCCCTTTACTTAGCGCCCCGTGTGCCTCCTGCTGCTCTGTTCCTGCCCCTGAATCAGTCGCTGTCATCGCCCGGCGCAGACTCAGGGGGCGCGGGCCGAAAACAGGGCGCTTGCTGTGCACACATTGGCTGCCTCGTTTGACATCGTCATCACCAGCACAGCGGAGCAGGGCGCTACCGGTTACCGCCGCCGCTAAACTCCCGCTGAATTTAGCGGGAGTCGTTAGTGGTGCCGCACCCGGGCGAAAAGTCATTTGCGCCCCATTAGCGCCCCCCCGGAGGTGCTAACAGGAGGCGCTAAGGTACCCAATTTCTAGCCCATAGAATTTGCAGCACAGAAACAGGTCATTCGGCTCAACCGGTCTGTGCCTTTCTCTCTCATGTACTTATCTAGCTTCCCTTAAATGCATCTATGCTATATAATCTAGGTTGAGACTCAAGTGCAGAACTGAGGGAGTGCTGCACTGTTGTAGGTGCTGTCTTTCAGATGAGGTGTTAAGCCGAGGCCTTGTCTTCCCTCTCAGGTGAATGTAAAGGATCCCATGGCACAACTTGAAGAGCAGGGAGTTCTCCCAGAGTCATGTCCAACACTCCTTTCTCACTCAACACCACCACAAAAGAATAACTGGCCATTTACCTCATTGATGTTTGTGGGAGCTTGCTGTGCACAAATTGGCTGCCTCGTTTGGCAACAATGAGTGCAGTACAAAATTGATGCACTGACTGTGAAACACTAGGATGTCCTGAGGATTTGAAAGGTCGATATAAATGCAATTTCTTTCTTTTTAATGTGAGGGCACTTGACTCTCCAGAGGAATTGTGAGTGACATGATCCGGTGTGAGCCTAGATATCTACAGCAGGACCTTCTGAAAAACAGGCAGCACCCATGGGAGAAGCACTGGTCCCACTCGTGGGGATTTCGAGAGCCAAGTCCTCACAAATTATCTGAAAGACAGCAGAAAAGTTAGACTTGTGTCGGAGTTGAAGGTCAGGGAGGGCTGCACCCAATGCTGCCCCGAGCTAACAGCTGTCCACCTAAAAATGAATGTGTTCTCCACATTAATTGGGAGTTAAAAATAACAACAGAAAATGCTGGAAACACTCAGCAGGTCAGGCAGCATCGAGGAGAGAGAAACAGAGTCAACGTTTCAGGTCTGTGACCCTTCTTCAGGGTTTGACCTGAAACGTTGACTCTGTTTCTCTCTCCACGGATGCTGCCTGACCTGTTGAGTGTTTCCAGCATTTTCTGTTGTTATTTCAGATTTCCAGCATCCGCAGTGTTTTGCTATTAATTGGGAGTTAGACTCCTTAACCTAAAGTCTCTGCCTTGGCATGAGAATATAACATTCAGACGGGCATAAGGACATAATCCACATTCAAAGAGATTTAAAATTCTCAGCAATCTAATTGGATTCCCCGACCAGAGGAAATAATTTCTCTGTATCTACCCTATCGAATCCCTTGATCATTTTAAACACCTCGATTTGATCACCCCTTAATCTTCTATACTCAAGGGAATACAAGCCTAGTCTGTGCAACCTCTTTTAGGCCCGGTATCATGCTGGTGAATCTGCGCTGCTCCCCCTCCAAGGCCAAGATATCCTTCCTGATGTGCAGGGCCCAGAACTGAACACAGTCACTCCAGATGGGGTTTGACCAAGGTTACAGTTCAAATACTTCATGTAGGCAAATTTAAATAACGGTAACTGCTTGTAAACTCCTAAGGTCAATTACAGGATAATTGTAGCTACTTGCAACTTTCTGGTTCCCGGCCTTGGGGAGAAGCCAAGTTATGAAGCTCAGAATAGTCATAAGGAAATTGCTAGATTTCTTTTTATACTTCTGAGAACCAAGTGTGATGGACAAACACTAGACACAGCTCGTTGAAAGGGCTTGCCATGATCTCATTGAATGGCGGAACAGGCTCGAGGGGCTAAATGGCCTCCTCCTGTTCCTGTGTTCCTACCCAGATACCTTGACATGGTTGCGCATACCTTGGATCAATTGCATGTATTGGGAGTCCAGTCATTTTGTTTGGTTTGGCCATTGGAAGGATAAGCTAGGGTGTGCTTATTGTAGCTCTATCTATATTAATTGGGGTGCGATGTTATGTAAGGTCCAATGTGGTTAGCCAGCCTTTGAAGTAGAAGGATCCAGTGACCATAATATAATTTGAACTGAATGCTTAGAGGGTTTGTGAAAGGAACAATGGCACAGAAATATTGGATATTAAATGAGCAGACTGTAAGGGATTGCAAAATGAGTTTTAAAAAGGTGAACTGGAAGGAAAGGGTTTGCATTTATAAAACACTTTACGATGTCTTCAGAATGTCTCAAAGCACTTCACAACCAGTTAATTACTTTTTGACGTGCAGTCACTGTTATTTTGTAAGAGCACGATAATGGACGAGAGACCTACAGAAGAAAAGTGGGAAGTGTTGAAGAGAATGTTGCTGAGACTATAATTTGCAGACAAATCAAAACATTAAACGCGACAGAGGGAAGTGTGGTTAAGTCGGAATGTATGAGGTATTAAGGATAAGCTGCAGGCTTTCAAGATGTGCAAGAAATCTGGTCGATCAGGAGGATTGGTTAAATTATAAAGAAAAAGAAAAACAGCCCAGGAGAAATGCGGAATGTAGAGTTTCTGAGCACATCTCAATTAATAATAAAGGGTTTTAAAAATATATTATAAAGGGTGAAAGTCTTGATTCACTCAAATATGACAGTGGAAAGCTGGAATCCAGAGACACACAAGTAAAGCAAAGATTTGCATTTCTATAGCGCCTTTCACAGGACGCCTCAAAGCGCTTTGCAGCCAATGAGGTACTTTTTGAAGTGGAGTCACTGTTGTAATGTGGGAAACGCAGCAGCCAATCTGCGCACAGCAAGCTCCCACAAACAGCAATGAAATAAATGACCAGATAATCTGATTTAGTGATGTTCATTTGAGGGATAAATATTGGCCAGGACACCGGGGAGAACTCCCCTGCTCTTCTTCGAAATAGTGCCGTGGGATCTTTTACATCCACCCGAGAGAGCAGATGAGGCTTCGGTGTAATGTCTCACCTGAAAGACAGTGCAGCACTCCCTCAGTACGGCACTGGAGTGTCAGCTTAGATTTTGTGCTCAAGTCTCCTGGAGTGGGGCTTGAACCCACAACCTTCTGACTCAGAGGTGAGAGTACTACCACTGAGCCACGGTGTTTGTTACTTTAATAATTTAATATCTGAGATGTGAAGAGAATTTTTAAAAAAATTATATATTAGTTTTAGTTTTGTTTAAATTATGAAAATTGGGAACATAACAACATAGGAACAGGAGGAGGCCATTAAGCCCCTCGAGCCTGTTCCAGCATTCAATGAGATCATGGCTAATCTGTGACCTAACTCCATATACCTGTCTTTGGCCCATATCCCTTAATACTTATGGTTAACAAAAATCTATCAATCTCAGATTTAAAATTAACAATTGATCTTGCATCAATTGCTGTTTGTGGAAGAGAATTCCAAACTTCTACCACCCTTTGTGTGTAGAAGTGTTCCCTAATTTCACTCCTGAAAGGTCTGGCTCTAATTTTTAGACTATGCCCCCTCGTCCTAGAATCCCCAACCAGTGGAAATAGTTTCTATCTATCTACCCTATCTGTTCCCCTTAATATCCTGAAAACTTCAATTAAATCTCCCTTTAACCTTCTAAATTCGATGGAATACAACCCTAATTTGTGTAATCGCTCCTCATAATTTAACCCCTGGAGTCCGGGTATCATTCTGGTAAACCTACGCTGCACTCCCTCCAAGGCCAATATATCCTTCTTAAGATGTGGTGCCCAGAACTGCTCACAGTACTCCAGGTGTTGTCTAACCAGGGCTTTGTACAGCTGCAGCATAACTTCTACCCCTTTGTATTCTAGTCCTCTAGATATAAAGGCCAGCATTCCATTAGCCTTTCTGATTCTTTTCTGTACTGGTCCATGACATTTTAATGATCTATGTACCTGGACCCCCAAGTCTCTGGACATCCACTGTTTTTAGCTTTTCACCATTTAGAAAGTACCCTGTTCTATCCTTTTAGGTCCAAAGTGGATGACCTCACCTTTGCCTACACTGAAATCCATTTGCCACAGTTTTGCCCATTCACTTCATCGATCAATATCGCTTTATAATTTTATGCTTCCATCTACAATGCCGCCTATCTTTGTGTCATCGGCAAATTTGGATATATGACTTTCCATGGCATCATCTAAGTTATTAAGAAATACTGTGAATAGTTGAGGCCCCAACACCGACCGATCCCTGCGGGACACCACTAGTCACATCCTGCCAATTTGAGTACCTGTCCATTATCCCTACTCTCTGTCTCCTGCTGCTCAGCCAATTTCCTAACCAGGTCAATAATTTGCCCTCAATTCCATGGGCCTCTACCTTAGATAACAGTCTCTTATGTGGGACTTTATCAAATGCCTTCTTGAAGTCCATATAAATAACATCCATAGACATTCCCCTGTCCACTACTTTAGTCACCTCTTCAAAAAATTCAATCAGTCTTGTCAGGCATGTCCTACCTTTCACAAATCCATGCTGGCTCTCTCTGATCAACTGAAAATTTGCGAGGTGTTCAGTCACTCTGTCCTTAACTATAGACTCTAGCAATTTCCCGACAACAGATGTTCGGCTAACTGGTCTATAATTCCCTGGCTTCCCCCTCTCACCATTCTTAAATAACGGAGTGACGTGCAATTTTCCAATCTAAAGGAACAGTTCCTAAATTGAGAGAACTTTGGAAGATTATAGTTAGGGCATCTGCAATGTGCTCACCAACTTCCTTTAAAACCCTGGGGATGGAAACCATCTGGTCCTGAGGATTTCTCACTCTTTAGTGCCATTGTTTTCTTCATTACTGTTATTTTACTTACGTTAATTTTGTTGAGTCCCTGTCCCCGATTCAATATTAGTCTCCTTGGGATTTCCAGCATGCTATCCTCTTCCTCTACTGTAAATACTGACGCAAAGTAATTATTCAACATGTCCACCATTTCCCCATTGTCATCGACAATATCACCGCTTACAGTTTTTTAAGGGGCCAACATTGCTCCTGACTACCCTCTTTCTCCTAATATAATTGTAAGAATTCTTTGTATTGATTTTGATATCCCTTGCAAGTTTATTTTCATACTTCCTTTCCGTAGCTCTTACTACCTGTTTTGTGACCCTTTGCTGTTCTTTGTATCTTTCCCATTCACCAGGATCTGTGCTATATTTTGCATTTTTGTATGCTTTTTCTTTTAGTTTTATACTGTCCCTTACCTCTTTAGCCGTCCATGGCTGTTTTTTTTGGCAAGTAGAGTTCTTGCCCGTCAGGGGTATAAACTGGTTTTGTATCACCTTGAATTCTTTTTTCAACATCTCCCACTGATCTTCTGTCGTTTTACCCATTAACAGATTTGCCCAGTTTACTGTGGACAGTCTCTGTCTCATCCCGTTGAAGTTGGCCTTACCTATATCTAGAATCATGGGCTGCGATTTTACTTACCTCGGCGGGTCTGTGGCGGGCGATGTCGGTGGCGGGTCCCAACCCCGCTGTTTGCTCCATCCTGCTCTGTGAAATGACTGTCCGTTGATTGGGCTTGTTAAGCCCGCCCAATGCGTTTCCCAGGCCAATTAGAGGAAGCGGGCCTGGTGACGTCATTCATGATGCGTCATCAGCCGGTTTCCTTAAAGGGACCATGGCCAACTTTGTTTTGACAGTTGTGCTGTCAGTGTTCTACAGCATTGAAGTGCTACAAACACTGACAAGCACTGCACAGAAGTGCAGGGCTGCACCCAGACTCTCCCATGTGCTTATGGAGGGAGTCACTAGCACGCAGGGAGGTTCTCTTTCCTTCCCAAGGGTGGAAGAGACCTCCCCAGGAGACCAACACAGCTTGGTTGCACATTGCGCAGGAGGACACAAGCAGGGATGTCATCAGGAGGACCTGGGTGCAGTGGCGCAAACCTTTCAATGATCTCAGTAGATCTGGAGCGGTGAGTACAAAGCCACACTCACCTTCATCCTACTGTGCCTCTCATCACATCCCCGTATCTCTGCCTTCCCAACCCTACCCCTGCACATCCTTACACCAACTCACCTTGCACCTCCACCCATCCCTCTCTATCTACATTATCATATCCCCATCTCACTATCCACCTCTCACACTCACCCTCATCCTAGTTCATAGAACATAGAACATAGAACAGTACAGCACAGTACAGGCCCTTCGGCCCTCGATGTTGTGCCGAGCATTGTCCGAGACCAAGATCAAGCTATCACACTCCCTATCACTCTGGTGTGCTCCATGTGCTTATCCAATAACCGCTTGAAAGTTCCTAAAGTGTCCGACTCCACTATCACAGCAGGCAGTCCATTCCACACCCCAACCACTCTCTGAGTAAAGAATCTACCTCGGACATCCCTTCTATATCTCCCCCCATGCACCTTATAGTTATGCCCCCTTGTAACAGCTGCCTCTACCCGAGGAAATAGTCTCTGAACATCCACTCTATCTATCCCCCTCATCATCTTATAAACCTCTATTAAGTCGCCTCTCATCCTCCTCCGCTCTAAAGAGAAAAGCCCCAACTCCCTCAATCTTTCCTCATAAGACCTCCCCCACAAACCAGGCAGCATCCTGGTAAATCTCCTTTGCACTCTTTCCAATGCTTCCACGTCCTTCCTATAGTGAGGTGACCAGAACTGCACACAATATTCCAAATGTGGTCTCACCAAGGTCCTGTACAGTTGCAGCATAACCTCACGGTTCTTAAACTCAAACCCTCTGTTAATAAACGCCAACACACCATAGGCCTTCTTTACTGCTCTATCCACTTGAGTGGCAACCTTCAGAGATCTGTGGATATGAACCCCCAGATCCCTCTGCTCCTCCACGTTCCTCAGAACCCTGCCGTTGACCCTGTAATCCTTATTCAAATTTGCCCTACCAAAATGAATCACCTCGCACTTATCAGAGTTAAATTCCATCTGCCATTTTTCGGCCCAGCTCTGCATCCTATCAATGTCTCTTTGCAGCCTACAACTGCCCTCCACCTCATCCACTACTCCACCAATCTTGGTGTCATCAGCAAATTTACTGATCCACCCTTCAGTCCCCTCCTCCAAGTCATTGATAAAAATCACAAACAGCAGAGGACCCAGCACCGACCCCTGTGGCACACCGCTGGTAACTGGTCTCCAGTCCGAAAATGTCCCATCCACCACCACCCTCTGCCTTCTATGAGATAGCCAGTTACTTATCCAATCGGCCAAATTTCCCTCTATCCCACAACTCCTTACTTTCTTCATGAGACGACCATGGGGAACCTTATCAAACGCCTTACTAAAATCCATGTATACGACATCAACTGCTCTACCTTCATCTACACACTTAGTTACCTCCTCAAAGAATTCAATCAAATTTGTTAGGCAAGACTTACCCTTCACGAATCCGTGTTGACTATCCCTGATTAAGTTGCCCCTTTCCAAATGGTCATAAATCCTATCCCTCAGGACCTTCTCCATTATCTTACCAACCACCGAAGTAAGACTAACCGGCCTATAGTTACCAGGGTCATTCCTATTTCCTTTCTTGAAGAGAGGAACAACATTCGCCACTCTCCAGTCCTCTGGCACCATCCCCGTGGACAGTGAGGACCCAAAGATCAAAGCCAGAGGCTCTGCAATCTCCTCCCTTGCCTCCCAAAGAATCCTAGGATATATCCCATCTGGCCCAGGGGACTTATCGACCCTCAGGTTCTTCAAAATTGCTAAAACATCTTCCCTCAGAACATCTACCACCTCCAGCCTATCCACCTTTATCACACTCTCATCCTCAAGAACATGGCCCCTCTCCTCGGTGAACACTGACGAAAAGTATTCATTCATCACCTCTCCTATCTCTTCTGACTCCATGCACAAGTTCCCACTACTGTCCTTGACCGGCCCTACCCTCACCCTGGTCATTCTTTTATTTCTCACATAAGAGTAAAAAGCCTTGGGGTTTTTCTTGATCCGACCCGCCAAGGACTTCTCATGCCCCCTCCTAGCTCTCCTAAGCTCTTTTTTTAGCTCATTCCTTGCTACCTTGTACCCCTCAATCGACCCAACTGAACCTTGTTTTCTCATCCTTACATACGCTTCCTTTTTCCTCTTGACTAGACATTCAACCTCTTTTGTGAACCATGGTTCTCTCACTCGGCCATTTCCTCCCTGCCTGACAGGGACATACCTGTCAAGGACACGCAGTAATTGCTCCATGAAAAAGCTCCACTTTTCGTTTGTGCCTTTCCCTGATAGTTTCTGTTCCCATCTTATACTCCCTAATTCTTGCCTAATCGCATCATAATTACCCCTCCCCCAATTATAAACCCTGCCCTGCCGTATGGCCCTATCCCTCTCCATTGCAATAGTGAAAGTTACCGAATTGTGGTCACTATCTCCAAAGTGCTCTCCCACATACAAATCAAACACTTGGCCCGGTTCATTACCCAGTACCAAATCCAACGTGGCCCCACCTCTTGTCGGCCTATCCACATATTGTGTCAGGAAACCCTCCTGCACACACTGTGCAAAAACTATCCCATCCGAACTGTTTGACCTATAAAGGTTCCAATCAATATTTGGAAAGTTGAAGTCACCCATGACAACTACTCTGTGACCTCCACACCTATTCATAATCTGCTTTGCAATTTCTTCCTCCACATCTTTATTACTATTTGGGGGCCTGTAGAAAACTCCTAACAACGTGACCGCTCCTTTCCTATTTCTAACTTCAGCCCATATTACCTCAGACGGCAGATCCCCCTCGAACTGCCTTTCTGCCGCTGTTAAACTATCCTTGATTAACAATGCTACTCCTCCACCTTTCTTACCAACTTCCCTACTCTTACTGAAACATCTATACCCCGGAACTTCCAACAACCATTCCTGTCCCTGTTCTAACCATGTCTCCGTAATGGCCACCACATCGTAGTCCCAAGTACCAATCCACGCTCCAAGTTCTCCTACCTTATTCCGGATGCTCCTTGCATTGAAGTAGACACACTTCAAGCCATCTTCCTGTCTGCCGGTACATTCCTGCGACCTTGATACCCTCCTCAGTACCTCCCTACACTCACCACTGGCTCGTGGACTACAGCCCTTTTTCCCATCCCCCTGACAAATTAGTTTAAACCCCCCCGAAGAGCCGTAGCAAATTTCCCTCCCAGGATATTGGTGCCCCTCTGGTTCAGGTGCAAACCGTCCTGTTTGTACAGGTCCCACCTTCCCCAGAATGTGCTCCAATTATCCACATAACTGAAACCCTCCCCCCTACACCATCCCTGCAGCCACGTGTTTATCTGCACTCTCTCCCTGTTCCTCAACTCGCTAGCACGTGGCACCGGCAACAAACCAGAAATTACAACATGGTTTGTACTGGCTCTCAGCTTCCAACCTAGCTCCCTAAATTCCTGTTTTAAATCCCCGTCCCTTCGCCTACCTATGTCGTTGGTACCGATGTGTACCACGACTTGTGATTGTTCCCCTTCCCCTTTGAGGATTCTGAAAACACGGTCCGAGACGTCACGGACCCTGGCACCCGGGAGGCAACATACCATCCGTGAGTCTCTTTTGCTGCCACAGAACCTCCTATCTGTCCCTCTGACTATTGAGTCCCCAATAACTATTGCTCTCCTGCTCTCCCCCCTTCCCTTCTGAGCCACAGGGACCGACCCAGCGCCGGAGATCCGGTCACCGTGGCTTACCACTGGTAAGTCGTCCCCCTCAACAGTATTCAAAGCGGTATACCTGTTACTGAGGGGAACGACCACAGAGGATCCCTGCACACCAACTTCATGTTCATGTAAAGTTTCTGTTAATGTGGAGTCAAACCACCTTTGGAAGTGGCTTAGTGAGTTGCAGTGAATGGTGAGACACACTCACCACCGCCGCCCCCCACCCCCCCCCCCCCGCCCCCGGAATGGTGGTGAGTGTGAAAGGAATGGCTTGGTCATTGTACGGATGCTTTATGGTGTTGGTGTGGGGTGGTGCCAACCTGGCGCATCATGTGGTAGCTAGGGTGTACAGCATCAAGTGAAGTAAATCTGACCATGGTGAGGCCATCCCTGGCCTCCCGGGCAGCAATGTGGTCAGGTGCTGATGCCCTCTGTCCTGTGCAGCATCAGGTGATTGCGGAGAAGGTTGGTGTTGTTGTTGGTGCTACTGGTGTTCGGGCTGATCATGGTCAGATTCTGAGGACCAAGGTGAAAGAATATAAAGGGCACCCCTGTTGATGGAATAGATGGCAGGTGAAGTATAGATGACAGAAGCTTTCTGTCAATGGTGAGAGAGTTCTTCCAAAGAGGTGATACTGGATGGAGACTGGAAAGTGGAAAGTCTGCAGAATCTGTGCTGGAAATGGACTGTGAAACAGGTTGTGGCTGAGGAAAGTGATCTCTGTCAGGTGGGAGCTTTTACTGTACATCTGAAGCTGTCAAGGAATCAGCTGGAGCAATGGCCACTGAACTCCCGCCTCAGGTTGACAGCCGTGGTCCCCGAACAGCGTGGTTCCCGTGGCCATGAAGTTAAAGTGAAAAGGTAAGTTAAAAAAGCCCGTTAATTTCATTTTTGCCGTGTTGACAGATAATTAATTGGGTCGCCTGTCGAGTCTGCTCAGCGCTGACAGATCCCAAACCGTTGTAAAAAAAAACACTTTCCCACCTGACCCGCTACCGATCGCGCCCGCTGACCCCCCCCCCGCAAAATTCCGGTCTTAGTAGCTGTTTCGCGTTTCTCCCTTTCAAACGCTACGTTGAACTCGATCATGTTATGATCGCTATTGGATAAATGTTCACGCACAGTTAGGCTGTTAACTAAATCTGGCTCATTACTCATTACTAAATCTAATATGGCTTGTCCCCTTGTTGCCTCGAGGACATATTGTTGTAGAAAACTATCCCGGACACACAAGAAATTCACTACCTTTCTGACAGGTGCTAGTCTGCTTATCCCAATCTATATGAAAGTTAAAATCCCCCATTAAAACCACTCTGCCTTTACTACACGCTTGTCTAATCTCTGCATTTATACAGTAAACTCTTTCTTATCCGGTACCTATGGGACCAGGATGGTGCCGGTTGATGAAAAATTCTGGATAACAGAGAGGTATACCGACCAAGGCAATTTTAACACAAACAAAAATAAAAGCCACTGACTAACTCGGCCATCGCGGGAGACTCGGACTCGGCAAAAGGAGTGCTGGATGGATTCGGCAAGATTACCGGTTATCTATTTTGCCGGTTATTAAAGTATTCCGGATGATTAAGTGCCATTTAAGCAAGAGTTTACTGTACAACCTAGCACTTCACAGCTACTACCAGGGGGGCCTATACACAACTCCCACTACAGTCTTTAATCCTTTCCTATTTCTTAAGTCTACCCATAAAGTCTCCACTGCCTGCTTACCTCTCTTTATATCCTCTCTTAGCACTGAAGTGATTACATCCTTAAACACTAAGGCTACTCCTCCCCCTCTGCCATTTTCCCTATCTTTCCTGTAGACCTTATAACCTGGTATATTTAGTTCCCAGTCCTGACCGTGTTACAGCCATGTCTCAGTAATGGCTACCATGTCATACCCTCCAATTTGAATTTGTGCCTGCAGTTCATTCAATTTATTCCTTATACTCCGTGTGTTTGTATAAAGAACGCTTATTTGGGCCACTCACCCTCACCTGTCCTTCAGCTCTGATGTTTTTCTCACTTGTTTCTTATTTCTCGCTCCTGGTTTAATCACTTTACATCTTTTAGTTTTCCCTTTACCTGTAGTGCCTAAAGCAAAATTTCTGACTGTTACTCTACTCTCTTCCCTTTCATTTGTTTTTGAACTATTTTTACTATAATTTCCACCTGAGCCCTCCCCCCCCGCCCCCCCCCCAATTTACTAGTTTAAAGTCCTTGTGACCGCCCTATTTATCCTTTCCGCTAGGACCCTAGTCGTCAGGTGGAGCCCGTCCCAACGGCACACTTCCTTCCTGTCCAATACTGGTGCCAGTGCCCCATGAAATGGAACCCCTCTTTCCCACACCACTCCTTTAGCTACGTGTTCGCTTCCCTAATCAGCTTATCCCTATGCCAATTTGCACGTGGCTCAGGGAATAATCCAGAGATTATAACCCTTGAGGTCCTGTTCTTTAATTTAGCTCCTAGTTCCTGATACTCCCCAAACAGGACCTCTTGCCTACTCTTCCCTATGTTATTGGTCCCAACATGGACCACAATGACTGGATCCTCCCCCTCCTTCTCCAGTATACTTTCAAGCTGGTTCAAGATGTCCCTCACCCTGGCACCATGTAGGCAACATACCATGTGGGACTGTCGATCCTGCTTACAAAGGATGCTCTCTGTCCCCCTAATTATAGAACCCCCTACAACTACCACATTACGCTTCCCCTCCTCCTCCTCCTCCCCTCTTAGGACAGCCTCCTGCTCCAAGGTGCCATGGTTCACATTCTGGCTGTCCTTCTGACAGTCTTTATCCTTATCAGGATGGCTCCTGATGACTCATTGGGTAAACTAACCGTGTGTTGTGACAGTGAGCTTGTGGGAAGAGGAAGTCCCCAGTGCGAGCCCTGGCCTGTGCTGAGGCAGCTGATATCAGTCAGGGAGCACTAGGGGTGACAATGGTTTCAGCAGGGCTGTCGATATCAGATGATGGCAGCAATAGCCTTCTGATGCTCACGAGGCTCACACATGAGGAGTGTGTAATCGGGGAAGTACTGGGGAGCTGCCAGCACCTGTGGAAATGTACCCCAGAAAGAGTCAGCATCTTCAGGAGAGGAAGGGAGAGAAATGGGAAGGGGGAAAGAGAGAATGATTGTATCCTGCCTGTGTAGGGCTGGTGATGCTGGTCTCCTAGTTACCAGGATATCTTGGTAACAAATCACTAACAGTTACATAGAATTGCATGGAATTTACAGCACAGAAACAGGCCATTCGGCCCAACCAGTCCGCGCTGGCATTTATGCTCCACTCGAGCCTCCTCCCACTCTAATTATCTCTTCCCACCCGGCCCCGTACCCCTCTATTCGCCCCCCCCCCCATACCTCTCTATTGTCACCCTGCCCCATACCCCTCTATTCACACCCTGCCCCATACCCATCTAGTTCCCTCCGTACCCCTCTATTCCCCCCCCCCGTACCCCTCTATTCACACCCTGCCCCATACCCCTCTATTCCCCCCCATACCCCTCTATTCCCCCCTGTATCCCCCTCTATTCCCCCTGTACCCCTCTATTCCCCCCCTGTGCCCCTCTATTCCCCCCTGTATCCCCCTCTATTACCCCCCCATACCCCTCTATTCCCCCCTGTACCCCTCTATCCCCCCATACCCCTCTATTACCCCCGTACCCCTCTACTCCCCCCATACTCCTCTATTACCCCCCATACCCCTCTATTACCCCCGTACCCCTCTATTACCCCCCATACCCCTCTATTACCCCCCCGTATCCCTCTATTACCCCCATACCCCTCTATTACCCCCATACCCCTCTATTACCCCCCATGCCCTCTATTACCCCCCATACCCCTCTATTCCCCCCCATACCCCTCTATTCCCCCATACCCCTCTATCCCCCCCATACCCCTCTATCCCCCCCATACCCCTCTATTCCCCCCATACCCCTCTATTCCCCCCTGTATCCCCCTCTATTCCCCCCGTGCCCCTCCATTACCCCCCCGTACCCCTCTATTACCCCCCGTACCCCTCTATTCCCCCCGTACCCCTCTATTCCCCCCGTACCCCTCTATCCCCCCCAAACCCCTCTATTCCCCCCCAAACCCCTCTATTCCCCCTGATACTCCTCTATTCCCCCCCCCATACCCCTCTATTCCCCCCCGTACCCCTCTATTCCCCCCCCGTACCCCTCTATTCCCCCAGTACCCCTCTATCCCCCCCCATACCCCTCTATCCCCCCATACCCCTCTATTCCCCCCGTACCCCTCTATTCCCCCCGTACCCCTCTATTCCCCCCCGTACCCCTCTATTCCCCCCATACCCCCTATTCCCCCGTACCCCTCTATTCCCCCCGTACCCCTCTATCCCCCCCGTACCCCTCTATCCCCCCCGTACCCCTCTATCCCCCCGTACCCCTCTATTCCCCCCCCGTACCCCTCTATTCCCCCATACCCCCTATTCCCCCGTACCCCTCTATTCCCCCCGTACCCCTCTATCCCCCCCGTACCCCTCTATCCCCCCCGTACCCCTCTATCCCCCCCGTACCCCTCTATTCCCCCTGTACCCCTCTATCCCCCCCCGAACCCCTCTATCACCCCAGTACCCCTCTATTCCCCCCCGTACCCCTCTATTCCCCCCCACCCCTCTATTCCTCCCCGTACCCCTCTATTCCCCCCGTACCCCTCTATTCCTCCCCGTACCCCTCTATTCCCCCCCATACCCCTCTATTCCCCCCATACCCCTCAATTCCCCCCGTACCCCTCTATTCCCCCCCCGTACCCCTCTATTCCCCCCATACCCCCTATTCCCCCCATACCCCTCTATTCCCCCCGTACCCCTCTATTCCCCCCGTACCCCTCTATTCCCCCGTACCCCCCTATTCCCCCCATACCCCTCTATTCCCCCCGTACCCCTCTATTCCCCCGTACCCCGCTATTCCCCCCCGTACCCCTCTATTCCCCCCGTACCTCTCTATTCCGCCTGTACCCCTCTATCCCCCCCGTACCCTTCTATTCCCCCCCATACCCCTCTATTCCCCCCGTACCCCTCTATTCCCCCCGTACCCCTCTATTCCCCCCCAGACCCCTCTATCCCCCCCATACCCCTCTATTCCCCCCGTACCCCTCTATTCCCCCCCGTACCCCTCTATTCCCCCCGTACCCCTCTATTCCCCTCCGTACCCCTCTATTCCCCCCGTACCCCTCTATTACCCCCCAGGCCCCTCTATTCCCACCATACCCCTCTATTCCCCCTGTACCACTCTATTCCCCCCGTACCCCTCTATTCCCCCCGTACCCCTCTATTCCCCCCAGACCCCTCTATTCCCCCCCGTACCCCTCTATTCCCCCCCGTACCCCTCTAGTCCCCCCGTACCCCTCTATTCCCCCCAGACCCCTCTATTCCCCCCCGTACCCCTCTATTCCCCCCGTACCCCTCTATCCCCCCGTACCCCTCTATTACCCCCCAGACCCCTCTATTCCCCCCCGTACCCCTCTATTCCCCCCGTACCCTCCTCTACCCCCCCGTACCCCTCTATTCCCCCCTACCCCTCTATTCCCCCCGTACCCCTCTATTCCCCCCTGCACCCCTCTATTCCCCCCGTACCCCTCTATCCCCCCGTACCCCTCTATCCCCCCGTACCCCTCTATTCCCCCCGTACCCCTCTATTCCCCCCGTACCCCTCTATCCCCCCCGTACCCCTCTATCCCCCCGTACCCCTCTATTCCCTTCTCCCTCATGTCTGCTTCAACCGCTCCGTGTGGTAGCAAGTACCACATTCTCACCATTCTCTCTCTGTGTAAAGAAATTCCTCCTAAGTTTATATGTTTGATCGGTTAGTGGCTATCTTATATTTCTGCCCCATTGTTCTGGCCTCCTCCACAAGTGGAAACAGTTTCTCCACATCAAAGCCCTTCATCATTTGAAAGACCCCCATCAGGTCTCCTCTTAGTCTTCTCTTTTCCAGAGGAAAGATCCCCAGCCTGCTCAACCTTTCCAGATCCTTGCATCCTCCCAATTCTGCTAACATCCTTGTAAATCTTTTCTGCACTTTCTCCAGTGCTTCAATAACCATTTTGTAGTCGGGAGACCAGAACTGCACTGAGATGAAAGAGAAATCACAGAACAAAAGGCGAGATCTGATGAGTCTGGGAACGAAGAATGTAACTGTAATTAGAACGACATCACTGTGAATGAAAGCTGTTTATGAAGATTGAAGGCACACAGGGAGTTGGTCAGCGAGCAGCACATTAGATTAGTCTGTGCCTCTCCAGCAGAGACGCTAATCATCTCTAATGTGTGCTGAGACCAAATTGGTTTGTAATAAGCAGGAGTATAGATGCAGGGTTATACAAGATGCAGTAAGACCAAGACTATGAAGAGTGCGTTCATGGAAATCGCAGTCACACTCCAAGATGTGCTCATTCTCCTGGGAGCATATTTAAAAGCAGACTATCCCAGGTTCAATTGCAGTTTGTAGACCGATCTCAGCGACAGGCCCGCTACAATTTGGCGTCAGTGCCTCGGCATTAGGGAGGGGAAGAAACTAGTCGGGGTTCCCTTTCCTGATTGTTACCCAGTGGCTCCAGCCCAGAGTGTGCAGTTGAGGGTCGGCTTGTGAAGCAGCCTCTGTCGCTGGGAATGGTGGGTGAGCGCTCCCCCAGAGTTTCCATCTGCTCTCTCCCCGCGCAGAGTCCAGGGTGTATCCAAGGGATGAAGACTGAACTGTATTAAAATGTGTGGCACGGGTTGTGTTACAATAAAGTCAGACATGCGTTGGGGAGCACGCTGGTGCTGCGGTCGGACCTTTCTGTTCGTGATCAGCTGCTTCCTGAAAGAAAGAACAAACTTGCATTTCTATAGCGCCTTTCATGATCTCAGCATGTTGTAATGTAGGAAATGCCAATTTGCGCACAGCAAGCTCCCACAAACAGCAATGTGATGATGACCAGATAATCTGTTTTTTAGGTGTTGGATGAGGGATAAATATTGGCCAGGACACCAGAGAGAACTGCCCTGCTCTTCTTTGAAATAGTGTCATGGGATCTTTTACATCCAGCCGTCAGTTTAACACCTCATCCGAAAGACGGCACCTCCGACAGTGCAGCACTCCCTCAGCACTGCACTGAAGTGTCAGCCGATTTATGTGCTCAAGTCTCTGGAGCGGGACTTGAACCCACAACCTTCTGACTCAGAGGCGAGTGTGCTGCCCACTGAGCCACAGCTGACAGATTTCTGTCATGAAATAAACACTTGGGTTGGGGGGATAATAACTAACTGCTGCTTTATTTCCACATCCTCTCGAATATACCGTCCAAGAATAACAAAAGTAACACAAGAGTGACCTTGGAGTGTAATTGCTGAAATATGCTTACTCCCATCAGGGGGGTGTCTAGTGTTCAGTTAACAATATGCAAGTACCATACATAGCACTTTCCTCGCGTGGTGAGTGTCCGGCACATGCTTCTCCGCCATGCCCAACCATGTCACCTCTGGGGTGCCTCAGGGCTCCATCCTAAGCACCCTCCTCTTCATCATTTCTATGCTACCCCTCAGAAACATGGGTCAGCTTCCACATGTTAAGTATTACAACAGAAACGGGCCGTTCGGCCCACCACCGTGTTGGTGTTCATCCTCCACACGAGCAGTGTCCCAATCCCATGTACCCGCCCTCTTCCCATATCCCTTTATCCCCCCTTTTCCTTCAGCCCCCGATCTCAGCTGTTCTTAAATGTTGACATGGTCTCTGCTTCAATGACTCTGCTCATGAATTCCACAGCCTCACAATTCTCTGTTTAAAAAGTTTCTCCTGCTCTCTGTCCTGAATCTCTTACATTCATTTAATCTTATAACGATGTCTCCTCAATCACTGGAAACAGTCTGTTCCTATCTACTCTGTCCCATACTTCCATAATTTTAATAAATTAACCCGGCATCGCCTCTGTTTTAATGAAAACATTGTCTTTCTTCATATTTAGAGTCAGAGTTATACAGCACAGAAAGAGGCCCTTCGGCCCATCCTGTCCGCGCCGGCCATCAAGCGCTGTCTATTCTAATCCCATTTTCCAGCACTTGGTCCGTAGCCTTGTATGCTATGGCGTTTCAAGTGCTCATCTAAATGCTTCTTGAATGTTGAGGGTTCCTGCCTCTACCACCCTTTCAGGCAGTGAGTTCCAGATTCCAACCACCCTCTGGGTGAAAAAGTTTTTCCTCAAATCCCCTCTAAACCTCCTGCCCCTTACCTTGAAACTATGCCCCTGGTTATTGACCCCTCTACTAAGGGGAAAAGTTCCTTTCTATCTACCCTATCTATGCCCCTCATAATTTTGTACACCTCAATCAGGTCCCCCCTCAGCCTTCTCTGCTCCAAGGAAAACAACCCCAGCCTGTCCAGTCTCTCTTCATAGCTGAAGCGCTGCAGCCCAGGTAACATCCTGGTGAATCTACCTCATACCAGGCAGCATCCTGCACTCTACCCTCTCTATTGCCACAACATCCTTCCTATAGTGTGGGGCCCAAAACTGCTCACAGTCCTCCAACTGTGATCTGACTAAGGTTTACATAGGTTCACCATCACATTTCGACTTATATTCTATACCTTCTGCCATAAAACCCAGGATTCCATTAGCATTTTAATGACCTTATCCACTTCCTGCTCTTAATGTCTTGTCAACCTAAACCCCCAAATCTCCCTGCTCTTTCACATCACCCAGCCTTCCCCCATTCAAAGTGATGTTAGTGGGGGAGGGGCCTAAGAAATGTCCGCTCTCCATCCCCTCCGACACAATTTCACAGGCAACGTATGAGGGCAGAATCCCAACAAACCTGATTTCCACCCCAAATTGTGACCTCTCCCCAATCACTGGAATTTCTACCCTAATGTATATTAACACATATATATAGTAGCTGTTCCTAGTCCCCTTGATTCTTGCGCTGTGACTTTGGCAGTGTTTTAGAGGTGTCACAATGCCAATCTCCACAAGGGAAGGTGTGGCTCGGAATAGCTTAAAAAATGTAATGCTGTTGCCAGTCATTGTGACCGTGGTCATATTTCTTCGGTAAAGAGTTGGGCACCACAACCGCCAACAAATCCAACAGGGAGTGTGCTGAGCAGGGAGAGCTGGAAATTAAACTCTGCTGCTTTATAATATCCATTTTCAGAGCAGAGCCTGGACTGTGATGGGCCCATGTGGATCCCGAATGGAAGTTGACTGAAAGTCACTGTAAACCACTGGCCCTGACTCTGGTCAACCTCAGGATTATCCTCCCAATATCTGTTGATATTCCACTCTCTGGACATCAGTAAGGCCCTTGTCCTGATCTATCCCTTCATCCTATTTCACTCAACCTACCATTCTCTCTGACTCAAAGTTCACTGTTCCTTCTCCCTGGAAATTTCCTCATGTTCATCTGATCCCACTTACCCTTTCAAATGCAGCCCAACGCACCATTGTCCTTGCGTCTGTGCTCTCTAAAGTGCTGAAAACTGCTGATCACTCTCAATTTGTTTGTCAGCCTGGGAACCTCTGGCCTAATCCATGACCCCTGTATGGGTTCAGCAGGTCCACTCCTCTGGTGTTCTTCTTGCCTGTGCCCTGCATCTCTCTTGATGGACACTTTGTAACATCTCTAAAGCCTTTGGCAGGGTTGAAGGAAGCTCAGTGCTTGTCTAAACAAGTAATCATTACGTGGCCTTTCATGAGGGTTATCTAGTTTCCTCTGGCTGTGCTCTAGTCGATGGTTCATCCCCTGATGTTTTTTTTTCATCAAACCCATGGCTCCCTAAGACTCTGGCTTCTCTACCATTCTGTTTGTTTTCATATCACTGACTTCCTCCATTCACCATCCAACTCTGCCCCCTCTTTTGCTAATAATTCTATTCTACATTCACCAACATCCTTCTAATCCCAGCCCCTCATTGCTCATAAACGCCACTCCTCTTGCAGTGTGGTGGTTGGATCCCTGTATCTTGATGTCCTTCAGGCAATTTGATGGAAAATAGGAACAGGACAGGGAAAATATTGTTTCCTTCAATACTTCAACCATCTCTTTCCTTTGATGGCTTTTGGTTCATTTTCAATCATCCACATTATTAGCATCGCCTCTGAATACGAGTGGAACTTTCACCTCCTCCGTTTCTCAAGCTGCCTCCAAGAAGCTCAGTTTCACTTTTATGCTAAACCCTTCATCGTCCCTTAACAGTTCTTGGCCCAGAAATTCCCTGCCTTATCACCACGAGTTAGTGCCGCAATCCTGGCAAAATAATGGCGGCCGCCACTCTAACGACCTTCTCCGGTGCGGGACTCGGCGGCCGCCATTTTGGTGAAGGCCTTAGTGCTGGCGATAGCAACGCTGGCCCCGGAGATGTAAATATCGAGAGCGTGCAGGCCGACTTAACGTCTCGCTCTGCGAACTTCGACCTGAGCGCTGAGTCCTAAGCTCGCTCTGAAAAGCGAGCGTGCAGCAGACCGACAGAGACGCTGTCAGCACTTCTTCAAGGGACACACACGTCTTTCAGGTAAGTTTGCATTTAAGCTTGGTGCAATACATGTTAAAAGTTTTTTAAATGTGCAGCGAGTGCTGCTGGATGCTTGCCAGGCCTCAGATGGTAAAGGAAGGCCTCTGAGAAGACAGAAAATGCTGGAAATACTCAGCAGGTCAGGCAACATCCATGGAGAGAGAAACGGACTTCACATCTCCAGTTGAGATGCTGCCTGACCTGCTGAGTATTTCCAGCATTTTCTGTTCTTATTTCAGATTGCAAGCATCCGCTCGCAGAGGGAAGAGGAAGACGCAGAAGAGGAGGAATCAGACGGAAGGATGCAACCCAGACAGCCCATTTCTGGCTGGGATATCCGGGATTGAATCATCCGCCTGCGGTACCAGTGACCACAAACCCAATTTCCCTTCCAAGTTTAGCGCTGGGCTAATGTTAATTAGCCACCAACACCAATTTACCGGTCCTGCCAGTGCCATCAATTTCAGTGGCCGTTAACACCGGCCTGCGGTGGCACTGGCAGGTTTTTATCGATGTTGAGTTTCTAGGCCCTTAACTCTCGACAAAGCCCAAGCCCACCCAAGACTTAAAAACCACTCCAGTATCTGGGGTGGCTCTTCTAACAGGTCTCACACATTCTTGGCCGGATACAAGTAAAGGCATCTTATCTGATTGAAAATGTATCATTCTCTTGTCTGTGAATCAGAAGGTCATGGGTTCAAGTCCCACTTCAGAGACTTGAACACATAATCTAGGCTGACACTTCAATGCAGTATTGAGGCAGTGCTGCACTGTCGGAGGTGCAGTTTTTTGGATGAGACTTTAAACCGAGGCCCCGTCTTCCCTCTCAAATTGATGTAAAAGATCCCTTGGCATTAAGCAAAGAAGAACAGGGGAGTTCTCCCCGGTATCCTGGACAATATTTATCCCTCAACCAACATCACTAAAACAGATTAACCAGGCATTTATCTCTTTGCTGTTTGTGGGATCTTGCTGTGTGCAAATTGGCTGCTGCATTTGCCGACATTACAACAGTGATTTCAGAAGTACTTCATTGGCGGTAAAGCACTTTGGGACATCCTGAGGAAGTGAAAGGCGCTATAGAAATGCAAGTTCTTTCTTTCTCTAACCTTCTACTTCTTCCTCGCTGTCACAGCCTCTCTTGTCTCTCGCTCTGTTTTATTGATACAACTATGCTCGGTTCTCCTCTGACCTTCCCTTGCTTGTTCCTCCTGAACTCCGATATTCTGTTCTACAGATAACACGCAGTCCTCATGTATAGGGAGACATCGCAAAGCACTTCACCGCAAACATGGAATAAGGGTAAAGAAAAAGGAGAGGTTGGGATGGGTAACTGAAGGCACATTCAAAAGACAGGCTTTGAGAGAGCTTTGAAAGCACGGAGGGAGATGGCAAGATGGAGACAACTCGGTAGAGTTTGAGAGAGCGGGAGTGGAGTAGCTGAATGAGTGACGGCCAGTGGCTGAGCGCGGCAAGCAAGGAGAAGCTGGCCCACACTGTCAGATAATGGGAAGGGTCCAGACCTGAATCATGAAGCTGTCTCTTTCCCATTTGCAGATCCTGGGAGCCCGGCTGTACGCTTTATTTTCTGCTTATATTTCAGCCGCCAGCATCAGCGCAAAAACTGCATCTTGCTGAAGATTGGCCTGGACACCAATCTATAAAGGAAGCTTAAACCTGGTGGGTGCCATTTCATTACTGAGTCTCCAGAGTGTTGTGGGCAATCTGGGCCGATCAGGAGTGTCACAGCCACATTGCATTTTTGAAAGTTATCTATAATTATTTTATTTTTTCTGCATTAAGATTTCATCCAGGTGAGTGATGTTAGTGCTGGAGAATGTAATAGCAACAGGTAGGATACAGAGTAAAGCTCCCTCTACACTGTCCCATCAAACACTCCCAGGGCAGGTACAGCACGGGTTAGATACAGAGTAAAGCAACCTCTACACTGTCCCATCAAACACTCCCAGGGCAGGTACAGCACGGGTTAGATACAGAGTAAAGCTCCCTCTACACTGTCCCGTCAAACACTCCCAGGGCAGGTACAGCACGGGTTAGATACAGAGTAAAGCTCCCTCTACACTGTCCCGTCAAACACTCCCAGGGCAGGTACAGCACGGGTTAGATACAGAGTAAAGCTCCCTCTACACTGTCCCAACAAACACTCCCAGAGCAGGTACAGCACGGGGTTAGATACAGAGTAAAGCTCCCTCTACACTGTCCCATCAAACACTCCCAGGGCAGGTACAGCACGGGGTTAGATACAGAGTAAAGCTCCCTCTACACTGACCCATCAAACACTCCCAGGGCAGGTACAGCACGGGTTAGATACAGAGTAAAGCTCCCTCTACACTGACCCATCAAACACTCCCAGGGCAGGTACAGCACGGGGTTAGATACAGAGTAAAGCTCCCCCTACACTGTCCCATCAAACACTCCCAGGGCAGGTACAGCACGGGTTAGATACAGAGTAAAGCTCCCTCTACACTGTCCCATCAAACACTCCCAGGGCAGGTACTGCACGGGTTAGATACAGAGTAACGCTCCCCCTACACTGTCCCATCAAACACTCCCAGGGCAGGTACAGCACGGGTTAGATACAGAGTAACGCTCCCCCTACACTGTCCCATCAAACACTCCCAGGGCAGGTACAGCACGGGTTAGATACAGAGCAAAGCTCCATCTACACTGTCCCATCAAACACTCCCAGGGCAGGTACAGCACGGGTTAGATACAGAGTAAATCTTCCTACTCTCCTGCCGCTGTCCCAGGCTTGACTCCCTCTTAGATAAGCCTACAGCTTCCCTCTGTGCCTGTCTTGGCATCCTCCGAATGGCCCAACAAGGCACTCGTCGCTGTCGTCTTACGAGCAGCAACCCCAACTGTCCCATCCTACTCTCCTGCCGACATTCCCGTCCAGCGTGCCTGCTGGGGGCTAATCTTTCCAACCTCCTCCCATCCTGTTCACCGCTCCCTACGCTGACCCTGTGGATTCTGCCAGTGGATCACCTATCACCGCCCCTCTAGGCATCTCCCTCCAGAATGTCCGTTCACTTGTTAACAAGGCCCTTGCCAGCCATGAGCTTATTGTGAATGATTGCATCGACATCATGGCTTTGACAGAAACCTGGCTGAGGAGTGATGAAACCTTCCTCCTTAAGGGAAACTTCCCTGCCTGGCTATACCTTACACCACTTGCCCCGCCCAAACCACCGTATTGGCGGTGTGGCCCTTATCACCAAATCACACCTGGGTCTGTCCCCCTACTCCTCTGGCACTTTCTCCTCCTTTAAGCATCTCACCTTGTTCCACCCCTCTTGCCTCTCATTTAAAATCCTCGTTCTCCACCGTCCACCCAATACCATGTCAAGTTTCTCACTGAGATACTATCATTGCTCTCCTCCCTCGGCCTCTGCACCGAGCGACTTCTCATCCTCGGTGATTTCAACCTCCATCTCAACTCATTGGCCCAGAAATTAAACATGGATGGTTCCTGCGGGGGTAAGGATTCCCCGCGATATCGCACTCCGCGCCTACCTTTTTGTTTGGGGCCCACACGAACTTTAGTTTCAGAGCCTCTTCTTGTTGCAACCGCGCAGTGTGTGCGTATCCCAGAGGCGCAATTAGTTCGTGCGAGCTCTGGGATCACGTGATTCAGTTAGAGCCAATGGCAGCACACCATCTTTCATTCATAGTTTTGACAGCAAGAGCTGTCAAAGCATGAATACTACAAACCCCCAAAAGAACAGCTAAACCTCAATTAAATTAAAAAAAAGCCATCACATTAATAAAATAAGTATAGTTAAATAAATTAACCACTTTAAACAAAAAATTAAATTTTTGAAAAAATTTAAAATCTTTTAAAAAGTTATAAAAATAAACTTACCTTTCTTTAAAGTCTCTAAAAAAGATAAACCTGTTGAAAAAAATTAAAAATAACACTTAATTAACTACTTACCTTGTTAAAAGGGGGTCCTACGCCTGCTTTCTTTATGTGTAAAATCTTCACCACTTACCTGCGCGTTCAAAGCTAAAAAAAAAACTAAGTGCACTGCGTGCGCGCAGCCTGTAGCATGCACGCGGTTCACTTAGGAACCGCCCCCTTTGCAATACACGAAGTGCCGGTTTCCCGCGCATGCGCAGTGCATGCAGGAAACCGGCAATTCGGGATCTAATACGCGAGAGTACTCTCGCGTATTAGGTTTAATTTTCGGGCCATCATGTTCTCTCTCCTCTGAGTTCACTGCCCTCCTATCCCCCCTAAATCTCTCCCTCCATATAAACGCCCCAACCCATATTCACGGTCACCCCTTCGACCTCGCTGTCTTACGTGGCCTCGCTACTCCCATCCTGTCAATCACAGATAAGGCCATCTCTGATCAGTTTCTTGTATTGCTCTCCACCCACATCCCCCTCCCAATCTCACTTGCTTCTGTGTCCGCCTTTGGAATAAACTCTCTCCCAAGTCATTTACATCTGCACTTTGAAAATCCCAACTGTCTAGCCTTTGGCCCTCCATTCATCACAACATTTCTGCAGCTACCGATCTGCTCAACCACACCCTCACCTCCACCTTTGATACCCTAGTCCCTATTAAAACCATTACTCTCTCTCACTATGGTTATTCCCCTGGTACGGCCCACATCTCTGCTCCTTTAAGTTCAAGGGATGCAGACTTGAATGTTTATGGCGGACAGCTGGTTTAGCCATTCACCGCCAGATCTGGCTGGACCACAGAAAGTACTATCGGGTCCTGCTCTCCTCGGCCAAAACCGCTCACTGTTCCTGGATCATCCTGGGATGCAAAGATAACTCCCGGCTTCTCTTCACCACTACAAACCGTCTTCTTAAACCCCTCTCCCTGCCTCCTTCACCCTCACCTCCAACAAGTGCGAGGAGCTCATGGACTACTTTGTCACAAAGATTGAGACCATCTGATTCGCTGCCTCTGCCGTTTCCCTCCCTTCCCCTAGCACATCGAGCCAAATTTCCCTACGGTCCCAATCTGCCCTAGTCTTGAACTCGCATCTTTCTCTATTTTCTCTCCTAGCTCCCTTTATGCCTTCTCTTAGCACATCTTGTCCATGAGACCCACCTTCTACTCTCTTGACCCTATTCCCACGAAACTGCTGACCCTCCAACTTCCCTTCCTGGCTCTCATGTTAGCTGATATTGTTAACGGTTCTCTCTCCTCAGGTACTGTCCACTTCCCCTTCAAATCTGCCATCATCACCCCTCTCAAAAAAACAACCCTTGACTCCTTTGTCCTTGCAAACTATCGCCCATCTCCAACCTTCTTTTCTTCTCCAAAGTCCTTGAATGTGTTGTCACTTCCCAAATCTGTGCCCATCTTTCCCGGAACTCCATGTTTGAATCCCTCCAATCAGATAACCGCCTCTGCCACAGTACCGAAAAGGCTCTTATCAAAGTCGCAAATAACATCCTATGTGATTGTGACAAAGGTAAGCTATCTTTTCTTGTCCTTTTCGACCTGTCTGCAGCCTTTGACACGATTGATCACTCCATCCTCCTCCAATGCCTCTCCTCCATCGTCCAGCTGGGTGGGACTGCACTGGCCTGGTTCCATTCTTATCTATCCATTCATAGTCAGATAATCACCTGTAATGGCTTCTCTTCCCACTCCCCCCAAGGAGTCCTATCCTGGGCTCCTCCTATTTCTCATCTATATGCTGCCTCTTGGCGACATCATCCGAAAACACAGCGTCAGTTTCCACATGTTCGCTGACGACACCCAGCTCTACCTCACCACCACCTCTCTCGACCCCTCCACTGTCTCTGATTTGTCAGACTGCTTGTCCGGCGTCCAGTTCTGGATGAGCAGAAATTTCCTCCAACTAAATATTGGGAAGACCGAAGTGATTGTCTTCGACCCCCACCACAAACTCCGTTCACTAGCCACCGACTCCATCCCTCACCCTAGTCACACTCTGAGGCTGAACCAGACTGTTCGCAACCTTGGTCTCATATTTGACCCTGAGATGAGCTTCCGACCACATATCCGCGGCATCACGAAGACCACCTATTTCCACCTCCATAACATCGCCCGCCTCCGCCCCTGCCTCAGCTCATCTGCTGCTGAAACCCTCATCCATGCCTTTGTTACCTCTAGACTGACTATTCCAACACACTCCTGGCTGGCCTCCCACATTCTACCCTCCATAAACTTGAGGTCATCCAAAACTCGGCTGCCCGTGTCCTAACTCGCACCAAGTCCCGTTCACCCATTACCCCTGTGCTCGCTGACCTACATTGGCTCCCGGTTAAGCAACGCCTCAATTTTAAAATTCTCATCCTTGTTTTCAAATCCGTCCGTGGCCTCGCCCCTCCAGTCCTACAACCCTTTGAGATATCTGCGCTCCTCTAATTCTGCCCTCTTGAGCATCCCCAATTTTAATCCCTCCACCATTGGTAGCCGTGCCTTCTGTTGCCTGGGCCCCAAGCTCTGGATTCCCTGCCTAAACCTGTCCGCCTCTCTACCTCTCTTTCCTCCTTTAAGATGCTCCTTAAAACCTACCTCTTTGACCAAGCTTTTGGTCGTCTGCCCAAATATCTCCTTATGTGGCTCGGTGTCAAATTTTGTTTTAAAGCGCACCTCAGAAGCACCTTGGGACGTTTTACTACGTTAAAGGCGCTATATAAATACAAGTTGTTGTTGTTGTTGCCTCTATATCCTTTTTATAATACGGAGTCCAGAGCTCTGGACTAACCAAGTGTGGTCTAACCAAGGTTCGCTACAAGTTTAACAGAACTTCTCTGCTTTCCAATTCTATCCCCCTAGAAATAACTCCCAGTGCTTGGTTTGCTTTTTTATGGCCTTATTAATCTGCATCTCTACTTTTAGTGATTTGTGTATCTGTACCCCCAGATCCCTCTGCTCCTCTACCCCATTTAGACTCTTAGGGTGGGACTTCTGGTTTCTGGGTTTCAGTCCCGCCCCCAGCGATGTCTGTCCAATCCACGCTATTTTCCCTTGATTGACCTGGTTAAGCTCGCCCTGATGACAGATGACGTCAGTTTATGACGCTTCATCTGTCGAAATTTTTTTGACAGAAGAATTGTCAGCGTTTGACAGCTGTTGAGAAGCTGTCCAACACCGACAATCTCTGTTCTAAGGTGAGCCCTTGCACAGAAGGCTCACCAAGACCTCTCTCCTCAGCAGAAAGCAGATGGCTGCAGCATCTGAGAATGCAGCAGCCATTCTGTCATCTCTGTCGTTGAGATGAGGCACCTCTGGATCCTCAAGGGTTGAAGCCTGCAGGAAGAAGCAAAGGTAAGTAAACTTTTTCCAACACTTTACATTCACCTCTCATACTTACCTCTCCACACTTGCACCCATCACTCACCTCTACAGCTGACATTTTGACCCCTCTCACCCCCGCAGACCCACTGCTCGCCTCGCTGACCCTGGCGAGGTTCGCAGCCGTTGGGAAGCCGCACTTGCAGGCGTAAAATGGGGAAAAGCCTCAAAATTGCCCGTTAACAGGCAGTTAATTGGCTCTAATCCCCTTCCCGCCTCGAGGAGACGGGTCCCTGCGTGAGTCGGGGACCCGCCTCCCGGGAAGATGGCACGGAGACGGGTTGGGAGCGGGGTCGGTACCCGCTCCCAGTCTCTGCCATTTTCCTGGCAGTCCTGCCTCCAAACCCGCCTCCCCAGGGCTGGGAAAATTCCCCCCTTATTATCCAAGCAGTATGTGGCCTCCTTTTCTTCCACATCTCACACTTATCTATATTGGAATTCATTTGCCAATTACACACCTATTCTGCAAATTTATTAATGTCTTCTTTATTTTGTGCAGTCTTCCTCAGTATTTACTACATCCCCAATTTGGTGTCATCCATAAATTTTCGATTCCCGAGTCCACATCGTCTATGTTAATGGTGAACAGCAGTGGTCCCAGCACTGATCCCTGTGGAGCACCACTTCCCACCATCAGCCAGTCTGAGTAACTACCTTTAACCCCGACTCTCTGTTGTGTAGCCAGCTCACTACGCTCTGCTACTTGTCCCGACTCCACATACTCTGACCTTAACGATGAGTTTACTACTTAACGATGAGGACTATCAAAGTCCTTTTGAAAATCCAAATATATTACATCTACTGCCTTATCCTTGTCTACTCTTTCTGTTACTTCCTCAAAGAATTCAATAAGGTTGGTCAAGCATGACCTTCCCTTAGAAAATCCGTGCTGACTATTCTTTATTATATTTTTGGTTTTCAGATGTTTTTCTATTACATCTTTGAGTAATAATTCCATCATTTTTTACTACCTGGGCCGAATGGGCTATAGTTTCCTGGACTTGTTTGATCTCCCTTTTTAAATATAGGTACAATATTAGCTGTCCGCCAGTCCTCTGGCACTATTCCCTTTTTTAATGAATGCTTTTGCTATCTCTTCCCTAGCTTCTTTTAATATGCAAACCATCCGGACCAGGCGTTTTCTCCTCTCTAAGTGTGATCAGTTTATCTCCCCCCTTTCTATCTTAAATGTCTTTATATCTTTTTTGATCTCTTCTGCTAATGTCCACCATGTTAGTCTCTCTGGTAAATAAAGTAAAAGTTCAATATTTCTGCCTTTTCACTGTCATTATTTGTGAGTTTATCTTGTACATCCCTTCGTGGCCCTATCCCTGTCCTGACTTTTCTTTTATTTATGTGTCTATACAATACTTTACTATTTCTTTTTATATTCCTTGATAATTTAATTTTGCCTTTCTAATTGATTTTTTTGACTTCTTTCCTAACCTCTTCATATTCCCTTTTGTCATCCTCACCTTTGTTGTCTGTATATTTAGGGGTAAAAATTGAGTCGCGCCCCATTTGGGGCGCTAACTTCGCCGGGGCGCTACTTTTAGCGCCCTATAAAAATTAGCGCCCCCACGCCGGAAATTGAGTGGTTGCACCCCAAGAGGGAAGCGGAGCGCTACTGGAAGCACCCCGCATCCCTCTTTAGGCACTGCGAGTCAATATCGTGGCGCTACGTGCTGCAGCGCCAGGCGCTGCGGCACGCGCACCGCGGTATTGCAGGCCTTCCTGCCCTTCTTAAAGGGAGGGGCCTTGTGCAGTGCGAACCGGGGCCCAGCTGGGCCCCCGGGGATCGGGAGTGCCGGCAAAAGAGCCCGGCACTCAAGAGAAGTGCCGGGCTCTTGGAGCGCAGCTGGCACTTCATGGGTAGGGGCTTCACGGGGGCCGGGGACAGCAACGGGGGCAGGTGCTGGCAGGCGGCCAGCAACAAAAATGGCCGCCCGCCACCTCCCCTTTAACTAGCGCTGCTCCGGCCGCAGGTAGGCCCCCCTGACTCCGTCGGACATAGCGTCCGGCGGTATGTCGAGGGGCGCTACCGAAGACCGCGGCCAGAGCGCGAGCGGGGTGCAGCGCACGGCGATGACGTGATGTCATCGCCGGCAGCGCAACGCCACAGGGCGCTACCGGTTAGCGCCGCCGCTAACCTCCTGCTGAATTTCGCGGGAGGCGTGGGCGGCGCCGCATCGGGCGCTAGTTGCTTTGCGCCCCATTAGCGCCCTCTTAAGGCGCTAATGGGAGGCGCAAACCAACTGAATTTTTCCCCCTATGTCTTTTACTCATTTCATAGATTTACTTGCATATTTCTTCCTCCACCTCCTTTCCAGGTGGTCTGTCCAAAAGCCCCCTATTAGAATGATCGACCCCTTGTTACCTTTTATCTCAATCAATATGGATTCTGTTTCTATCTTATGTTAGTTATGTCCCTTTTTTCTACTGCTATTATGTTATCTCCAATTAGTACAGCTACCCCAACCCTGTTCTTCCTTCCCTATCCTTTCTAAATATGTTGTAACCTGCAATATTTAGTTGCCAGTCCCTTTCTTTATATAGCCATCTTTTAGTTATCCCTACTACATCTTCACAGAAGAGAGGGATGATGCAGGTAAGGAGGAGGAATGTGAAATATTAGATGAGATAAACATCGCAAGAGAGGAAGTATTAAGAGGTTTAGCATCTTTGAAAGTAGATAAATCGCCAGGCCCGGGAGAAATGTATCCCAGGCTATTGAGAGGGGCAAGGGAGGAAATAGCAGAGGCTCTGACCATCATTTTCCAATCCTCTCTGGCTACAGGCATGGTGCCAGAGGACTGGAGGACTGATAACGTTGTGCCATTGTTTAAAAAGGGAGAAAGGGATAGACTGAGTAATTACAGGCCAGTCAGCCTAACCTCGCTGGTGGGGAAATTATTGGAAAAAATTCTGAGGGACAGTGTAAATCGTCATTTAGAAAGACACGGATTAATCAAGGACAGTCAGCATGGATTTGTTAGCGAAAGACTAACTTGATTGAATTTTTTGAGGAGGTAACGAGGAGGGTCGATGAGGGCAGTGCGTTTGATGTAGTCTATATGGATTTTAGCAAGGCTTTTGACAAGGTTCCACATGGCAGGTTGGTCAAAAAAGTAAAAGCCGATGGGATCCAAGGGGAAGTGGCAAGTTGGATCCTAAATTGGCTCAGAGGCAGGAAGCAAAGGGTAATGGTTGACAGGTGTTTTTGTGACTGGAAAGCTGTTTCCAGTGGAGTTCCGCAGGGTTCAGTACAAGGTCCATTGCTTTTTGTGGTATATATCAATGTTTTAGACTTCAATGTAGGGGGCACGATTATGAAGTTTGCAGATGATACAAAAATTGGCCGTGTGGTTGATAGTGAGGAGATAGCTGTGGACTGCAGGAAGATATCAATGGACTGGTCAGGTGGGCAGAAAAGTGGCAAATGGAATTCAATCTGGAGAAGTGTGAGATCTTCTTCTTCTCAGTAATGCATTTGGGGAGGGCTAACAAGGCAAGGGAATACATAATAAATGGTAGGATACTGAGAAATGTAGAGGAACAAAGGGACCTTGGAGTGCATGTCCACAGATCCCTGAAGGTAGCAGGACAGGTAGATAAGGTAGTTAAGAAGGCATACGGGATACTTTCCTTTATTAGCTGAGGCATAGAATATAAGAGCAGGGAGCTTATGCTAGAACTGTACAAAATACTACTTAGGCCACAGTTAGAGTACTGCGTACAGTTCTAGTCACCACATTATGGAAAGATGTGATTGCACTAGAGAGGGTGCAGAGGAGATTTACGAGGATGTTGCCAGGACTGGAGAATTTTAGCTATGAGGAAAAATTGGATAGGCTGGATAGGCTTTCTTTGGAACAGAGGAGGCTGAGGGGAGACTTAATTGAGGTGTATAAAATTATGAGGGGCCTCGATAGAGTGGATAGGAAGGATCTATTTCCCTTGGCAGCGAGGTCAATAGCCAGGGGGCACAGATTTAAAGTAATTGGGAGAAGGATTAGAGGGGAGTTGAGGAGAATTCTTTTCATCCAGAGGGTTGTGGGGGGTCTGGAACTCACTGCCTGAAAGGGTGGTAGAGGCAGAAACCCTCATCACATTTAAAAAGTACTTGGATGTGCACTTGGGATGCTCTAACCTGCAGGACTACGGACCAAGAGCTGGGAAGTGGGATTGGGCTGGATAGCTCTTTGTCGGCCGGCACGGACACGATGGGCTGAATGGCCTCCTTCTGTGCTGTAACTTTCTATGATTCTGTGATTCATCGCTGCGGAATATTGCTCCAGATCCCCTGCTTTATTTCAGACGCTGTGTACATTGCTGCACAGGCACTTTAATTCATATTTATTAGTTGCTCCTCTCACTTTATTTTTAAGTCATTTTA
This sequence comes from Squalus acanthias, assembly GCA_030390025.1. NCBI lineage: Eukaryota > Metazoa > Chordata > Chondrichthyes > Squaliformes > Squalidae > Squalus > Squalus acanthias. Next base: position 711,044 of record JASTWF010000113.1, on the reverse strand, counting down.
TACTTCTGTTCTTTAACTGTATTTGTTCCCTGACCGTTTATGTTATCTTTATTCCTTACCTTGGTCTGACCTTTACTCATATCTCCTGTTTCTTTTATCTTCAGGCTTATGTTATTTCTACCAGATCCCCCCCCCCCCCCACCATCTTACTAGTTTAAAGTCCTATCGACAGCCCTATTTACCCTTTCCGCTAGGACACGGGTCCCACTCCGGTTCAGGTGGAGCCCGTCCCAGCGGTACAGCTCCTTCCTGTCCCAGTACTGGTGCCAGTGGCCCATGAAATGGAACCCCTCCTTCCCACACCAGTCTTTCAGCCACCCATTCACCTTCCTGATCAGCCTATCCCTATGCCAATTAGCCTGTGGCTCCAGTAGTAATCCCGAGATTACCTCCCGTGAGGTCCTGTTTTTTAAATTTAGTTCCTAACTTCTGATACTCCTTTAGCAGGAGCTCCTCCCTGTTCTTTCCGATGTCATTGGTCCTGACATGGACACGACAACTGGATCTTCCCCCTCCCTTTCCAAGTTCCTCGTCAGTTGCTCGGAGATTACATACAATTACACCGGATATACGGCACAGAAACAGACCATTCGGCCCAACCAGTCCATGCCGGTGTTTATGCTCCACTCGAACCTCCTCCCGTCTTTCCTCATCTAAATCTATCAGCGTAACCCTCTATTCCCTTCTCCCTCATATGCTTGTCGAGCCTCCCCTTAAATGCATCTATACTATTCGCTTCAACCACTCCCTGTGGTAGCGAGTTCCACATTCTCACCACTCTCTGGGTAAAGAAGGTTCTTCTGAATTCCCTGTTGGATTTCTTGGTGACTATCTTATATTGATGGCCTCTAGTTATGCTCTTCCCCACAAGTGGAAACATTCTCTCCAAAACCTTTCATAATTTTAAAGACCTCTATTAGGTCACCCCTCAGCCTTCTTTTTTCAAGAGAAAAGAGACCCAGCCTGTTCATCCTTTCCTGATATGTATAGCCTTGTGGCGGATCGCCACCTAAAACGGGCATAATCCACTCTTCCGTCTGTGGACAAATTTCCAGCACCTTCCCTTTAAGGCACCTTACCTTTAGGAGAGGAGGGGGCGGGGCCTCAGGTTTTACCCAGAGAATTCTGGGAGCTTTTCGGCAGCCATTTTAGTGCCATGAGTTGATTTAAAGTTTCTTGTTTTCCACATATGGATTCAGCCTCCATTCGTGTTTCGCGGCAGCCTCAACATTGGTGACCCCGACGCTCAGAATGTATTCCGAGCACTGCAATGGCGGACACGAACGCAGTTTCCGTGAAACTGCCGGAGTTTTGGGAAAACCAGCCCGAAGCCTGGTTTCTCCAAGCTGAATCTCGCTTCCGGCTGCGAAATATCACCACAGATGGGACAAAGTACGACTATCTCGTCACATCACTCAGTAGCGCCGCAGTTTCGAAGGTTTGGACAGCGCTGCAGAACCCACCAGAGGAAGGCAAGTACGCACATCTCAGGACAGCGCTCCTTAAAAAATTTACGGCCTCGGCATACCAGTGAAACTGCCACCTCCTCGACCTTCCAGGCCTCGGTGATGCCTCACCGTCAGACCTCCTCTCCCACATGCTCTCCCTCACCGACGAGATCCCACCCAGATCCCTCTTCCGCACGCTGTTCATCCGCCAGCTCCCTCTCAGCATCCGCCCAGCGATCGTGGCGTCCGGCCTCACGAACCTGGAAGCTCTGGCTGATGAGGCCGACAAGCTGCTGTCCGCTGACTCCAGCCGCGACATCACTCCGGACCTGGCAGCCAATGCCTGGGCGCGCCCCTCACCGGCCAGCACGCAGCCACAAGGGCCTGCCACCAGGCCCACGGGGCCTTCACGCCCCACTAACCCGGGCCACTGTTACTACCACGCACGGTTCGGCGCCAGGGCACAACGGTGCACAACTCCCTGCTCTTTCAAGTCCGCCCCCGTACCAGCCCCCGCGATGGCCGTGGGCCACGCGGGCTCCCTGCTGTTCGTTACGGATGACAAAACTGGCCGCCGGTTCCTGTGCGACACTGGGGCTCAGCACAGCATCATCCCGCCCTCCTCCCTCGACATCCAAAAGGGCGAACGCTGGCTGCTGCTAACGGCTCGGAAATCCGGACGTATGGCACCCGGACAGTCACCCTCGACCTCGCTGGTCGCCGCTACCGATGGGTGTTCATCACTGCCAAGGTGCTCTCCCCTCTCATCGGCGCAGATTTCCTGTGCGCCCACGGCCTACTGGTAGACATCCCTCGTCACCGCCTCGTGGACATGAACACCATGTCCCCCATCCTGGGCGCCATGGCCCCCCGTCAACCCGCCGACATGGCGTCACAGTGCCACGCCCGGGCCATGGATGACTACTCGGCACCCCTGGCCGAATTCGTGGCCCTTACCAATCCGACCTTCTCCGCGGAGGCCGCCAAACACGGGGTGGAACACTTCATCCCCACCACAGGCCCCCCAGTGTACGCCCACGCCCACAGGCTGGACCCGGCCAAACTGGAGATCGCGCGGACCGAGTTTGCCACCATGGAACAGCTCGGCATCATCCGCCGTTCCAACAGTCCCTGGGCCTCCCCACTCCACATCGCCCCCAAACCAGGCAGAAGTTGGCGCCCCTGCGGGGATTACCGCCACCTCAATGATGCCACCACCCCTGATCGGTACCCCGTGCCACACATTCAGGACTTCTCGGCTAGACTGGCCGGCCGCTCAGTCTTTTCCAAGGTCGACCTGGTGCGCGGCTACCACCAAGTCCCCGTCCACCCCGCAGACGTCCCCAAGACGGCCGTAATCACCCCCTTCGGCCTGTTCGAGTTCCTGCGGATGCCCTTCGGCCTCAAAAATGCGGCCCAGGCATTCCAACGGCTCATGGACTCGGTCCTTCGGGACCGGAAGTTCCTGTTCGTCTACCTGGACGACATCTTGGTAGCCAGTTCCTCCAAGCAGGAACACTTCGAACACCTTCGCATCCTGTTCGGGCGCCTCAGCGACCACGGGCTCATCCTGAGCCCAGCCAAATGCCAGTTCGGCCTGGACAAGATCGACTTCCTTGGCCACCACATCACCCATGCTGGGGCCATTCCCCTGCCCACCAAGGTGCAGGCCGTCCAACAATTTCCCCGCCCCACCACCATCAAAGGCCTCCAGGAGTTCCTCGGGATGGTGAATTTCTATAACCACTTCATCCCCAAAGCGGCGTCCCTCATGAGGCCCCTTTATGAAGTCCTCCGGGGCAGGAGCGGCAAGATGGCGGTCGAATGGACGGCAGACGTGTCTGCCGCCTTCGATTCCACCAAGACCGCGCTCGCCAACGCCACCCTGCTCGCGCACCCATGGCCCAATGCCAGGGTAGCGCTCACCACGGACGCCTCCGACCACGCGGTCGGCGCTGTGTATGAGCAGTGGGTCAACGGCGCCTGGCAACCACTTGCCTTCTTCAGCCACCAACTACGCCCCCCGGAGGTCAAGTACAGCACCTTCGACCGCGAGCTCCTCGCGCTGTTCCTGGCGGTCTGCCATTTCCGGTTTTTGCTTGAGGGCCACCCCTTCACGGCGTTTGTCGACCACAAGCCCCTGACATTTGCAATGGCAAAGACAACCGACCCCTAGTCCGCCAGGCAGCAGCGCCAGCTCGCGGCAGTGTCCGAGTTCACCACGGACATCCAACAGGTCTCCGGCCGAGACATTGTGGTAGCTGACTGCCTCTCCCGCCCCGCCATCCACGCCGCACACCTAGCAGTCGATTACGCTCAACTCGCAGCAGACCAGATCACCGACCCTGATCTGCTCTCCGCACCCACCAACTTGCTGACCATTGTTGACCGCACCACACGCTGGCCTGAGGCAATTCCACTGACCTCTACCACCACCACCGACATCGCCAGAGCCTTCGTCAGCACCTGGGTCGCACGGTTCGGCGTCCCCTCCGACATGACGTCGGACAGAGGTCCGCAATTTACCTCTGAACTCTGGACCGCTGTCGCATGCAATCTCGGGGTGACCATTCACCGCACCACAGCGTACCACCCCCAAGCCAACGGACTGTGTGAGCGGTTCCACAGATCCTTGAAGGCATCTCTTCGAGCCAGCCTCCAAGACGGCGCCTGGACCGACCGACTTCCGTGGGTCCTCCTCGGCCTGCGCACCGCGGTTAAAGAAGACCTCCACGCATCGGCAGCAGAGCTCGTGTACGGTCAGCCGCTGCGCGTACCCGGCGAGTTCCTGCCCACCGCCACGACACCCTGGTCAGCCGACCAGCAACGCCACGACTTCGCCTCACCGGCGCTGCGGTTCGCCCCGGTGCCCATTGCCCGACACGGCGAATCCACCTCACACGTCCCACTAAGCCTGCACCAGGCACGGTTTGTTTTCGTCCGGCACGACGCCCACTGCGGACCCCTTCAACCCCCGTACGACGGGCCCTACAAGGTGCTACAGGCTGGGGACAAATTTTTCACGCTGCAAGTGGGCGACAGGACCGAAAAAGTGTCAGTTGACCGACTCAAGCCAGCACACTCGGAGTCCGGTGAGCAGGTCCCTGTAGCTCGTCCACCTCCACGCGGCCGACCTGCCCTCAAGCCGGTTCACCCGGCTGCTCCACGCCCGGCCGTTCCAAGTCCACCAACGTCCTACAAGAGCCGCTCCGGCCGGCCCATCAGACCGCCGCACCGTCTCGTCCACACCTCCTAAGCGGATTCTGGGGGGAGCTGTGTGGCGGATCGCCACCTAAAACGGGCATAATCCACTCTTCCGTCTGTGGACAAATTTCTAGCACCTTCCCTTTAAGGCACCTTACCTTTAAGAGAGGAGGGGGCGGGGCCTCAGGTTTTACCCAGAGAATTCTGGGAGCTTTTCGGCAGCCATTTTAGTGCCATGAGTTGAATTAAAGTTTCTTGTTTTCCACATGTGGATTCAGCCTCCATTCGTGTTTCGCGGCAGCCTCAACAGCCTCACATTTCTGGTATCATCCTTGTAAATCTTCTCTGCACCCTCTCCAGTGCCTCTATATCCTTTTTATAATATGGTGACCAGAATTGTACACAGTACTAAAAGTGTGGTCTAACCAAGGTTCGATACAGGTTTAGCATAACTTCCCTAATTTTCAATTCCCTCTAGAAATAAAGCCGAGTGCTTGGTTTGCATTTTTAATGGCCTTGCTAACCTGTGACGCAACATTTAGTGGATTTGTATATTTGTACAAAGATCCCTTTGTTCCTCTGCCCCACCTAGACTCGCACCCTCCAGTGATAAGTGACCTCCCTATTCTTCCTACCAAAATGTAATACCTCACATTTATCTGTGTTGAACTTCATTTGTGAATTATTTGCCCATTCTGCAAGTTTATTAATGTCCTCCTGTAATTTGTTGCAGTCCTCCTCAGTATTGACTATCCCCCCCAAATTGGTTTCGTCCGCAAATTTAGAAATTATGTTTTTGATTCCAAAGTCTAAATCATTAATGTAAATTGTGAACAACAGTGGTCCCAGCACTGATCCTTGTGGAACACCACTACCCACCTTCTGTGAATAGCTACCCTTTACTCCTACTCTCTGCTTTCTGTCTTGAAGCCAGCCAGCAGTCCAACCTGCTACTTGTGCCCTGACTCTGCATTCCCTGACCTTGTTCATTAGTCTATTGTGTGGTACCTTATCGAAGGCCTTTTGAAAATCTAGATAAATTACATCTTCTGCATTAAGATATCTTTTACCTTTGCACCAGGTAGGCAACACACCCTTCTGGACTCTCGGTCGGGACTGCAGAGGACGCTTCCTATCACCCTAATTTTCGAATCCACTATGACTACAACCTTATCCGATAGCAAAATACTGCGGATGCTGGAAATCCGAAATAACAACAGAAAACGCTGGAAAAACTCAGCAGGCCAGGCAGCATCCGTGGAGAGAGAAACAGAGTTAACGTTTCAGGTTGAAGACCTTTCGTCAGAACTGGAAAAAGCAGGAAATGAAATAGATTTAAAGCAAGGATAAAGCTGGGAAAAGGGGGAGGGGATGAAAGAACAAAAGGAGAGATTAAGAGACATTGAGAGACATTAAGAGATGATCAAGGCAAGAGGAGGTGTTAATGTGACAGGTTGAGGCTAAAAGAAGTGTGAAATGCGCTGGCAGAATGAAGGACAGCTGCCAGCTTCTGGGAGGGAAAAAAAGGGGGCGGGGCAAACAAAAGTGTGGATGAAAAAATAAAATATAAATGTGATAGAGCCTGAGATTATGATCTAAAATTGTTGAACTGGATATTGAGTCCAGAAGGCTGTAGCGCGCCTAAATGAAAGATGAGGTGCTGTTCCTCGAGCTTACGCTGAGCTTCCATGGAACAGTGTAATAGGCCGAGGACGGTGAGGTCAGAGTGGGAGTGGAGCGGAGAATTAAAGTGACAGACGACCGGAAGCTCGGGGTCACCCTTACGGACTGAACGGAGGTGTTCTGCAAAGCGGTCACCCAATCTGACTACAACCTTTCTATTCTATGCTTACACCCCGTGGACTGCCTCCTGCTCCACGGTGCCATGGTTAGCATTCTGGCCACCTTCCCCGCAGCCTGCATCTTTATCCTTACAAGTAGCAAGTACATTGTACCTGTTGGACAGGACCAGTGTCTGCGGGACCTCCTTCATTATGTCCCATTGGTTCCCCCTACCCAGCTAACTGACAGTCACACTCTCCCCTTCCTGCACCTGTGCTTTCCTCTGAGGTGTGACAGTACTCTGGAGTAAACTATCCAGATAATCCTCCCCCTCCCCTACGTGTCGGAGTGTCTGTAACTCATACTCATCGACTCGGAGCCGGAGTGACTCAAGGCAGACATTTCCTGCTGATGTAGCAATCCCGCAGCGTCTCGCTGTCCTCAAACTCCCACACACTACAGTCCCGATGTGTGGTGTAAAATGTACTGTGTGATGATGGCGCCAGATAGCAGACATGGTACAATGAGCACAGCTTCATCATACTACATCCAGCTGAGTTCATTGTAAATTCATTACATTGTAATTGGCTACAGTTCGGGAATTCAGCTCTCTGCATGGGAACTGTGCTCTCTCTATTTGTGCTGAGGAAATAGCATCTCTTAGCAACTTAACTCATTTCAACTCACCTCACCTTAACTTAACTAAGATTAAATTAACTCAACACAACACAACATAACGCAAGTAAGATTCGCGCCACACAATGATAATCTCCAACAAGAGAGAGAATAGCCACTTCCCCTTGACATTCAATAGATTTACCATCAACAAATCCCCCACCATCAACATCCTGGGGGTCACCATTGAGCAGAAACTTAACTGGACCAGCCACATAAATACTGTGGCAACAAGAGCAGGTCAGAGGCTGGGTATTCTGCGGCGAGTTTCTCACCTCCTGACTCCCCAAAGCCTTTCCACCATCTACAAGACACAAGTAAGGACTGTGATGGAATATTCTCCACTTGCCTGGATGAGTGCAGCTCCAACAACACTCAAGAAGCTCGACACCATCCAGGACAAAGCAGCCTGCTTGATTGGCACCCCATCCACCACCTTAAACATTCACTCCCTCCACCACCGGCATACCGTGGCTGCAGTGTGTACCATCTACAAGATGCACTGCAGCAACTCGCCAAGGCTTCTTCGGCAGCACTTCCCAAACCCGCGACCTCTTCCACCTAGAAGGACAAGGGCAGCAGGCGATTGGGAACACCACCACCTCCAAGTTCCCCTCCAAGTCACACACCATCCTGACTTGGAAGTATATCGCTGATCCTTCATCATCACTGGGTCAAAATCCTGGAACTCCCTCCCTAACAGCACTGTGGGAGTACCTTCACCACACGGACTGCAGCGGTTCAAGAAGGTGGCTCACCACCACCTTCTCAAGGGCAACTCAGGATGGGTAATAAATGCCGGCCTTGTCAGCGACACCCACATGAATTAAAAAAAACTCAACTCAACGCACAGCTCCAGCCCCAGCCCCCAGCCCCCAGCCCCAGCCCCCAGCTCCCAGCCCCAGCCCCCAGCCCTCAGCCCCCAGCCCCAGCCCCCAGCCCCAGCCCCAGCCCCCAGCCCCCAGCCCCCAGCCCCAGCCTCCAGCCCCCAGCCTCCAGCCCCCAGGCCCCAGCCCCAGCCCCCAGCCCCCAGCCCCCAACCCCCAGCCCCCAGCTCCCAGCCCCCAGCCCCCAGCCCCAGCCCCCAGCCCCCAGCCCCCAGCCCCAGCCCCCAGCCCCCAGCCCCCAGCCCCCGCCCCCAGCCCCAGCCTCCAGCCCCAGCCTCCAGCCCCCAGCCCCCAGCCCCAGCCCCCAGCCCCCAGCTCCCAGCCCCCAGCTCCCAGCCCCCAGCCCCCAGCCCCCACCCCAGCACCAGCCCCCAGCCCTCAGCCCCCACCCCAGCTCCCAGCCCCCAGCCCCCAGCTCCCAGCCCCCAGCCCCCACCCCAGCTCCCAGCCCCCAGCCCCCAGCCCCCAGCCCCCAGCCCCCGCCCCAGCTCCCAGCCCCAGCTCCAGCCCCCAGCCCCCAGCCCCCAGCCCAACTCGAAAGTTGATTTTTGCTACTGTAGTTATTGTCGCAACAAAGGGTTGTTAGCCCTACAACAATATCTTCTGCGTGACTCTGGCTCAAGTGGTTTCAAACAACAGGCTTTTAATATATATCGACTAATAACAGTATTGCTCTTATACAACTGGTCTACAGTATTATATTAAATGACAAGCAAGAAAATGACATGCAAGTAATAAAGTAATAATCCTGCTCACGATGCGGTCTCCTCTACATTGGGGAGACCAAACGCAGATAGGGTGACCCTGAGCTTCCGATCGCCTGTCACTTTAATTCTCCGCTTCACTCCCACTCTGTCCTCGGCCTCTTACACTGTTCCAACGAAGCTCAACATATGTTCGAGGAACAGCACCTCATCTATTGATTAGGCACTTTACAGCCTTCTGGACTCAACATTGAGTTCAACAATTTCAAACTATAATCCCTGCCCCCATTTTTCATGCTGTATGATTTTGCCATTCCCATTTGCAACATTTTATCTTTCCTGCCTCTTACCTAAGCACAGTATGTTCTTTCAATTCCTTCCTCCCCCTCCCACCACCACCCCCCCCCCCCCCGTCTCTGCACCTGCTTAATATCTGTAACACCTGTTACATCTCCAGCTTTTTCTAGTTCTGACGAAGGGTCCCAGACCTGAAACGTTAACTCTGTTTCTCTCTCCACGGATGCTGCCTGGCCTGCTGAGTATTTCCAGCATTTTCTGTTGTTATGCAAGTAATAAAACCTGGTTCCTAAACTCTGGAGTGATTAGTTCCGTCTCTCAAGGCTGCCTATTTCACTGTGGACTTCCGACCTGTCCCGAGAATGCTCTAACTTTTGGGAGGGAACCGGCTCTATCTTTATACTATTTGGCTACCTTAGGCTGCACATAAACATCTCTGTTCTTATCTTCTGGTCGTAAATTATCCCATCATTCTAACTCTTTAGCTGGCTGCTGATGGTGTGGCCCCAACTCTTATCTCAGCTGGAGATGCAGCATGTACCTCTCAGGAACGTGTAGGACTCCGTTATCAAAGTACAAGTTATTTTACGGCCATCAAGTCCCACAAGCGTGAGCAGTTTCCCATGTTGGGTATGTGGGTCTCCGAGCAACCGGCTTTCTTATTTAGGGAAGGGTTACCTCTTGACCTGGGAGTTACAGCTAAGAGAATTTCAGCATTCTCAGTCTCCAAGCTTTCTTTGTTCACTACAGCAGCAGGGACAAGATTCAATCCCCACCCCCTTCCTTCACATTGCTCTCTGGCTGAAATGTTTATGCAAAGCCTGCTGGGATACTTGAACATTTAAACCACTGTAAAATATTCTAACATAACTCAACGCAACGCAACTCAACTCAACGGCTTCTCGATGACAAAGAGTTGCTCAATTGAAGCGTTAAAAATCTGTAACTGGTAACGGGTAAGATGCTCCCGCCTTAGCCAACGTACAGCCGTGCAAGTTATGGGTTCGGCCAGGATTCTAACTTCTGGCATTTCTGCCCTAGGACCTGCTGAACTAATTGATTCCAACTTCAAACAGGGGTAACTTAGAACAGCAACTGGGGAGTGCTGATGTTGGGATCTTAGTTTCATTGCTGTTTGTGGGGCCTTGCTGTGCACAAATTGCATTCTACATCACAACAGTGACTACTTCAATGGTTGTAAAGTGCTTTGGGACATCCAGAATGATACCAGAGCTTAAAGGGTTAAATTATGAGGACAGGTTGCATAAACTAGGCTTGTATTCCCTTGAGTTTAGAAGTTTGAGGGTTGATCCAATCGAGGTGTTTAAAATGATGAAGGGATTCGATAGGGTGAGTAAAAAGACTATTTCCTCTGGTGGGGAACCTAGAACAAGGGGGCACAATCTTAAAATTAGAGCCAGGCCATTCAGGAGCGAAATCAGGAAGCACTTCTTCACACAGAGGGTAGTGGAAATCTCCCCCCAAAAGGCTGTGGATGCTGGGGGACAATTGGAGCTTTCAAGACTGAGATGGATAGATTTTTGTTGGGTCAGGGTATCGAGGGATACGGAGCCAAGGCGAGTAAATGGGGCTGAGGTACAGATCAGCCAGGATCTAATAGAATGTTGGAACAGGCTCGAGGGGCTGAATGGCCGCCTGCTGTTCTGTTGAGACTTTTGTGTTTGGGAAATTTCCCTAAAATGAAACGGAATTCTGCAATTTATTTTCCCCAGGAGGATTCCTTTCTCTTTGATTTAGTTGTTGGAGGAGAAAAACGAAGAGCTAGAGCAGGTAACCTCAGAAGGCAGCCCCAGAGGAGACCCAGAGCTTCCCACAGTTACACAATCACAATTGGATGGCCCCAGGAGATCAGCCCTCAGTCTATCCTTGGAGTTGTGTGCCAGAAGGCCTCTGTTTTCTGTGCAGAAGTTCCTGAAGCTGCTGCTCACTCCAGGGTGCTCTGCCTTGTAGAGACGGCCTCTCTGATAGTGCCAGAAAGGTTGGCACTGGACTCTTCTGCAAACTCTGCCACCATCACTGCCATCTGCCACACATCTTCGCAGGGTTCTGATGATCTGCAAAGCATTTGCCTTTTCAAGGCCCTGAGACACTGGTCTTTATGGCCCAGTCTTGTTAATATGTGTGACACACTGAGGCTGGTCTGTACGGCACAGTTACACTCTCCCTTTACTAACTGGGCCGGCAGCAGAGCTGCAGTCGGAGCTAACACTGTTCTATGCTGTTAACTTTTCACGTGGTGGATGCTGGCTCCTGCTGGGAACACTAATCCTAAAGCTGGTAAATGTGTAATTAGCTGCAGAGAGTCCTTGGAGACAGAGACTCACGGCATTGACAGCACTCCAAGAGCCACACTTACCATGGGAGCCATGAAAAGAGAGAGGTGATGTCTCCATAGCAACAACATAACAATCGTATATGATCTGAGCATAGGAATTACGCAAACTCCATTTAATAGTCAAGACTTCAGACATTCCCAGGAATTCCTTTGTGTTTGACTCATATCCAGTCAACAGCTGGACATGATGGGACTGGGTGGGGCAGTGTATTAAATCAGGGGGTTTATATTTCAGATCTGGATTCAAATTCAACCCAGACTGAATGGATGAAAGTCTCCCGTCTCTGCTGACTTAGGGCTGGATTTTTATAGGGCCGTGGAGGCGGGTTTGGAGGCGTGTGGGGGGTTGAAATTGCGAAAAGTGGCGGGCGGACCTGATCCCGTCTCCATTCCGCCTCCACGCAATTTTGATAAAATCGTGTGCGGTGTTCCCGACTCCGTCCCGCCTCCAAGAGGCGGGAGAGGCCATTAAAGCCCTTAACAAGCCCTAAATTGGCTCTGTAATGCCATTTTGAAACGTTTTAGCTAGTTTAACCCTTTTCCGACGTGAAGTACGCCTGATGTGAAACACTCCAGTGAAACCTGGCGGGAGCACAAGTGGATAGCTGACTATCGGCTGCAGGTCCACTATTACAATGGAGAGCAGCTGCTGCTCATTTTGCCTCCAGGTCCTCTCACAGCAAAGGCCAGGCAGTCTCTGAAGACCTTCAATGCAGCAGCAATGATGACATCATCAGAGGCGACTTTCAGACTGAAAACACTAATTGGTTCATGGGTTCCCACATGCTGCAACTCAATTGCCCAATTAGGTGAAAATTGCATCAATCTCCCACATCCAATTGCAGTCGGGTGGATAACACGAAATGCGGATGACACGACCCCAACCCAACCCCAGTATCAAAATCCAGCCCGAAGAATCTTACGGGGAACAGGTTTGGACAGACCCAATCCAAATCAAATGGGCAGCTGCCCACAGCTCAAAACTGCTCCTGTTTTGGCAAGAAGCGGCATTTCATTGGCAAACTTATTGGAGACGCCAATGGGAAATGGAAATACCATGTTGGTGAATCATCTGAGGTTGGAAAAAAGGCATAATTCCACTTAGTTTCAGCTCCTGTAAGCAGACTTCTCGTTTCCTAAGATCTAGAGTGTGTCTTTATCTGCCGGATATCTAGCGGAGTAGCTATAGAATCAAAGAGGAAGAGGTGTTATGGAAAAAAGGATCTTCAAAATCAAACAGTGTAGAGGGAGCTTTACTCTGTATCTAACCTGTGCTGTACCTGCCCTGGGAGTGTTTGATGGGACAGTGTAGAGCGAGCTTTACTCTGTATCTAACACGTGCTGTACCTGCCCTGGGAGTGTTTGATGGGACAGTGTAGAGGGAGCTTTACTCTATATCTAACCCGTGCTGTACCTGCCCTGGGAGTGTTTGATGGTCATGATGCGGAGATGCCGGTGTTGGACTGGGGTGGACAAAATTGAGAGGTCGCACAACACCAGGTTATAGTCCAACAGTTTTATTTGAAATCACAAGCTTTCGGAGCTATCGATTTGCTCCTGAGGAGCAAATCGACTTCACCTGAGGAAGGAGCAAATCGATAGCTCCGAAAGCTTGTGATTTCAAATAAAACTGTTGGACTATAACCTGGTGTTGTGCGACCTCTCAGTGTTTGATGGGACAGTGTAGAGGGAGCTTTACTCTGTATCTAACCCGTGCTGTACCTGCCCTGGGAGTGTTTGATGGGACAGTGTAGAGGGAGCTTTACTCTGTATCTAACCCGTGCTGTACCTGCCCTGGGAGTGTTTGATGGAGACACTGTGGCCCTGATATTAACTTGGGGATGGGACCGGAGCGGCAGGAGGCGGAACGGGAGGGAAGTGGGTCGATAATGGACGACGAACGCACAACATCACTAAACAGAATTTTCTCACGCAATTTTCCATCGACTATTTAACGGCCCAGTTCAAAAATGAAACGGAGGATGACGTTTTGAGGCAAGATGTTTGTGCACTACAAGGTGAAGATCGAGATGGCTCCAAGGAGGGGGAAGAATGCACCCAGGTTCACTGATGCTTTCCTGGATGTTGTACTGGGTGTGTGAAGGGCCAGGTGGGAGAACCTGGTTCTGAATGGCAAGAAAAAACCTGCTGCCACCACGAAGTGGCCGAAGAGGTGAGCAGCAGGAGCGTGACCATGACGTTGTGGAGACAGTACCGCAAAATCTTCAATGACCCGACCAGGTCAGGAAAGGTCAGCAAATGTAAATAGGCAGCACATCCTGTGTTGCAACTCTCTCACTCTGTCTGGCCAAGCGCACTCCACCCCCAGCACTCCTCGCACCCAGTTCACTTTCAACAGCACCAGTTGTTCAGTTTACATGTACATCCTCTCACCCCAATCCTCTCACATCCTCACCTCCCCTTCCTCCATCCACCACTGCCTCTCACCCTCACTCCTCTCACATCCTCACCTCCCCTTCCTCCATCCACCACATCCTCTCACCCTCACTCCTCTCACATCCTCACCTCCCCTTCCTCCATCCACCACATCCTCTCACCCTCACTCCTCTCACATCCTCACCTCCCCTTCCTCCATCCACCACTGCTTCTCATCCTCACTCCTCTCACATCCTCACCTCCCCTTCCTCCATCCACCACATCCTCTCACCCCAATCCTCTCACATCCTCACCTCCCCTTCCTCCATCCACCACATCCTCTCACCCCAATCCTCTCACATCCTCACCTCCCCTTCCTCCATCCACCACATCCTCTCACCCTCACTCCTCTCACATCCTCACCTCCCCTTCCTCCATCCACCACATCCTCTCACCCCAATCCTCTCACATCCTCACCTCCCCTTCCTCCATCCACCACATCCTCTCACCCTCACTCCTCTCACATCCTCACCTCCCCTTCCTCCATCCACCACATCCTCTCACCCCAATCCTCTCACATCCTCACCTCCCCTTCCTCCATCCACCACATCCTCTCACCCTCACTCCTCTCACATCCTCACCTCCCCTTCCGCCATCCACCACATCCTCCCACCCTCACTCCTCTCACATCCTCACCTCCCCTTCCTCCATCCACCACATCCTCTCACCCCAATCCTCTCACATCCTCACCTCCCCTTCCTCCATCCACCACATCCTCTCACCCTCACTCCTCTCACATCCTCACCTCCCCTTCCGCCATCCACCACATCCTCCCACCCTCACTCCTCTCACATTCTCACCTCCCCTTCCTCCATCCACCACTGCCTCTCACCCCAATCCTCATGTAATCTGACAGCACCTCATTCAGCTCCTCGATTCTTCGCACATGTCCTCTAATGGCACTGTCAACACATTCCTCAAATGCTGCCAGTTCCACTTGTGATGCATCTGCCTGATTGTCACCCTCACAGAATACACTGCGTCCATCGGATGAACACATGCCTCAGAGCCACTCGTAGGTCTGTTGTGCCACCCTTGCTGGAGAAGAGAGTGCAGAATGTCAGGGAGAGAGCGAGGATCAGAGGCAGACCCCCACAGATTGTGGAACTTTACCTGGCAGAGGAGGAGGCTTTGGAGATGAGGCATCTCTGCCCCCCTCAGCAATGGAGATGGCGAGATTGGTCATGTGTTGGAGCAGGGTGACAGCATTAATCACTTATACCCACAAGACAAAGCCATCTTCACTTGACTTCAGCACATTATCAAATATAATCACTTTACTTATGTGCATTTCAACATTTGTAAAATTCTATGACTAAATCTTATAAGAACATAAGAATTAGGAGCATACGGCCCCTCGAGCCTGCTCCGCCATTCAATAAGATGATGGCTGATCATCGACCTCAACTCCACTTTCCCGCCCAATCTCCATATCCCTTGATTCCCCTAGAGTCCAAAAATCTATCGATCTCAGCCTTGAATATACTCAAAGACTCAGCATCCACAGCCCTCTGGGGCAGAGAATTCCAAAGATTCACAACCCTCTGAGTGAAGAAATTCCTCCTCATCTCAGTCTTAAATGGCCAACACCAACATTTGAAAGTTTCTCACCATTTAAAAAATATTCTGTTTTTCTATTCTTCCTACCAAAGTGAATAACCTCACATTTCCCTACATTACACTCCATCTGCCACCTTACTGTCCACTCACTTAGTCTATCTATATCCCTTTGCAGACTCTTTGTGTTCTCCTCACAGATTACTGTCCCAGCTAGCTTTGCATCATCAGCAAACTTTACACTTACTCGGTCCCTTCATCTAGGTCATTAATATAGATTTTAAATAGCTGAGGCCCCAACACTGATCCTTGCTGCACCCCACTAGTTTCAGCCTGCCAACCTGAAAAAGACCCGTTTATCCCTACTCTCTGTTTTCTGTCCGTTAACCAATCCTCTATCCATGCTACTATATTACCTCCAACCCCATGAGCCCCTAACCTTGTGTAATAACCTTTTATGTGGCACCTTATCGAATGCCTTTTGGAAATCCAAATATAATACATCCACTGGTTCCCCTTTATCTACCCTGCTAGTTACATCCTCAAAAAACTCTAATAAATTTGTCAAACACGATTTCCCTTTCATAAAACCATGTTGACTCTGCCTAATCATGTTATGATTTTCTAAGTGACTTGATACCACTTCCTTAACAATGGATTCCAGCATTTTCCTGATGACTGATGTCAGGCTAACTGGCCTGTAGTTCCCTGTTTTTTCTCTCCCTCCTTTCTTGAATAGTGTTGTTACATTTGTGACCTTCCAATCAGCTGGGACCGTTCCAGAATCTAGGGAATTTTGGAAGATCAAAACCAATGAATCCACTATCTCTTCAGCCACCTCTTTTAGAACCCTAGGATGTAGGCCATCAGGTCCAGGGGATTTGTCGACATTTAGTTCCATTAGTTTCTCCAGTACTTTTTCCCTACTTATATTAATTACGTTAAGTTCCTCACCCTCATTAGACCCTTGGTTCCCCACCATTTTTGGTATGCTTTTTGTGTCTTCTACTGTGAAGACAGATACAAAATATTTGTTTAACATTTCTGCCATTTCCTTATTCCCCATAATAATTTCTCCTGTCTCAGCCTCTAAGGGACCAATGTTTACTTTTGCTACTCTTTTCCTTTTTACATACTTGTAGAAACTCTTACAATCTGCTTTTATATTTCTTGCAGGTATGTGAAAAGGAAAAGACTGGCGAAGGTCAGATTGTTCTTATGTTCTTGTTAGTTTTCTCTCATATTCTATTTTTTCCCTTTTTATCAATTTTTTGGTCAAACTTTGCTGGTTTCTGAAACTTTCCCAATCCTCAGGCTTACTACAGATAAGAACATAAGAAATAGGAGCAGGAGTCGGCTATTCAGCCCTTTGAGCCTGCTCCGCCATTCAATGAGATCATGGCTGATCTGATCTTGAGCTCAGCTCCATTTCCCTACCCGCTCCCCATAACCCTTCACTCCCTTATTATTCAAAAATCTGTCTATCTCCGCTTTAAATATATTCAATGACCCAGCCTTCACAGCTCTCTGGGGCAGAGAATTCCACAGATTTACAACCCTCTGAGAGTTATATAAGGTATTGGTGAGACCGCACCTGGAATACTGCATACAGTTTTGGTGTCCATACTTAAGAAAAGACATACTTGCTCTCAAGGCAGTACAAAGAAGGTTCACTTGGTTAATCCCGGGGATGAGGGGGTGGACATATGAGAGAGGTTGAGTAGATTGGGACTCTACTCATTGGAGTTCAGAAGAATGAGAGGTGATCTTATTGAAACATACAAGATTGTGAAGGGGCTTGATCGGGTGGATGCGGTAAGAAGGATGGGTGAAACTAGAACTAGGGGGCATAATCTTAGAATAAGGGGCTGCTCTTTCAAAACTGAGATGAGGAGAAACTTCTTCACTCAGAGGGTAGTAGGTCTGTGGAATTTACTGCCCCAGGAAGCTGTGGAAGCTACATCATTAAATAAATTTAAAACAGAAATAGACAATTTCCTTGAAGTAAAGGGAATTAGGGGTTACGGGGAGCGGGCAGGAAATTGGACATGAGGCTGAGTTCGGATCGGTCAAGGCCCTGTGGGTGGCGGAGCGGGCCCAGGGGCCGAGTGGCCGGGTCCTGCTCCTACTTCTTGTGTTCTTTAGATTTGAGGTTAGGATCAGATCAGCCATGATCTTATTGAATAGCGGAGCAGGCTCGAGGGGCCGATTGGCCTACTCCTGCTCCTATTTCTTATGTTCTTATGTTCTTATGAGAGAAGAAATTCCTCCTCATCTCAGTTTTAAAAGGGTGACCCCTTATTCTGAAACCACGCCCCCTAGTTCTAGATTCCCCCATGAGGGGAAACATCTACCTTGTCGAGCCCCCTCAGTATCTTATATGTTTCAATAAGATCACCTCTCATTCTTCTAAACTCCAATGAGTATAGGCCCAACCTGCTCAACCTTTCTTCATAAGTCAACCCCCTCATCTCAGGAATCAACCTCGTGAACCTTCTCTGAACTGCCTCCAATGCAAGTATATCCTTCCTTAAATAAGGAGACCAAAACTGTACGCAGTACTCCAGGTGTGGTCTCACCAATACCCTGTACAGTTGTAACAGGACTTCCCTACTTTTATACTCCAACCCCCTTGCAATAAAGGCCAACATTCCATTTGCCTTCCTGATTACTTGCTGTACCTGCATGCTAACTATTTGTGTTTCATGCACAAGGACCCCCAGATCCCTCTGTACCGCAGCATTTTGTAATCTCTCTCCATTTAAATAATAATTAGCTTTTTTATTTTTCTTACCAAAGTGGATAACCTCACACTTTCCCACATTATACTCCATCTGCCAAATGTTTGCCCACTCACTTAGCCTGTCTGTATCCCTTTGAAGATTCTTTGTATCCTCGTCACAACTTACTTTCCCACCCATCTTTGTATCATCCGCAAACTTGGCTACATTACACATGGTCCCTTCATCCAAGTCATTAATGTAGATTGTAAATAGTTGAGGCCCCAGCACTGATCCCTGTGGCATCCCACTAGTTACCGTTACTATTAGTCTTTGCAACATTATAAGCTTCTTCTTTCAATCTAATGCTATCCTTAACTTCTTTAGTTAGCCACTGTTGGATCACTTTTCCCTTGGAGTTTTTGTTTCTCAATGGAATACATTTTTGTTGAGAATTATGAAATATTTCTTTTAATGCTAGCCACTGCTTATCTACTGCCATACCTTTTAATCTATTTTTCCAATCTGCCTTAGCCAACTCGTCCCTCATACCTCTGTAATTGGCTTTATTTAAGTTTAAGACTCTAGTTTTGGACTTAGGCAAGTCACTCTCAAAATTAACGTGAAATTCTATCATATTATGATCACTCTGCCCCAGAGGATCCTTTACTGTGAGATTGCTAATCAACCCTGTCTTATTACACAATACAAGATCTAAAATAACCTGTTCCCTGGTTGGTTCCATGACGTATTGTTCTAGGAAACTGTCCCGAATGCATTCAAAGAATCAGAGAAAGTTACAGCACGGAAGGAGGCAATTTCGGCCCATCATGTCTGTGCCGGCCAACAAAGAGCTATCCAGCCTAATCCCACTTCCCAGCTCTTGGTCCGTAGCCCTGCAGGTTAGAGCATCCCAAGTGCACAACCAAGTACTTGTTAAATGTGGTTAGGGTTTCTGCCTCTACCACCCTTTCAGGCAGTGAGTTCCAGACCCCCACAACCCTCTGGGTGAAGAAATTTCCCCTCAAATCCCCTTTAAACCCTCCACCAATTACTTTAATTCTGTGCTCCCTGGTTTTTGACCCTTCTGCTAAGGGAAATAGATCCTTTCTATCCACTTTATCTATGCCCCTCATAATTTTATACACCTCAATAATGTCTCCCCTCAGCCTCCTCTGTTTCAAGGAAAACAGACCCAGCCTATCCAATCTTTCCTCATAGCTAAGATTCTCTACTCCCGGCAACATCCTTGTAAATCTCCTCTGTACCCTCTCCAGTGCAATCACATCTTTCCTGTAATATGGTGACCAGAACTGCACGCAGTACTCTAGCTGAGGCCTAACTAATGTTTTATATAGTTGAAGCATAACCCCCCTGCTCTTGTATTCTATGCCACGGCTAATAAAGGCAAGCATTCTGTATGCCTTCTTAATCACCTTATCTACCTGGCCTGCTACCTTCAGGGATCTGTGGACATGCACTCCAAGGTCCCTTTGTTCCTCTACACTACTCGGTGTCCTACCATTTAATGTGTATTCCCTTTCCTTGTTAGCCCTCCCCAAATGCATTACCTCACACTTCTCCGGATTAAATTCCATTTGCCACTGTTGTGCCCACCTGACCAATTTATTGATATCTTCCTGCAGTCTGCAGCTTCCTTCTTCAGTATTGTTAGATCAGAATTGGGACTTTTTCACAGGGGCCCAATTCGAGTCCACCGGGACTAATTAAAGTCCTAAGAGGTAACCCCTGCTCCGGGTTTTACACAGGGGCCCAATTCGAGTCCACCAGGACTAATTAAATTCCTAAGAGGTCACCCCTGCTCCCGGCATCCCAATTACTCACCAACGGGCCTGACTGTTTCATCGAACTTTGGGGCAAAACCAGACGGAGACGGAACTGAAGACAAAGTAAAAGTTTATTAGAAACTAGCCAGAAGGCTTTGTGCACAAAGGGAGAGAGGTTGATCTCCTCAGACTCGAACCCAACTCTCCCCGGAAAACTACATACAAGCATTGATATACCTTTCGATAGGCAACACCCACAGGTTACAAAAGTGGGCGTACACATACAAACAGCGTCGCTACCATTGCTCCCTTATTGGTTAATGATCAGTCACTCAATGTTGGGAGCCGCCCTGAAATGTTCTGTGACATTAAACATAACACATAGTTGTTATACATGGGGCCTTCATCTAGTCTCTGGGAGCGAGGACTACCAGACTCCATCTTGTCTCTTAAATAAGGTCGTACCACGCTTATCTTTCCTTTCCCATATTGTTGTATCTGACCAATACTTCGTTAATTCTCGAGAGAAGCTTATTATGATAAACAAGGTCCGCTCCAAAGGGAGATAAGGTGTTTGAGACCAAGAGAGAAATGGCCGACTCCCTGTACAGTTCAGTTTCCCTTATCTCTTCAGAAGGCCAACTACGTAAAACACTGCTTCTGTAGCACTGATAATGACCTTCTAAAATGTCTAGAAGATAAGCTATGACTCCGACAATCTGGCTGCAAGTAGCAACACTTCTTTCAGTATTATTTAAAAGGGTTAATATAATGAACCAAATAGTCCATCATGCTTTGCAACTATCTAAAAGCTATATGTACGTATTGATATCTCTCTATAAGTGAATTAACTATCCTTTGAACATGATTTGAACTTTAGGAACTTTCAAGCGGTTATTGGATAAGCACATGGAGCACACCAGAGTGATAGGGAGTGTGATAGCTTGATCTTGGTCTCGGACAATGCTCGGCACAACATCGAGGGCCGAAGGGCCTGTACTGTGCTGTACTGTTCTATGTTCTATGTTCTATGTTCTATGATTTCTAATATTACTGCCCTACAGCCTTGGTTAATATATATTTAAAGACTAGGGGATATAGGTTTCGTTTCACAGGCCTAATTTGTGATCCCACAGTATCAACCACACAGCTGATTTTAGTATCATCTGCAAACTTTTTAATCATACCATGAACTCGTCCACCAGACTACCTTTGCCAATTTGATTTGTCCAGTCTATATGAAGATTAAAGTCCCCCACAATTATTGCATTACCTTTGTTGCAAGCTCCTACTATTTCATGATTAATATTCTGTCCAATGGTATAGCTACTGTTAGGGGTCCTATATACTACTCCGACCAGTGTTTTCTGCCCCTTGTTATTCCTTATCTCCACCCATACTGATTCTACTTCCTGATCTTCCGAGCCAAGATCTTTTCTCGCTACTGTCCTTATGTCATCCTTTATTATCAGGGCGACTCCCCCTCCTTTTCCATTCTGCCTGTCTTTTCGAAACGCCAAATACCCTGGAACATTTAGTTCCCAACCTTGGCCACCTTGCAACCATGTCTCTGTAATGGCTATTAGATCAAACCCATTTATCTCTATTTGTGCCACTAGTTCGTCTATCTTGTTATGAATGCTTCGTGCATTCAGATAAAGAGCCATTATTCCCTGCTTTGACCTTATTCTCTGCTGCACTGCTACCGTTAAACTCTCTGTCCCTTCCTGTCACACTCTGCTTATTTTTACCCAAATCGCTACATTGCTCTATTGCCTTGACCTTTCTCTTTAGATTTCTAAATTTCCCCTCATCTGACCCCTCCCCCCCCCATTTTTTTAGTTTAAAGCCCTATCTACAGCCCTACTTATTCGATTCGCCAGGACGCTGGTCCCAGCCCGGTTCAAGTGGGGCCCGTCCCGATGGAACAGCTCCCTCTTTCCCCAGTACTGGTGCCAGTGCCCCATGAATTGAAAACCCTTCCTCCCACACCACTCTTTGAGCCACGCATTTAACTCTCTGATCTGCTTGACTCTATGCCAATTTGCGCATGGCTCAGATAGTAATCCAGAGATTATTACCCTGCTTATTAATTTAGACCCTAGCTCCTCAAACTCCCTCAGCAGAACCTCTTTCTTAGTTCTACCTATATCATGGTTCTGACATGGACCACGACAACCGGATCCTCCCCCTCCCACTCTAAGTTCTTCTCCAGCCGCGAGGAGATATCCTTAACCCAGGCACTGGGCAGGCAACACAACCTTCGGGACTCTCTTTCGCGGCTGCAGAGAACAGTATCTATCCCCTGACTATACTGTCCCCTACTACTATCACATTCCTTCCTTCTCCAGGGCGTGAAGAACAAGGAGACTCTGCTGAATGATTGAAATAAAGAAAAGTACGTAAGTAGCGAATCAGTAAAGATAAATAGATAAGGACACCATTCAGGTCGTTTACTAAACACAAACTGAGATAAGAGGAAAACAGAATAGAAGCACAAGAAGAAGAAGCTTACGGTGAGATTATCCAGGGCAATATGTCCCAGCAAAGACTCAAGGTGAGTGAAGGGGATGACAGGTGGTGCTGAATCACTGGGTGACTACACCATCAAGGAGCAAGCAGCATCAGGCATGACCTGGAAAGTCCATTACATCACAATGGAATGGCTGCTGCAACAGGCTGGGCCAGTCCTTGATTTCCAGAAATATATGGGCCCCACGATCAATGGTGAGTATGAATGAAGGGCCCAGGCTCAGCGCCACCAGCTAGGACTTCAATTCAATTGTTCAGCTTGAAGCTGCTGCTATCTGTGAGTCAGTTAAAGTACTGCAGGTGAGAGAGAACACGAGCAGGGTTGTATTTACAGTTCATTGATCGCGGTATGTATTGATCCTGGTTTGTATTGATCTCGGTTTGTATTACATAGATACATAGATACATAGAAGATAGGAGCAGGAGTAGGCCATCCGGCCCTTCGAGCCTGCTCCGCCATTTAATGAGATCATGGCTGATCCTCCAATTCAGTATCCCGTCCCCGCCTTCTCTCCGTAACCCTTAACCCCTTTTGTCTGTAGAAATATATCTAATTCCCTCTTAAATATATTTAATGAGCTGGCGTACACTGCCCTCTGTGGCAATGAGTTCCACAGGTTCACCACCCTCTGAGTGAAGAAATTCCCCCTCATTTCTGTCCTAAATGGTTTAGCCCTTATCCTTAAATTATGTCCTCTAGTTCTGTTCTCACCCGCCAAGGGAAACATTCCTTCTGCATCTAGTCTGTCTAGACCTGTCAGAATTTTATACACTTCTATGAGGTCCCCTCTCAATCTTCTAAACTCCAGTGTGTACATCCCTAAACTACATAGTCTCTCCTCATAGGTCAATCCCACCATTCCTGGTATCAGCCTGGTGAATCGCCGCTGCACCCCCTCCATGGCAAGAACATCTTTCCTCAGATGAGGCGACCAAAACTGTACACAGTACTCGAGGTGTGGTCTCACCAGTGCCCTGTACAGCTGCAGCAAGGTATCCCTGTTCCTGTATTCCAACCCTTTTGCTATGAAGGCCAGCATACCGTTTGCCTTCTTGACCGCCTGTTGCACCTGCATGCTCGCCTTCAGTGACTGGTGTACAAGAACACCCAGGTCTCTCTGTACTTCCCCCTCTCCCAATTTATTGCCATTTAAATAATAATTTGCCCTCCCGTTCCTGCACCCAAGGTGGATAACTTTGCACTTGTCCACATTATAGTGCATCTGCCATTTATCCGCCCAATCACCCAGTCTGTCCAAATCGCTCTGGAGCTTCCTGGTCTCCTCCTCTGAGCCCACCCCCCCTCCTAGTTTAGTGTCGTCTGCAAATTTGGAAATGCTGCATCCGACTCCCTGATCCAGGTCATTAATGTAAATTGTGAACAGCTGGGGACCCAGGACAGATCCCTGTGGTACCCCACTTGTTACTGCCTGCCATTCAGAAAATGAGCCGTTTATTCCAACTCTCTGTTTTCTATCTGACAGCCAGTTCTCTATCCACGTCAATACTTTCCCCTTTATCCCATGAGCTTCAATTTTCCATGCTAATCTTTTATGTGGGACCTTGTCGAAGGCCTTTTGGAAGTCCAGGTACACCACATCTACTGGCTCTCCCCCATCTATTTTACCAGTTACTCCCTCAAAAAATTCCAATAGATTAGTCAAGCACGATTTACCCTTTGTAAATCCATGTTGATTCTGTCCTATCCTGTCCCCATTTGCTAAGTGCTCCGCTATTTCATCCTTAATGATGGACTCCAGCATTTTGCCCACAACTGATGTAAGGC
This sequence comes from Squalus acanthias, assembly GCA_030390025.1. NCBI lineage: Eukaryota > Metazoa > Chordata > Chondrichthyes > Squaliformes > Squalidae > Squalus > Squalus acanthias. Next base: position 686,873 of record JASTWF010000113.1, on the reverse strand, counting down.
TTACAGGTCTGTAATTACCTGCTTTTTCCCTACCCCCCTTTTTGAATAGTGGGGTGACGTTAGCTACCCTCCAATCCATGGGCACTGTTCCCGAGTCTAATGAATTCTGAAAAATCATACTGAGTGCATCCGCTATCTCTGGGGCCACCTCCTTCAGTACCCTAGGATGCATGTTATCAGGCCCTGGGGATTTGTCCGCCTTCAATCCCTTTAGCTTCCTTAACACCATATCCTTAGAGATATTGATTTGCGTCAGTTCCTCCTTTGCCAATGTCCCTATTTTTCCCGATATCCCAGGGAGGTTTTTTGTGTCTTCCTTCGTAAAGACTGACCCAAAGTATGCATTTAGTTGGTCTGCCATTTCCTTATTTCCCGTTATATATTCCCCCGTATCTGACTGCAATGGACCAACTTTGGTTTTCACCAGTCTTTTCCTCTTGATATACTTATAAAAGCTTTTGGAGTTAGTTTTTATATTTTCCGCTATTTTGCCCCTCTTGATTAAGCCCTTTGTCCTCCTTTGCTCTATCTTAAACTGTTCCCAATCTTCCGCTCTGGCGCTTCTTTTGGCTATTTTATACGCCCTATCTTTGGATTTTATGCTGTCTCTAATTTCCCCTGTTATCCACGGTTGAGTCACCTTTTTAGATTTCCTTTTATGCCAGATTGGTATAAACAATTTTTGCAATTTTGTCATTCTATCTTTAAATGCTTGCCATTGTTTATCTACCTCCAGTCCTCCCAGGAACGTTGTCCAATCAGACCTACTCAGTTCCCGTCTAATGGCATCATAATTCCCCTTGTTTAAATTCAGGACCTTAGTCTCTGAGTCAATTTCTTGGTTTGTATTGATCCTGGTTTGTATTGATCTCGGTTTGTATTGATCTTGGTTTGTATTGATCTCGGTTTGTATTGATCTTGGTTTGTATTGATCTTGGTTTGTATTGATCTTGGTTTGTATTGATCTTGGTTTGTATTGATCCTGGTTTGTGTTGATCTTGGTTTGTACTGATCCTGGTTTGTATTGATCTTGGTTTGTGTTGATCCTGGTTTGTATTGATCCTGGTTTGTGTTGATCTTGGTTTGTATTGATCCTGGTTTGTGTTGATCTTGGTTTGTATTGATCCTGGTTTGTGTTGATCTTGGTTTGTATTGATCCTGGTTTGTATTGATCTTGGTTTGTGTTGATCCTGGTTTGTATTGATCTTGGTTTGTGTTGATCTTGGTTTGTGTTGATCTTGGTTTGTATTGATCCTGGTTTGTATTGATCTTGGTTTGTGTTGATCTTGGTTTGTGTTGATCTTGGTTTGTATTGATCTTGGTTTGTATTGATCCTGGTTTGTATTGATCCAGGTTTGTATTGATCTTGGTTTGTATTGATCCTGGTTTGTATTGATCTAGGTTTGTACTGATCCTGGTTTGTATTGATCCTGGTTTGTATTGATCTTGGTTTGTATTGATCCTGGTTTGTATTGATCTTGGTTTGTGTTGATCCTGGTTTGTATTGATCTTGGTTTGTGTTGATCCTGGTTTGTATTGATCTTGGTTTGTGTTGATCTTGGTTTGTATTGATCCTGGTTTGTATTGATCTTGGTTTGTATTGATCTTGGTTTGTGTTGATCTTGGTTTGTGTTGATCTTGGTTTGTGTTGATCTTGGTTTGTGTTGATCTTGGTTTGTATTGATCTTGGTTTGTGTTGATCTTGGTTTGTGTTGATCTTGGTTTGTATTGATCTTGGTTTGTGTTGATCTTGGTTTGTGTTGATCTTGGTTTGTGTTGATCTTGGTTTGTGTTGATCTTGGTTTGTATTGATCTTGGTTTGTGTTGATCTTGGTTTGTGTTGATCTTGGTTTGTGTTGATCTTGGTTTGTATTGATCTTGGTTTGTATTGATCTTGGTTTGTATTGATCTTGGTTTGTGTTGATCTTGGTTTGTATTGATCTTGGTTTGTGTTGATCTTGGTTTGTATTGATCTTGGTTTGTGTTGATCTTGGTTTGTATTGATCTTGGTTTGTATTGATCTTGGTTTGTGTTGATCTTGGTTTGTATTGATCTTGGTTTGTGTTGATCTTGGTTTGTATTGATCCTGGTTTGTGTTGATCCTGGTTTGTGTTGATCTTGGTTTGTATTGATCTTGGTTTGTATTGATCTTGGTTTGTACTGATCCTGGTTTGTATTGATCCTGGTTTGTATTGATCCTGGTTTGTATTGATCTTGGTTTATGTTGATCCTGGTTTGTGTTGATCTTGGTTTGTGTTGATCTTGGTTTGTATTGATCTTGGTTTGTGTTGATCTTGGTTTGTGTTGATCCTGGTTTGTATTGATCTTGGTTTGTATTGATCCTGGTTTGTATTGATCTTGGTTTGTATTGATCCTGGTTTGTGTTGATCTTGGTTTGTGTTGATCCTGGTTTGTATTGATCTTGGTTTGTGTTGATCTTGGTTTGTGTTGATCTTGGTTTGTATTGATCCTGGTTTGTGTTGATCTTGGTTTGTGTTGATCCTGGTTTGTATTGATCCTGGTTTGTGTTGATCTTGGTTTGTGTTGATCCTGGTTTGTATTGATCTTGGTTTGTATTGATCCTGGTTTGTGTTGATCTTGGTTTGTGTTGATCCTGGTTTGTATTGATCTTGGTTTGTGTTGATCTTGGTTTGTGTTGATCTTGGTTTGTATTGATCTTGGTTTGTATTGATCCTGGTTTGTATTGATCTTGGTTTGTGTTGATCCTGGTTTGTATTGATCTTGGTTTGTGTTGATCTTGGTTTGTGTTGATCTTGGTTTGTGTTGATCCTGGTTTGTGTTGATCTTGGTTTGTGTTGATCCTGGTTTGTGTTGATCTTGGTTTGTATTGATCTTGGTTTGTGTTGATCTTGGTTTGTATTGATCCTGGTTTGTATTCATCTTGGTTTGTGTTGATCCTGGTTTGTATTGATCTTGGTTTGTGTTGATCTTGGTTTGTGTTGATCTTGGTTTGTGTTGATCTTGGTTTGTATTGATCTTGGTTTGTATTGATCCTGGTTTGTATTGATCCTGGTTTGTATTGATCTTGGTTTGTATTGATCCTGGTTTGTATTGATCCTGGTTTGTATTGATCTTGGTTTGTATTGATCCTGGTTTGTATTGATCTTGGTTTGTATTGATCTTGGTTTGTATTGATCTTGGTTTGTGTTGATCTTGGTTTGTATTGATCTTGGTTTGTATTGATCCTGGTTTGTATTGATCCTGGTTTGTATTGATCTTGGTTTGTATTGATCCTGGTTTGTATTGATCCTGGTTTGTATTGATCTTGGTTTGTGTTGATCCTGGTTTGTATTGATCTTGGTTTGTGTTGATCTTGGTTTGTGTTGATCTTCGTTTGTGTTGATCCTGGTTTGTATTGATCCTGGTTTGTATTGATCTTGGTTTGTATTGATCCTGGTTTGTATTGATCTTGGTTTGTATTGATCTTGGTTTGTGTTGATCTTGGTTTGTGTTGATCTTGGTTTGTATTGATCCTGGTTTGTATTGATCTTAGTTTGTGTTGATCTTGGTTTGTGTTGATCTTGGTTTGTATTGATCTTGGTTTGTATTGATCCTGGTTTGTATTGATCCTGGTTTGTATTGATCTTGGTTTGTATTGATCCTGGTTTGTATTGATCCTGGTTTGTATTGATCCAGGTTTGTATTGATCCTGGTTTGTGTTGATCTTGGTTTGTGTTGATCTTGGTTTGTATTGATCTTGGTTTGTGTTGATCTTGGTTTGTGTTGATCTTGGTTTGTGTTGATCCTGGTTTGTATTGATCTTGGTTTGTGTTGATCCTGGTTTGTATTGATCTTGGTTTGTGTTGATCTTGGTTTGTATTGATCCTGGTTTGTATTGATCTTGGTTTGTATTGATCTTGGTTTGTGTTGATCTTGGTTTGTGTTGATCTTGGTTTGTGTTGATCCTGGTTTGTGTTGATCTTGGTTTGTATTGATCTTGGTTTGTGTTGATCTAGGTTTGTGTTGATCTTGGTTTGTGTTGATCTTGGTTTGTATTGATCCTGGTTTGTATTGATCTTGGTTTGTGTTGATCTTGGTTTGTGTTGATCCTGGTTTGTATTGATCTTGGTTTGTGTTGATCTTGGTTTGTATTGATCTTGGTTTGTATTGATCCTGGTTTGTGTTGATCTTGGTTTGTATTGATCTTGGTTTGTGTTGATCTTGGTTTGTATTGATCCTGGTTTGTGTTGATCTTGGTTTGTGTTGATCTTGGTTTGTGTTGATCCTGGTTTGTGTTGATCATGGCTTGTGTTGATCTTGGTTTGTATTGATCTTGGTTTGTATTGATCCTGGTTTGTGTTGATCCTGGTTTGTGTTGATCTTGGTTTGTGTTGATCTTGGTTTGTGTTGATGCTGGTTTGTATTGATCTTGGTTTGTGTTGATCTTGGTTTGTATTGATCTTGGTTTGTATTGATCTTGGATTGTGTTGATCTTGGTTTGTGTTGATCTTGGTTTGTGTTGATCCTGGTTTGTGTTGATCTTGGTTTGTGTTGATCTTGGTTTGTATTGATCTTGGTTTGTGTTGATCTTGGTTTGTATTGATCTTGGTTTGTATTGATCCTGGTTTGTATTGATCTTGGTTTGTATTGATCTTGGTTTGTATTGATCTTGGTTTGTGTTGATCTTGGTTTGTATTAATCTTGGTTTGTGTTGATCTTGGTTTGTGTTGATCTTGGTTTGTATTGATCTTGGGTTGTGTTGATCTTGGTTTGTATTGATCTTGGTTTGTGTTGATCTTGGTTTGTATTGATCTTGGTTTGTGTTGATCTTGGTTTGTATTGATCTTGGTTTGTGTTGATCTTGGTTTGTATTGATCTTGTTTTGTGTTGATCTTGGTTTGTATTGATCTTGGTTTGTATTGATCTTGTTTTGTATTGATCTTGGTTTGTATTGATCTTGGTTTGTGTTGATCTTGGTTTGTATTGATCTTGGGTTGTGTTGATCTTGGTTTGTATTGATCTTGGGTTGTGTTGATCTTGGTTTGTATTGATCTTGGTTTGTATTGATCTTGGTTTGTATTGATCTTGGTTTGTATTGATCTTGGTTTGTGTTGATCTTGGTTTGTATTGATCTTGTTTTGTGTTGATCTTGGTTTGTATTGATCTTGGTTTGTGTTGATCTTGGTTTGTATTGATCCTGGTTTGTATTGATCCTGGTTTGTATTGATCTTGGTTTGTGTTGATCTTGGTTTGTGTTGATCTTGGTTTGTGTTGATCTTGGTTTGTGTTGATCTTGGTTTGTGTTGATCTTGGTTTGTATTGATCTTGGTTTGTGTTGATCTTGGTTTGTGTTGATCTTGGTTTGTATTGATCTTGGTTTGTGTTGATCTTGGTTTGTGTTGATCTTGGTTTGTGTTGATCTTGGTTTGTGTTGATCTTGGTTTGTATTGATCTTGGTTTGTGTTGATCTTGGTTTGTGTTGATCTTGGTTTGTGTTGATCTTGGTTTGTATTGATCTTGGTTTGTATTGATCTTGGTTTGTATTGATCTTGGTTTGTGTTGATCTTGGTTTGTATTGATCTTGGTTTGTGTTGATCTTGGTTTGTATTGATCTTGGTTTGTGTTGATCTTGGTTTGTATTGATCTTGGTTTGTATTGATCTTGGTTTGTGTTGATCTTGGTTTGTATTGATCTTGGTTTGTGTTGATCTTGGTTTGTATTGATCCTGGTTTGTGTTGATCCTGGTTTGTGTTGATCTTGGTTTGTATTGATCTTGGTTTGTATTGATCTTGGTTTGTACTGATCCTGGTTTGTATTGATCCTGGTTTGTATTGATCCTGGTTTGTATTGATCTTGGTTTGTGTTGATCCTGGTTTGTGTTGATCTTGGTTTGTGTTGATCTTGGTTTGTATTGATCTTGGTTTGTGTTGATCTTGGTTTGTGTTGATCCTGGTTTGTATTGATCTTGGTTTGTATTGATCCTGGTTTGTATTGATCTTGGTTTGTATTGATCCTGGTTTGTGTTGATCTTGGTTTGTGTTGATCCTGGTTTGTATTGATCTTGGTTTGTGTTGATCTTGGTTTGTGTTGATCTTGGTTTGTATTGATCCTGGTTTGTGTTGATCTTGGTTTGTGTTGATCCTGGTTTGTATTGATCCTGGTTTGTGTTGATCTTGGTTTGTGTTGATCCTGGTTTGTATTGATCTTGGTTTGTATTGATCCTGGTTTGTGTTGATCTTGGTTTGTGTTGATCCTGGTTTGTATTGATCTTGGTTTGTGTTGATCTTGGTTTGTGTTGATCTTGGTTTGTATTGATCTTGGTTTGTATTGATCCTGGTTTGTATTGATCTTGGTTTGTGTTGATCCTGGTTTGTATTGATCTTGGTTTGTGTTGATCTTGGTTTGTGTTGATCTTGGTTTGTGTTGATCCTGGTTTGTGTTGATCTTGGTTTGTGTTGATCCTGGTTTGTGTTGATCTTGGTTTGTATTGATCTTGGTTTGTGTTGATCTTGGTTTGTATTGATCCTGGTTTGTATTCATCTTGGTTTGTGTTGATCCTGGTTTGTATTGATCTTGGTTTGTGTTGATCTTGGTTTGTGTTGATCTTGGTTTGTGTTGATCTGGTTTGTATTGATCTTGGTTTGTATTGATCCTGGTTTGTATTGATCCTGGTTTGTATTGATCTTGGTTTGTATTGATCCTGGTTTGTATTGATCCTGGTTTGTATTGATCTTGGTTTGTATTGATCCTGGTTTGTATTGATCTTGGTTTGTATTGATCTTGGTTTGTATTGATCTTGGTTTGTGTTGATCTTGGTTTGTATTGATCTTGGTTTGTATTGATCCTGGTTTGTATTGATCCTGGTTTGTATTGATCTTGGTTTGTATTGATCCTGGTTTGTATTGATCCTGGTTTGTATTGATCTTGGTTTGTGTTGATCCTGGTTTGTATTGATCTTGGTTTGTGTTGATCTTGGTTTGTGTTGATCTTGGTTTGTGTTGATCCTGGTTTGTATTGATCCTGGTTTGTATTGATCTTGGTTTGTATTGATCCTGGTTTGTATTGATCTTGGTTTGTATTGATCTTGGTTTGTGTTGATCTTGGTTTGTGTTGATCTTGGTTTGTATTGATCCTGGTTTGTATTGATCTTGGTTTGTGTTGATCTTGGTTTGTGTTGATCTTGGTTTGTATTGATCTTGGTTTGTATTGATCCTGGTTTGTATTGATCTTGGTTTGTATTGATCTTGGTTTGTGTTGATCTTGGTTTGTGTTGATCTTGGTTTGTGTTGATCTTGGTTTGTATTGATCCTGGTTTGTATTGATCTTGGTTTGTGTTGATCTTGGTTTGTGTTGATCCTGGTTTGTATTGATCTTGGTTTGTGTTGATCTTGGTTTGTGTTGATCTTGGTTTGTATTGATCTTGGTTTGTATTGATCCTGGTTTGTGTTGATCTTGGTTTGTATTGATCTTGGTTTGTGTTGATCTTGGTTTGTATTGATCCTGGTTTGTGTTGATCTTGGTTTGTGTTGATCTTGGTTTGTGTTGATCCTGGTTTGTGTTGATCATGGCTTGTGTTGATCTTGGTTTGTATTGATCTTGGTTTGTATTGATCCTGGTTTGTGTTGATCCTGGTTTGTGTTGATCTTGGTTTGTGTTGATCTTGGTTTGTGTTGATGCTGGTTTGTATTGATCTTGGTTTGTGTTGATCTTGGTTTGTGTTGATCTTGGTTTGTGTTGATCCTGGTTTGTGTTGATCCTGGTTTGTGTTGATCTTGGTTTGTATTGATCTTGGTTTGTATTGATCTTGGATTGTGTTGATCTTGGTTTGTGTTGATCTTGGTTTGTGTTGATCTTGGTTTGTGTTGATCTTGGTTTGTGTTGATCCTGGTTTGTGTTGATCTTGGTTTGTGTTGATCCTGGTTTGTGTTGATCTTGGTTTGTGTTGATCTTGGTTTGTATTGATCTTGGTTTGTGTTGATCTTGGTTTGTATTGATCTTGGTTTGTATTGATCCTGGTTTGTATTGATCTTGGTTTGTATTGATCTTGGTTTGTATTGATCTTGGTTTGTGTTGATCTTGGTTTGTATTGATCTTGGTTTGTGTTGATCTTGGTTTGTGTTGATCTTGGTTTGTATTGATCTTGGGTTGTGTTGATCTTGGTTTGTATTGATCTTGGTTTGTGTTGATCTTGGTTTGTATTGATCTTGGTTTGTGTTGATCTTGGTTTGTATTGATCTTGGTTTGTGTTGATCTTGGTTTGTATTGATCTTGTTTTGTGTTGATCTTGGTTTGTATTGATCTTGGTTTGTATTGATCTTGTTTTGTATTGATCTTGGTTTGTATTGATCTTGGTTTGTGTTGATCTTGGTTTGTATTGATCTTGGGTTGTGTTGATCTTGGTTTGTATTGATCTTGGGTTGTGTTGATCTTGGTTTGTATTGATCTTGGTTTGTATTGATCTTGGTTTGTATTGATCTTGGTTTGTATTGATCTTGGTTTGTGTTGATCTTGGTTTGTATTGATCTTGTTTTGTGTTGATCTTGGTTTGTATTGATCTTGGTTTGTGTTGATCTTGGTTTGTATTGATCCTGGTTTGTATTGATCCTGGTTTGTATTGATCTTGGTTTGTGTTGATCTTGGTTTGTGTTGATCCTGGTTTGTATTGATCCTGGTTTGTATTGATCCTGGTTTGTGTTGATCTTGGTTTGTGTTGATCCTGGTTTGTGTTGATCCTGGTTTGTATTGATCCTGGTTTGTATTGATCCTGGTTTGTATTGATCTTGGTTTGTGTTGATCTTGGTTTGTGTTGATCTTGGTTTGTATTGATCCTGGTTTGTATTGATCCTGGTTTGTATTGATCCTGGTTTGTATTGATCCTGGTTTGTGTTGATCTTGGTTTGTGTTGATCCTGGTTTGTATTGATCTTGGTTTGTGTTGATCTTGGTTTGTATTGATCCTGGTTTGTGTTGATCTTGGTTTGTATTGATCTTGGTTTGTGTTGATCTTGGTTTGTATTGATCTTGGTTTGTATTGATCCTGGTTTGTATTGATCTTGGTTTGTATTGATCTTGGTTTGTGTTGATCTTGGTTTGTGTTGATCTTGGTTTGTATTGATCCTGGTTTGGGTTGATCTTGGTTTGTATTGATCTTGGTTTGTGTTGATCTTGGTTTGTGTTGATCTTGGTTTGTATTGATCTTGGTTTGTGTTGATCTTGGTTTGTATTGATCTTGGTTTGTGTTGATCTTGGTTTGTGTTGATCTTGGTTTGTGTTGATCTTGGTTTGTATTGATCTTGGTTTGTGTTGATCTTGGTTTGTGTTGATCTTGGTTTGTGTTGATCTTGGTTTGTGTTGATCTTGGTTTGTGTTGATCTTAGTTTGTGTTGATCTTGGTTTGTATTGATCTTGGTTTGTGTTGATCTTGGTTTGTGTTGATCTTGGTTTGTGTTGATCTTGGTTTGTGTTGATCTTGGTTTGTGTTGATCTTGGTTTGTGTTGATCTTGGTTTGTATTGATCCTGGTTTGTGTTGATCTTGGTTTGTGTTGATCTTGGTTTGTGTTGATCTTGGTTTGTGTTGATCTTGGTTTGTGTTGATCTTGGTTTGTATTGATCTTGGTTTGTGTTGATCTTGGTTTGTATTGATCTTGGTTTGTGTTGATCTTGGTCTGTATTGATCCTGGTTTGTGTTGATCTTGGTTTGTGTTGATCTTGGTTTGTGTTGATCTTGGTTTGTGTTGATCTTGGTTTGTATTGATCCTGGTTTGTATTGATCTTGGTTTGTGTTGATCTTGGTTTGTGTTGATCCTGGTTTGTATTGATCTTGGTTTGTGTTGATCTTGGTTTGTGTTGATCTTGGTTTGTATTGATCTTGGTTTGTATTGATCCTGGTTTGTGTTGATCTTGGTTTGTATTGATCTTGGTTTGTGTTGATCTTGGTTTGTATTGATCCTGGTTTGTGTTGATCTTGGTTTGTGTTGATCTTGGTTTGTGTTGATCCTGGTTTGTGTTGATCATGGCTTGTGTTGATCTTGGTTTGTATTGATCTTGGTTTATATTGATCCTGGTTTGTGTTGATCCTGGTTTGTGTTGATCTTGGTTTGTGTTGATCTTGGTTTGTGTTGATGCTGGTTTGTATTGATCTTGGTTTGTGTTGATCTTGGTTTGTGTTGATCTTGGTTTGTGTTGATCCTGGTTTGTGTTGATCCTGGTTTGTGTTGATCTTGGTTTGTATTGATCTTGGTTTGTATTGATCTTGGATTGTGTTGATCTTGGTTTGTGTTGATCTTGGTTTGTGTTGATCTTGGTTTGTGTTGATCTTGGTTTGTGTTGATCCTGGTTTGTGTTGATCTTGGTTTGTGTTGATCCTGGTTTGTGTTGATCTTGGTTTGTGTTGATCTTGGTTTGTATTGATCTTGGTTTGTGTTGATCTTGGTTTGTATTGATCTTGGTTTGTATTGATCCTGGTTTGTATTGATCTTGGTTTGTATTGCTCTTGGTTTGTATTGATCTTGGTTTGTGTTGATCTTGGTTTGTATTGATCTTGGTTTGTGTTGATCTTGGTTTGTGTTGATCTTGGTTTGTATTGATCTTGGGTTGTGTTGATCTTGGTTTGTATTGATCTTGGTTTGTGTTGATCTTGGTTTGTATTGATCTTGGTTTGTGTTGATCTTGGTTTGTATTGATCTTGGTTTGTGTTGATCTTGGTTTGTATTGATCTTGTTTTGTGTTGATCTTGGTTTGTATTGATCTTGGTTTGTATTGATCTTGTTTTGTATTGATCTTGGTTTGTATTGATCTTGGTTTGTGTTGATCTTGGTTTGTATTGATCTTGGGTTGTGTTGATCTTGGTTTGTATTGATCTTGGGTTGTGTTGATCTTGGTTTGTATTGATCTTGGTTTGTATTGATCTTGGTTTGTATTGATCTTGGTTTGTATTGATCTTGGTTTGTGTTGATCTTGGTTTGTATTGATCTTGTTTTGTGTTGATCTTGGTTTGTATTGATCTTGGTTTGTGTTGATCTTGGTTTGTATTGATCCTGGTTTGTATTGATCCTGGTTTGTATAGATCTTGGTTTGTGTTGATCTTGGTTTGTGTTGATCCTGGTTTGTATTGATCCTGGTTTGTATTGATCCTGGTTTGTGTTGATCTTGGTTTGTGTTGATCCTGGTTTGTGTTGATCCTGGTTTGTATTGATCCTGGTTTGTATTGATCTTGGTTTGTGTTGATCTTGGTTTGTGTTGATCCTGGTTTGTATTGATCCTGGTTTGTATTGATCCTGGTTTGTGTTGATCTTGGTTTGTGTTGATCTTGGTTTGTATTGATCCTGGTTTGTATTGATCCTGGTTTGTATTGATCCTGGTTTGTATTGATCCTGGTTTGTGTTGATCTTGGTTTGTGTTGATCCTGGTTTGTATTGATCTTGGTTTGTGTTGATCTTGGTTTGTATTGATCCTGGTTTGTGTTGATCTTGGTTTGTATTGATCTTGGTTTGTGTTGATCTTGGTTTGTGTTGATCTTGGTTTGTATTGATCCTGGTTTGTATTGATCTTGGTTTGTATTGATCTTGGTTTGTGTTGATCTTGGTTTGTGTTGATCTTGGTTTGTATTGATCCTGGTTTGGGTTGATCTTGGTTTGTATTGATCTTGGTTTGTGTTGATCTTGGTTTGTGTTGATCTTGGTTTGTATTGATCTTGGTTTGTGTTGATCTTGGTTTGTGTTGATCTTGGTTTGTGTTGATCTTGGTTTGTGTTGATCTTGGTTTGTGTTGATCTTGGTTTGTGTTGATCTTGGTTTGTGTTGATCTTGGTTTGTGTTGATCTTGGTTTGTGTTGATCTTGGTTTGTGTTGATCTTGGTTTGTGTTGATCTTAGTTTGTGTTGATCTTGGTTTGTATTGATCTTGGTTTGTGTTGATCTTGGTTTGTGTTGATCTTGGTTTGTGTTGATCTTGGTTTGTGTTGATCTTGGTTTGTGTTGATCTTGGTTTGTGTTGATCTTGGTTTGTGTTGATCTTGGTTTGTGTTGATCTTGGTTTGTGTTGATCTTGGTTTGTGTTGATCTTGGTTTGTGTTGATCCTGGTTTGTGTTGATCTTGGTTTGTGTTGATCTTGGTTTGTGTTGATCTTGGTTTGTATTGATCTTGGTTTGTGTTGATCTTGGTTTGTGTTGATCTTGGTTTGTATTGATCTTGGTTTGTGTTGATCTTGGTTTGTATTGATCTTGGTTTGTATTGATCCTGGTTTGTATTGATCCTGGTTTGTGTTGATCCTGGTTTGTGTTGATCTTGGTTTGTGTTGATCCTGGTTTGTGTTGATCCTGGTTTGTATTGATCCTGGTTTGTATTGATCCTGGTTTGTATTGATCTTGGTTTGTGTTGATCTTGGTTTGTGTTGATCCTGGTTTGTATTGATCCTGGTTTGTATTGATCCTGGTTTGTGTTGATCTTGGTTTGTGTTGATCCTGGTTTGTGTTGATCCTGGTTTGTATTGATCCTGGTTTGTATTGATCCTGGTTTGTATTGATCTTGGTTTGTGTTGATCTTGGTTTGTGTTGATCTTGGTTTGTGTTGATCCTGGTTTGTGTTGATCATGGCTTGTGTTGATCTTGGTTTGTATTGATCTTGGTTTGTATTGATCCTGGTTTGTGTTGATCCTGGTTTGTGTTGATCTTGGTTTGTGTTGATCTTGGTTTGTGTTGATGCTGGTTTGTATTGATCTTGGTTTGTGTTGATCTTGGTTTGTGTTGATCTTGGTTTGTGTTGATCCTGGTTTGTGTTGATCCTGGTTTGTGTTGATCTTGGTTTGTATTGGTCTTGGTTTGTATTGATCTTGGATTGTGTTGATCTTGGTTTGTGTTGATCTTGGTTTGTGTTGATCTTGGTTTGTGTTGATCTTGGTTTGTGTTGATCCTGGTTTGTGTTGATCTTGGTTTGTGTTGATCCTGGTTTGTGTTGATCTTGGTTTGTGTTGATCTTGGTTTGTATTGATCTTGGTTTGTGTTGATCTTGGTTTGTAATGATCTTGGTTTGTATTGATCCTGGTTTGTATTGATCTTGGTTTGTATTGATCTTGGTTTGTATTGATCTTGGTTTGTGTTGATCTTGGTTTGTATTGATCTTGGTTTGTGTTGATCTTGGTTTGTGTTGATCTTGGTTTGTATTGATCTTGGGTTGTGTTGATCTTGGTTTGTATTGATCTTGGTTTGTGTTGATCTTGGTTTGTATTGATCTTGGTTTGTGTTGATCTTGGTTTGTATTGATCTTGGTTTGTGTTGATCTTGGTTTGTATTGATCTTGTTTTGTGTTGATCTTGGTTTGTATTGATCTTGGTTTGTATTGATCTTGTTTTGTATTGATCTTGGTTTGTATTGATCTTGGTTTGTGTTGATCTTGGTTTGTATTGATCTTGGGTTGTGTTGATCATGGTTTGTATTGATCTTGGGTTGTGTTGATCTTGGTTTGTATTGATCTTGGTTTGTATTGATCTTGGTTTGTATTGATCTTGGTTTGTATTGATCTTGGTTTGTGTTGATCTTGGTTTGTATTGATCTTGTTTTGTGTTGATCTTGGTTTGTGTTGATCTTGGTTTGTGTTGATCTTGGTTTGTATTGATCTTGGTTTGTGTTGATCTTGGTTTGTATTGATCTTGGTTTGTATTGATCTTGGTTTGTGTTGATCTTGGTTTGTATTGATCTTGGTTTGTGTTGATCTTGGTTTGTATTGATCTTGGTTTGTATTGATCTTGGTTTGTATTGATCTTGGTTTGTATTGATCTTGGTTTGTATTGATCTTGGTTTGTGATGATCTTGGTTTGTGTTGATCTTGGTTTGTGTTGATCCTGGTTTGTGTTGATCCTGGTTTGTATTGATCCTGGTTTGTGTTGATCTTGGTTTGTGTTGATCCTGGTTTGTGTTGATCCTGGTTTGTATTGATCCTGGTTTGTATTGATCCTGGTTTGTATTGATCTTGGTTTGTGTTGATCTTGGTTTGTGTTGATCTTGGTTTGTATTGATCCTGGTTTGTATTGATCCTGGTTTGTATTGATCCTGGTTTGTATTGATCCTGGTTTGTGTTGATCTTGGTTTGTGTTGATCCTGGTTTGTATTGATCTTGGTTTGTGTTGATCTTGGTTTGTATTGATCCTGGTTTGTGTTGATCTTGGTTTGTATTGATCTTGGTTTGTGTTGATCTTGGTTTGTATTGATCTTGGTTTGTATTGATCCTGGTTTGTATTGATCTTGGTTTGTATTGATCTTGGTTTGTGTTGATCTTGGTTTGTGTTGATCTTGGTTTGTATTGATCCTGGTTTGTGTTGATCTTGGTTTGTATTGATCTTGGTTTGTGTTGATCTTGGTTTGTGTTGATCTTGGTTTGTATTGATCTTGGTTTGTGTTGATCTTGGTTTGTATTGATCTTGGTTTGTGTTGATCTTGGTTTGTGTTGATCTTGGTTTGTGTTGATCTTGGTTTGTATTGATCTTGGTTTGTGTTGATCTTGGTTTGTGTTGATCTTGGTTTGTGTTGATCTTGGTTTGTGTTGATCTTGGTTTGTGTTGATCTTGGTTTGTGTTGATCTTGGTTTGTATTGATCTTGGTTTGTGTTGATCTTGGTTTGTGTTGATCTTGGTTTGTGTTGATCTTGGTTTGTGTTGATCTTGGTTTGTATTGATCCTGGTTTGTGTTGATCTTGGTTTGTGTTGATCTTGGTTTGTATTGATCTTGGTTTGTGTTGATCTTGGTTTGTGTTGATCCTGGTTTGTATTGATCCTGGTTTGTATTGATCTTGGTTTGTATTGATCCTGGTTTGTATTGATCTTGGTTTGTATTGATCTTGGTTTGTGTTGATCTTGGTTTGTGTTGATCTTGGTTTGTATTGATCCTGGTTTGTATTGATCTTGGTTTGTGTTGATCTTGGTTTGTGTTGATCTTGGTTTGTATTGATCTTGGTTTGTATTGATCCTGGTTTGTATTGATCCTGGTTTGTATTGATCTTGGTTTGTATTGATCCTGGTTTGTATTGATCTTGGTTTGTGTTGATCCTGGTTTGTATTGATCTTGGTTTGTGTTGATCCTGGTTTGTATTGATCTTGGTTTGTGTTGATCTTGGTTTGTATTGATCCTGGTTTGTATTGATCTTGGTTTGTATTGATCTTGGTTTGTGTTGATCTTGGTTTGTGTTGATCTTGGTTTGTGTTGATCCTGGTTTGTGTTGATCTTGGTTTGTATTGATCTTGGTTTGTGTTGATCTTGGTTTGTGTTGATCTTGGTTTGTGTTGATCTTGGTTTGTATTGATCCTGGTTTGTATTGATCTTGGTTTGTGTTGATCTTGGTTTGTGTTGATCCTGGTTTGTATTGATCTTGGTTTGTGTTGATCTTGGTTTGTGTTGATCTTGGTTTGTATTGATCTTGGTTTGTATTGATCCTGGTTTGTGTTGATCTTGGTTTGTATTGATCTTGGTTTGTGTTGATCTTGGTTTGTATTGATCCTGGTTTGTGTTGATCTTGGTTTGTGTTGATCTTGGTTTGTGTTGATCCTGGTTTGTGTTGATCATGGCTTGTGTTGATCTTGGTTTGTATTGATCTTGGTTTGTATTGATCCTGGTTTGTGTTGATCCTGGTTTGTGTTGATCTTGGTTTGTGTTGATCTTGGTTTGTGTTGATGCTGGTTTGTATTGATCTTGGTTTGTGTTGATCTTGGTTTGTGTTGATCTTGGTTTGTGTTGATCCTGGTTTGTGTTGATCCTGGTTTGTGTTGATCTTGGTTTGTATTGATCTTGGTTTGTATTGATCTTGGATTGTGTTGATCTTGGTTTGTGTTGATCTTGGTTTGTGTTGATCTTGGTTTGTGTTGATCTTGGTTTGTGTTGATCCTGGTTTGTGTTGATCTTGGTTTGTGTTGATCCTGGTTTGTGTTGATCTTGGTTTGTGTTGATCTTGGTTTGTATTGATCTTGGTTTGTGTTGAACTTGGTTTGTATTGATCTTGGTTTGTATTGATCCTGGTTTGTATTGATCTTGGTTTGTATTGATCTTGGTTTGTATTGATCTTGGTTTGTGTTGATCTTGGTTTGTATTGATCTTGGTTTGTGTTGATCTTGGTTTGTGTTGATCTTGGTTTGTATTGATCTTGGGTTGTGTTGATCTTGGTTTGTATTGATCTTGGTTTGTGTTGATCTTGGTTTGTATTGATCTTGGTTTGTGTTGATCTTGGTTTGTATTGATCTTGGTTTGTGTTGATCTTGGTTTGTATTGATCTTGTTTTGTGTTGATCTTGGTTTGTATTGATCTTGGTTTGTATTGATCTTGGTTTGTGTTGATCTTGGTTTGTATTGATCTTGGGTTGTGTTGATCTTGGTTTGTATTGATCTTGGGTTGTGTTGATCTTGGTTTGTATTGATCTTGGTTTGTATTGATCTTGGTTTGTATTGATCTTGGTTTGTATTGATCTTGGTTTGTGTTGATCTTGGTTTGTATTGATCTTGTTTTGTGTTGATCTTGGTTTGTATTGATCTTGGTTTGTGTTGATCTTGGTTTGTATTGATCCTGGTTTGTATTGATCCTGGTTTGTATTGATCTTGGTTTGTGTTGATCTTGGTTTGTGTTGATCCTGGTTTGTATTGATCCTGGTTTGTATTGATCCTGGTTTGTGTTGATCTTGGTTTGTGTTGATCCTGGTTTGTGTTGATCCTGGTTTGTATTGATCCTGGTTTGTATTGATCCTGGTTTGTATTGATCTTGGTTTGTGTTGATCTTGGTTTGTGTTGATCTTGGTTTGTATTGATCCTGGTTTGTATTGATCCTGGTTTGTATTGATCCTGGTTTGTATTGATCCTGGTTTGTGTTGATCTTGGTTTGTGTTGATCCTGGTTTGTATTGATCTTGGTTTGTGTTGATCTTGGTTTGTATTGATCCTGGTTTGTGTTGATCTTGGTTTGTATTGATCTTGGTTTGTGTTGATCTTGGTTTGTATTGATCTTGGTTTGTATTGATCCTGGTTTGTATTGATCTTGGTTTGTATTGATCTTGGTTTGTGTTGATCTTGGTTTGTGTTGATCTTGGTTTGTATTGATCCTGGTTTGGGTTGATCTTGGTTTGTATTGATCTTGGTTTGTGTTGATCTTGGTTTGTGTTGATCTTGGTTTGTATTGATCTTGGTTTGTGTTGATCTTGGTTTGTATTGATCTTGGTTTGTGTTGATCTTGGTTTGTGTTGATCTTGGTTTGTGTTGATCTTGGTTTGTATTGATCTTGGTTTGTGTTGATCTTGGTTTGTGTTGATCTTGGTTTGTGTTGATCTTGGTTTGTGTTGATCTTGGTTTGTGTTGATCTTAGTTTGTGTTGATCTTGGTTTGTATTGATCTTGGTTTGTGTTGATCTTGGTTTGTGTTGATCTTGGTTTGTGTTGATCTTGGTTTGTGTTGATCTTGGTTTGTGTTGATCTTGGTTTGTGTTGATCTTGGTTTGTATTGATCCTGGTTTGTGTTGATCTTGGTTTGTGTTGATCTTGGTTTGTGTTGATCTTGGTTTGTGTTGATCTTGGTTTGTGTTGATCTTGGTTTGTGTTGATCTTGGTTTGTATTGATCTTGGTTTGTGTTGATCTTGGTTTGTGTTGATCTTGGTTTGTATTGATCTTGGTTTGTGTTGATCTTGGTTTGTATTGATCTTGGTTTGTATTGATCCTGGTTTGTATTGATCCTGGTTTGTGTTGATCTTGGTTTGTATTGATCTTGGTTTGTATTGATCTTGGTTTGTGTTGATCCTGGTTTGTGTTGATCTTGGTTTGTGTTGATCTTGGTTTGTGTTGATCTTGGTTTGTGTTGATCTTGGTTTGTGTTGATCTTGGTTTGTATTGATCTTGGTTTGTGTTGATCTTGGTTTGTGTTGATCTTGGTTTGTGTTGATCTTGGTTTGTGTTGATCTTGGTTTGTATTGATCTTGGTTTGTGTTGATCTTGGTTTGTGTTGATCTTGGTTTGTATTGATCTTGGTTTGTGTTGATCTTGGTTTGTATTGATCTTGGTTTGTATTGATCCTGGTTTGTATTGATCTTGGTTTGTATTGATCTTGGTTTGTATTGATCTTGGTTTGTGTTGATCTTGGTTTGTATTGATCTTGGTTTGTGTTGATCTTGGTTTGTGTTGATCTTGGTTTGTATTGATCTTGGGTTGTGTTGATCTTGGTTTGTATTGATCTTGGTTTGTGTTGATCTTGGTTTGTGTTGATCTTGGTTTGTGTTGATCTTGGTTTGTGTTGATCTTGGTTTGTGTTGATCTTGGTTTGTATTGATCTTGGTTTGTGTTGATCTTGGTTTGTGTTGATCTTGGTTTGTATTGATCTTGGTTTGTGTTGATCTTGGTTTGTATTGATCTTGGTTTGTATTGATCCTGGTTTGTATTGATCTTGGTTTGTATTGATCTTGGTTTGTATTGATCTTGGTTTGTGTTGATCTTGGTTTGTATTGATCTTGGTTTGTGTTGATCTTGGTTTGTGTTGATCTTGGTTTGTATTGATCTTGGGTTGTGTTGATCTTGGTTTGTATTGATCTTGGTTTGTGTTGATCTTGGTTTGTATTGATCTTGTTTTGTGTTGATCTTGGTTTGTATTGATCTTGGTTTGTATTGATCTTGTTTTGTATTGATCTTGGTTTGTATTGATCTTGGTTTGTGTTGATCTTGGTTTGTATTGATCTTGGGTTGTGTTGATCTTGGTTTGTATTGATCTTGGGTTGTGTTGATCTTGGTTTGTATTGATCTTGGTTTGTATTGATCTTGGTTTGTATTGATCTTGGTTTGTATTGATCTTGGTTTGTGTTGATCTTGGTTTGTATTGATCTTGTTTTGTGTTGATCTTGGTTTGTATTGATCTTGGTTTGTGTTGATCTTGGTCTGTATTGATCCTGCTTTGTGTTGATCTTGGTTTGTATTGATCTTGGTTTGTATTGATCTTGGTTTGTGATGATCTTGGTTTGTGTTGATCTTGGTTTGTATTGATCCTGGTTTGTATTGATCCTGGTTTGTATTGATCTTGGTTTGTGTTGATCTTGGTTTGTGTTGATCCTGGTTTGTATTGATCCTGGTTTGTATTGATCCTGGTTTGTGTTGATCTTGGTTTGTGTTGATCCTGGTTTGTGTTGATCCTGGTTTGTATTGATCCTGGTTTGTATTGATCCTGGTTTGTATTGATCTTGGTTTGTGTTGATCTTGGTTTGTGTTGATCTTGGTTTGTGTTGATCCTGGTTTGTGTTGATCATGGCTTGTGTTGATCTTGGTTTGTATTGATCTTGGTTTGTATTGATCCTGGTTTGTGTTGATCCTGGTTTGTGTTGATCTTGGTTTGTGTTGATCTTGGTTTGTGTTGATGCTGGTTTGTATTGATCTTGGTTTGTGTTGATCTTGGTTTGTGTTGATCTTGGTTTGTGTTGATCCTGGTTTGTGTTGATCCTGGTTTGTGTTGATCTTGGTTTGTATTGATCTTGGTTTGTATTGATCTTGGATTGTGTTGATCTTGGTTTGTGTTGATCTTGGTTTGTGTTGATCTTGGTTTGTGTTGATCTTGGTTTGTGTTGATCCTGGTTTGTGTTGATCTTGGTTTGTGTTGATCCTGGTTTGTGTTGATCTTGGTTTGTGTTGATCTTGGTTTGTATTGATCTTGGTTTGTGTTGATCTTGGTTTGTAATGATCTTGGTTTGTATTGATCCTGGTTTGTATTGATCTTGGTTTGTATTGATCTTGGTTTGTATTGATCTTGGTTTGTGTTGATCTTGGTTTGTATTGATCTTGGTTTGTGTTGATCTTGGTTTGTGTTGATCTTGGTTTGTATTGATCTTGGGTTGTGTTGATCTTGGTTTGTATTGATCTTGGTTTGTGTTGATCTTGGTTTGTATTGATCTTGGTTTGTGTTGATCTTGGTTTGTATTGATCTTGGTTTGTGTTGATCTTGGTTTGTATTGATCTTGTTTTGTGTTGATCTTGGTTTGTATTGATCTTGGTTTGTATTGATCTTGTTTTGTATTGATCTTGGTTTGTATTGATCTTGGTTTCTGTTGATCTTGGTTTGTATTGATCTTGGGTTGTGTTGATCATGGTTTGTATTGATCTTGGGTTGTGTTGATCTTGGTTTGTATTGATCTTGGTTTGTATTGATCTTGGTTTGTATTGATCTTGGTTTGTATTGATCTTGGTTTGTGTTGATCTTGGTTTGTATTGATCTTGTTTTGTGTTGATCTTGGTTTGTATTGATCTTGGTTTGTGTTGATCTTGGTCTGTATTGATCCTGCTTTGTGTTGATCTTGGTTTGTATTGATCTTGGTTTGTATTGATCTTGGTTTGTGATGATCTTGGTTTGTGTTGATCTTGGTTTGTATTGATCCTGGTTTGTATTGATCCTGGTTTGTATTGATCTTGGTTTGTGTTGATCTTGGTTTGTGTTGATCCTGGTTTGTATTGATCCTGGTTTGTATTGATCCTGGTTTGTGTTGATCTTGGTTTGTGTTGATCCTGATTTGTGTTGATCCTGGTTTGTATTGATCCTGGTTTGTATTGATCCTGGTTTGTATTGATCTTGGTTTGTGTTGATCTTGGTTTGTGTTGATCTTGGTTTGTATTGATCCTGGTTTGTATTGATCCTGGTTTGTATTGATCCTGGTTTGTATTGATCCTGGTTTGTGTTGATCTTGGTTTGTGTTGATCCTGGTTTGTATTGATCTTGGTTTGTGTTGATCTTGGTTTGTATTGATCCTGGTTTGTGTTGATCTTGGTTTGTATTGATCTTGGTTTGTGTTGATCTTGGTTTGTATTGATCTTGGTTTGTATTGATCCTGGTTTGTATTGATCTTGGTTTGTATTGATCTTGGTTTGTGTTGATCTTGGTTTGTGTTGATCTTGGTTTGTATTGATCCTGGTTTGTGTTGATCTTGGTTTGTATTGATCTTGGTTTGTGTTGATCTTGGTTTGTGTTGATCTTGGTTTGTATTGATCTTGGTTTGTGTTGATCTTGGTTTGTATTGATCTTGGTTTGTGTTGATCTTGGTTTGTGTTGATCTTGGTTTGTGTTGATCTTGGTTTGTATTGATCTTGGTTTGTGTTGATCTTGGTTTGTGTTGATCTTGGTTTGTGTTGATCTTGGTTTGTGTTGATCTTGGTTTGTGTTGATCTTGGTTTGTGTTGATCTTGGTTTGTATTGATCTTGGTTTGTGTTGATCTTGGTTTGTGTTGATCTTGGTTTGTGTTGATCTTGGTTTGTGTTGATCTTGGTTTGTATTGATCCTGGTTTGTGTTGATCTTGGTTTGTGTTGATCTTGGTTTGTATTGATCCTGGTTTGTGTTGATCTTGGTTTGTATTGATCTTGGTTTGTATTGATCCTGGTTTGTGTTGATCTTGGTTTGTATTGATCTTGGTTTGTATTGATCCTGGTTTGTATTGATCTTGGTTTGTGTTGATCTTGGTTTGTATTGATCCTGGTTTGTATTGATCTTGGTTTGTATTGATCTTGGTTTGTGTTGATCTTGGTTTGTGTTGATCTTGGTCTGTATTGATCTTGGTTTGTGTTGATCTTGGTTTGTGTTGATCTTGGTTTGTATTGATCTTGGTTTGTGTTGATCTTGGTTTGTGTTGATCTTGGTTTGTGTTGATCTTGGTTTGTATTGATCTTGGTTTGTGTTGATCTTGGTTTGTAATTATCTTGGTTTGTGTTGATCTTGGTTTGTGTTGATCTTGGTTTGTATTGATCCTGGTTTGTGTTGATCCTGGTTTGTGTTGATCTTGGTTTGTATTGATCTTGGTTTGTATTGATCTTGGTTTGTACTGATCCTGGTTTGTATTGATCCTGGTTTGTATTGATCTTGGTTTGTGTTGATCCTGGTTTGTATTGATCTTGGTTTGTGTTGATCTTGGTTTGTGTTGATCTTGGTTTGTATTGATCCTGGTTTGTGTTGATCTTGGTTTGTGTTGATCTTGGTTTGTATTGATCCTGGTTTGTGTTGATCTTGGTTTGTATTGATCCTGGTTTGTGTTGATCTTGGTTTGTGTTGATCTTGGTTTGTATTGATCCTGGTTTGTGTTGATCTTGGTTTGTGTTGATCTTGGTTTGTATTGATCCTGGTTTGTGTTGATCTTGGTTTGTGTTGATCTTGGTTTGTGTTGATCTTGGTTTGTGTTGACCTTGGTTTGTACTGATCCTGGTTTGTGTTGATCTTGGTTTGTGTTGATCTTGGTTTGTATTGATCCTGGTTTGTATTGATCTTGGTTTGTGTTGATCTTGGTTTGTATTGATCTTGGTTTGTGTTGATCTTGGTTTGTATTGATCCTGGTTTGTATTGATCTTGGTTTGTGTTGATCCTGGTTTGTATTGATCTTGGTTTGTGTTGATCTTGGTTTGTGTTGATCTTGGTTTGTATTGATCCTGGTTTGTATTGATCTTGGTTTGTGTTGATCTTGGTTTGTATTGATCTTGGTTTGTGTTGATCTTGGTTTGTGTTGATCTTGGTTTGTACTGATCCTGGTTTGTATTGATCCTGGTTTGTATTGATCTTGGTTTGTATTGATCCTGGTTTGTATTGATCTTGGTTTGTGTTGATCCTGGTTTGTATTGATCCTGGTTTGTATTGATCTTGGTTTGTGTTGATCTTGGTTTGTACTGATCCTGGTTTGTATTGATCCTGGTTTGTATTGATCTTGGTTTGTATTGATCCTGGTTTGTATTGATCTTGGTTTGTGTTGATCCTGGTTTGTATTGATCTTGGTTTGTGTTGATCTTGGTTTGTATTGATCCTGGTTTGTATTGATCTTGGTTTGTATTGATCTTGGTTTGTGTTGATCTTGGTTTGTGTTGATCTTGGTTTGTGTTGATCTTGGTTTGTGTTGATCCTGGTTTGTGTTGATCTTGGTTTGTGTTGATCCTGGTTTGTGTTGATCTTGGTTTGTGTTGATCTTGGTTTGTATTGATCTTGGTTTGTGTTGATCTTGGTTTGTATTGATCTTGGTTTGTATTGATCCTGGTTTGTATTGATCTTGGTTTGTATTGATCTTGGTTTGTGTTGATCTTGGTTTGTATTGATCCTGGTTTGTATTAATCTTGGTTTGTATTGATCTTGGTTTGTGTTGATCTTGGTTTGTGTTGATCTTGGTCTGTATTGATCCTGCTTTGTGTTGATCTTGGTTTGTATTGATCTTGGTTTGTATTGATCTTGGTTTGTGATGATCTTGGTTTGTGTTGATCTTGGTTTGTATTGATCCTGGTTTGTATTGATCCTGGTTTGTATTGATCTTGGTTTGTGTTGATCTTGGTTTGTGTTGATCCTGGTTTGTATTGATCCTGGTTTGTATTGATCCTGGTTTGTGTTGATCTTGGTTTGTGTTGATCCTGGTTTGTGTTGATCCTGGTTTGTATTGATCCTGGTTTGTATTGATCCTGGTTTGTATTGATCTTGGTTTGTGTTGATCTTGGTTTGTGTTGATCTTGGTTTGTGTTGATCCTGGTTTGTGTTGATCATGGCTTGTGTTGATCTTGGTTTGTATTGATCTTGGTTTGTATTGATCCTGGTTTGTGTTGATCCTGGTTTGTGTTGATCTTGGTTTGTGTTGATCTTGGTTTGTGTTGATGCTGGTTTGTATTGATCTTGGTTTGTGTTGATCTTGGTTTGTGTTGATCTTGGTTTGTGTTGATCCTGGTTTGTGTTGATCCTGGTTTGTGTTGATCTTGGTTTGTATTGATCTTGGTTTGTATTGATCTTGGATTGTGTTGATCTTGGTTTGTGTTGATCTTGGTTTGTGTTGATCTTGGTTTGTGTTGATCTTGGTTTGTGTTGATCCTGGTTTGTGTTGATCTTGGTTTGTGTTGATCCTGGTTTGTGTTGATCTTGGTTTGTGTTGATCTTGGTTTGTATTGATCTTGGTTTGTGTTGATCTTGGTTTGTAATGATCTTGGTTTGTATTGATCCTGGTTTGTATTGATCCTGGTTTGTATTGATCTTGGTTTGTATTGATCCTGGTTTGTATTGATCTTGGTTTGTGTTGATCCTGGTTTGTATTGATCTTGGTTTGTGTTGATCTTGGTTTGTATTGATCCTGGTTTGTATTGATCTTGGTTTGTATTGATCTTGGTTTGTGTTGATCTTGGTTTGTGTTGATCTTGGTTTGTGTTGATCTTGGTTTGTGTTGATCCTGGTTTGTGTTGATCTTGGTTTGTATTGATCTTGGTTTGTGTTGATCTTGGTTTGTATTGATCTTGGTTTGTATTGATCCTGGTTTGTATTGATCTTGGTTTGTATTGATCTTGGTTTGTATTGATCTTGGTTTGTGTTGATCTTGGTTTGTATTGATCTTGGTTTGTGTTGATCTTGGTTTGTGTTGATCTTGGTTTGTATTGATCTTGGGTTGTGTTGATCTTGGTTTGTATTGATCTTGGTTTGTGTTGATCTTGGTTTGTATTGATCTTGGTTTGTGTTGATCTTGGTTTGTATTGATCTTGGTTTGTGTTGATCTTGGTTTGTATTGATCTTGTTTTGTGTTGATCTTGGTTTGTATTGATCTTGGTTTGTATTGATCCTGGTTTGTATTGATCTTGGTTTGTGTTGATCTTGGTTTGTACTGATCCTGGTTTGTATTGATCCTGGTATGTATTGATCTTGGTTTGTATTGATCCTGGTTTGTATTGATCTTGGTTTGTGTTGATCCTGGTTTGTATTGATCTTGGTTTGTGTTGATCTTGGTTTGTATTGATCCTGGTTTGTATTGATCTTGGTTTGTATTGATCTTGGTTTGTGTTGATCTTGGTTTGTGTTGATCTTGGTCTGTATTGATCCTGCTTTGTGTTGATCTTGGTTTGTATTGATCTTGGTTTGTATTGATCTTGGTTTGTGATGATCTTGGTTTGTGTTGATCTTGGTTTGTATTGATCCTGGTTTGTATTGATCCTGGTTTGTATTGATCTTGGTTTCTGTTGATCTTGGTTTGTGTTGATCCTGGTTTGTATTGATCCTGGTTTGTATTGATCCTGGTTTGTGTTGATCTTGGTTTGTGTTGATCCTGGTTTGTGTTGATCCTGGTTTGTATTGATCCTGGTTTGTATTGATCCTGGTTTGTATTGATCTTGGTTTGTGTTGATCTTGGTTTGTGTTGATCTTGGTTTGTGTTGATCCTGGTTTGTGTTGATCATGGATTGTGTTGATCTTGGTTTGTATTGATCTTGGTTTGTATTGATCCTGGTTTGTGTTGATCTTGGTTTGTATTGATCTTGGTTTGTGTTGATCTTGGTTTGTGTTGATCTTGGTTTGTGTTGATCTTGGTTTGTATTGATCTTGGTTTGTATTGATCTTGGTTTGTATTGATCTTGGTTTGTGTTGATCTTGGTTTGTATTGATCTTGGTTTGTGTTGATCTTGGTTTGTATTGATCTTGGTTTGTGTTGATCTTGGTTTGTATTGATCTTGGTTTGTATTGATCTTGGTTTGTGTTGATCTTGGTTTGTATTGATCTTGGTTTGTGTTGATCTTGGTTTGTATTGATCCTGGTTTGTGTTGATCCTGGTTTGTGTTGATCTTGGTTTGTATTGATCTTGGTTTGTATTGATCTTGGTTTGTACTGATCCTGGTTTGTATTGATCCTGGTTTGTATTGATCCTGGTTTGTATTGATCTTGGTTTGTGTTGATCCTGGTTTGTGTTGATCTTGGTTTGTGTTGATCTTGGTTTGTATTGATCTTGGTTTGTTTTGATCTTGGTTTGTGTTGATCCTGGTTTGTATTGATCTTGGTTTGTATTGATCCTGGTTTGTATTGATCTTGGTTTGTATTGATCCTGGTTTGTGTTGATCTTGGTTTGTGTTGATCCTGGTTTGTATTGATCTTGGTTTGTGTTGATCTTGGTTTGTGTTGATCTTGGTTTGTATTGATCCTGGTTTGTGTTGATCTTGGTTTGTGTTGATCCTGGTTTGTATTGATCCTGGTTTGTGTTGATCTTGGTTTGTGTTGATCCTGGTTTGTATTGATCTTGGTTTGTATTGATCCTGGTTTGTGTTGATCTTGGTTTGTGTTGATCCTGGTTTGTATTGATCTTGGTTTGTGTTGATCTTGGTTTGTGTTGATCTTGGTTTGTATTGATCTTGGTTTGTATTGATCCTGGTTTGTATTGACCTTGGTTTGTGTTGATCCTGGTTTGTATTGATCTTGGTTTGTGTTGATCTTGGTTTGTGTTGATCTTGGTTTGTGTTGATCCTGGTTTGTGTTGATCTTGGTTTGTATTGATCTTGGTTTGTGTTGATCTTGGTTTGTATTGATCCTGGTTTGTATTCATCTTGGTTTGTGTTGATCCTGGTTTGTATTGATCTTGGTTTGTGTTGATCTTGGTTTGTGTTGATCTTGGTTTGTGTTGATCTTGGTTTGTATTGATCTTGGTTTGTATTGATCCTGGTTTGTATTGATCCTGGTTTGTATTGATCTTGGTTTGTATTGATCCTGGTTTGTATTGATCCTGGTTTGTATTGATCTTGGTTTGTATTGATCCTGGTTTGTATTGATCTTGGTTTGTATTGATCTTGGTTTGTATTGATCTTGGTTTGTGTTGATCTTGGTTTGTATTGATCTTGGTTTGTATTGATCCTGGTTTGTATTGATCCTGGTTTGTATTGATCTTGGTTTGTATTGATCCTGGTTTGTATTGATCCTGGTTTGTATTGATCTTGGTTTGTGTTGATCCTGGTTTGTATTGATCTTGGTTTGTGTTGATCTTGGTTTGTGTTGATCTTGGTTTGTGTTGATCCTGGTTTGTATTGATCCTGGTTTGTATTGATCTTGGTTTGTATTGATCCTGGTTTGTATTGATCTTGGTTTGTATTGATCTTGGTTTGTGTTGATCTTGGTTTGTGTTGATCTTGGTTTGTATTGATCCTGGTTTGTATTGATCTTGGTTTGTGTTGATCTTGGTTTGTGTTGATCTTGGTTTGTATTGATCTTGGTTTGTATTGATCCTGGTTTGTATTGATCCTGGTTTGTATTGATCTTGGTTTGTATTGATCCTGGTTTGTATTGATCTTGGTTTGTGTTGATCCTGGTTTGTATTGATCTTGGTTTGTGTTGATCCTGGTTTGTATTGATCTTGGTTTGTGTTGATCTTGGTTTGTATTGATCCTGGTTTGTATTGATCTTGGTTTGTATTGATCTTGGTTTGTGTTGATCTTGGTTTGTGTTGATCTTGGTTTGTGTTGATCCTGGTTTGTGTTGATCTTGGTTTGTATTGATCTTGGTTTGTGTTGATCTTGGTTTGTGTTGATCTTGGTTTGTGTTGATCTTGGTTTGTATTGATCCTGGTTTGTATTGATCTTGGTTTGTGTTGATCTTGGTTTGTGTTGATCCTGGTTTGTATTGATCTTGGTTTGTGTTGATCTTGGTTTGTGTTGATCTTGGTTTGTATTGATCTTGGTTTGTATTGATCCTGGTTTGTGTTGATCTTGGTTTGTATTGATCTTGGTTTGTGTTGATCTTGGTTTGTATTGATCCTGGTTTGTGTTGATCTTGGTTTGTGTTGATCTTGGTTTGTGTTGATCCTGGTTTGTGTTGATCATGGCTTGTGTTGATCTTGGTTTGTATTGATCTTGGTTTGTATTGATCCTGGTTTGTGTTGATCCTGGTTTGTGTTGATCTTGGTTTGTGTTGATCTTGGTTTGTGTTGATGCTGGTTTGTATTGATCTTGGTTTGTGTTGATCTTGGTTTGTGTTGATCTTGGTTTGTGTTGATCCTGGTTTGTGTTGATCCTGGTTTGTGTTGATCTTGGTTTGTATTGATCTTGGTTTGTATTGATCTTGGATTGTGTTGATCTTGGTTTGTGTTGATCTTGGTTTGTGTTGATCTTGGTTTGTGTTGATCTTGGTTTGTGTTGATCCTGGTTTGTGTTGATCTTGGTTTGTGTTGATCCTGGTTTGTGTTGATCTTGGTTTGTGTTGATCTTGGTTTGTATTGATCTTGGTTTGTGTTGATCTTGGTTTGTATTGATCCTGGTTTGTATTGATCTTGGTTTGTATTGATCTTGGTTTGTATTGATCTTGGTTTGTGTTGATCTTGGTTTGTATTGATCTTGGTTTGTGTTGATCTTGGTTTGTGTTGATCTTGGTTTGTATTGATCTTGGGTTGTGTTGATCTTGGTTTGTATTGATCTTGGTTTGTGTTGATCTTGGTTTGTATTGATCTTGGTTTGTGTTGATCTTGGTTTGTATTGATCTTGGTTTGTGTTGATCTTGGTTTGTATTGATCTTGTTTTGTGTTGATCTTGGTTTGTATTGATCTTGGTTTGTATTGATCTTGTTTTGTATTGATCTTGGTTTGTATTGATCTTGGTTTGTGTTGATCTTGGTTTGTATTGATCTTGGGTTGTGTTGATCTTGGTTTGTATTGATCTTGGGTTGTGTTGATCTTGGTTTGTATTGATCTTGGTTTGTATTGATCTTGGTTTGTATTGATCTTGGTTTGTATTGATCTTGGTTTGTGTTGATCTTGGTTTGTATTGATCTTGTTTTGTGTTGATCTTGGTTTGTATTGATCTTGGTTTGTGTTGATCTTGGTTTGTATTGATCCTGGTTTGTATTGATCCTGGTTTGTATTGATCTTGGTTTGTGTTGATCTTGGTTTGTGTTGATCCTGGTTTGTATTGATCCTGGTTTGTATTGATCCTGGTTTGTGTTGATCTTGGTTTGTGTTGATCCTGGTTTGTGTTGATCCTGGTTTGTATTGATCCTGGTTTGTATTGATCCTGGTTTGTATTGATCTTGGTTTGTGTTGATCTTGGTTTGTGTTGATCTTGGTTTGTATTGATCCTGGTTTGTATTGATCCTGGTTTGTATTGATCCTGGTTTGTATTGATCCTGGTTTGTGTTGATCTTGGTTTGTGTTGATCCTGGTTTGTATTGATCTTGGTTTGTGTTGATCTTGGTTTGTATTGATCCTGGTTTGTGTTGATCTTGGTTTGTATTGATCTTGGTTTGTGTTGATCTTGGTTTGTATTGATCTTGGTTTGTATTGATCCTGGTTTGTATTGATCTTGGTTTGTATTGATCTTGGTTTGTGTTGATCTTGGTTTGTGTTGATCTTGGTTTGTATTGATCCTGGTTTGGGTTGATCTTGGTTTGTATTGATCTTGGTTTGTGTTGATCTTGGTTTGTGTTGATCTTGGTTTGTATTGATCTTGGTTTGTGTTGATCTTGGTTTGTATTGATCTTGGTTTGTGTTGATCTTGGTTTGTGTTGATCTTGGTTTGTGTTGATCTTGGTTTGTATTGATCTTGGTTTGTGTTGATCTTGGTTTGTGTTGATCTTGGTTTGTGTTGATCTTGGTTTGTGTTGATCTTGGTTTGTGTTGATCTTAGTTTGTGTTGATCTTGGTTTGTATTGATCTTGGTTTGTGTTGATCTTGGTTTGTGTTGATCTTGGTTTGTGTTGATCTTGGTTTGTGTTGATCTTGGTTTGTGTTGATCTTGGTTTGTGTTGATCTTGGTTTGTGTTGATCTTGGTTTGTATTGATCCTGGTTTGTGTTGATCTTGGTTTGTGTTGATATTGGTTTGTGTTGATCTTGGTTTGTGTTGATCTTGGTTTGTGTTGATCTTGGTTTGTGTTGATCTTGGTTTGTATTGATCTTGGTTTGTGTTGATCTTGGTTTGTGTTGATCTTGGTTTGTATTGATCTTGGTTTGTGTTGATCTTGGTTTGTATTGATCTTGGTTTGTATTGATCCTGGTTTGTATTGATCCTGGTTTGTGTTGATCTTGGTTTGTATTGATCTTGGTTTGTATTGATCTTGGTTTGTGTTGATCCTGGTTTGTGTTGATCTTGGTTTGTGTTGATCTTGGTTTGTGTTGATCTTGGTTTGTGTTGATCTTGGTTTGTGTTGATCTTGGTTTGTATTGATCTTGGTTTGTGTTGATCTTGGTTTGTGTTGATCTTGGTTTGTGTTGATCTTGGTTTGTGTTGATCTTGGTTTGTATTGATCTTGGTTTGTGTTGATCTTGGTTTGTGTTGATCTTGGTTTGTATTGATCTTGGTTTGTGTTGATCTTGGTTTGTATTGATCTTGGTTTGTATTGATCCTGGTTTGTATTGATCTTGGTTTGTATTGATCTTGGTTTGTATTGATCTTGGTTTGTGTTGATCTTGGTTTGTATTGATCTTGGTTTGTGTTGATCTTGGTTTGTGTTGATCTTGGTTTGTATTGATCTTGGGTTGTGTTGATCTTGGTTTGTATTGATCTTGGTTTGTGTTGATCTTGGTTTGTGTTGATCTTGGTTTGTGTTGATCTTGGTTTGTGTTGATCTTGGTTTGTGTTGATCTTGGTTTGTATTGATCTTGGTTTGTGTTGATCTTGGTTTGTGTTGATCTTGGTTTGTATTGATCTTGGTTTGTGTTGATCTTGGTTTGTATTGATCTTGGTTTGTATTGATCCTGGTTTGTATTGATCTTGGTTTGTATTGATCTTGGTTTGTATTGATCTTGGTTTGTGTTGATCTTGGTTTGTATTGATCTTGGTTTGTGTTGATCTTGGTTTGTGTTGATCTTGGTTTGTATTGATCTTGGGTTGTGTTGATCTTGGTTTGTATTGATCTTGGTTTGTGTTGATCTTGGTTTGTATTGATCTTGTTTTGTGTTGATCTTGGTTTGTATTGATCTTGGTTTGTATTGATATTGTTTTGTATTGATCTTGGTTTGTATTGATCTTGGTTTGTGTTGATCTTGGTTTGTATTGATCTTGGGTTGTGTTGATCTTGGTTTGTATTGATCTTGGGTTGTGTTGATCTTGGTTTGTATTGATCTTGGTTTGTATTGATCTTGGTTTGTATTGATCTTGGTTTGTATTGATCTTGGTTTGTGTTGATCTTGGTTTGTATTGATCTTGTTTTGTGTTGATCTTGGTTTGTATTGATCTTGGTTTGTGTTGATCTTGGTCTGTATTGATCCTGCTTTGTGTTGATCTTGGTTTGTATTGATCTTGGTTTGTATTGATCTTGGTTTGTGATGATCTTGGTTTGTGTTGATCTTGGTTTGTATTGATCCTGGTTTGTATTGATCCTGGTTTGTATTGATCTTGGTTTGTGTTGATCTTGGTTTGTGTTGATCCTGGTTTGTATTGATCCTGGTTTGTATTGATCCTGGTTTGTGTTGATCTTGGTTTGTGTTGATCCTGGTTTGTGTTGATCCTGGTTTGTATTGATCCTGGTTTGTATTGATCCTGGTTTGTATTGAT
This sequence comes from Squalus acanthias, assembly GCA_030390025.1. Lineage (NCBI taxonomy): Eukaryota > Metazoa > Chordata > Chondrichthyes > Squaliformes > Squalidae > Squalus > Squalus acanthias. The sequence goes on along the minus strand of JASTWF010000113.1, from coordinate 655,701 downwards.
CTTGGTTTGTGTTGATCTTGGTTTGTGTTGATCTTGGTTTGTGTTGATCCTGGTTTGTGTTGATCATGGCTTGTGTTGATCTTGGTTTGTATTGATCTTGGTTTGTATTGATCCTGGTTTGTGTTGATCCTGGTTTGTGTTGATCTTGGTTTGTGTTGATCTTGGTTTGTGTTGATGCTGGTTTGTATTGATCTTGGTTTGTGTTGATCTTGGTTTGTGTTGATCTTGGTTTGTGTTGATCCTGGTTTGTGTTGATCCTGGTTTGTGTTGATCTTGGTTTGTATTGATCTTGGTTTGTATTGATCTTGGATTGTGTTGATCTTGGTTTGTGTTGATCTTGGTTTGTGTTGATCTTGGTTTGTGTTGATCTTGGTTTGTGTTGATCCTGGTTTGTGTTGATCTTGGTTTGTGTTGATCCTGGTTTGTGTTGATCTTGGTTTGTGTTGATCTTGGTTTGTATTGATCTTGGTTTGTGTTGATCTTGGTTTGTAATGATCTTGGTTTGTATTGATCCTGGTTTGTATTGATCTTGGTTTGTATTGATCTTGGTTTGTATTGATCTTGGTTTGTGTTGATCTTGGTTTGTATTGATCTTGGTTTGTGTTGATCTTGGTTTGTGTTGATCTTGGTTTGTATTGATCTTGGGTTGTGTTGATCTTGGTTTGTATTGATCTTGGTTTGTGTTGATCTTGGTTTGTATTGATCTTGGTTTGTGTTGATCTTGGTTTGTATTGATCTTGGTTTGTGTTGATCTTGGTTTGTATTGATCTTGTTTTGTGTTGATCTTGGTTTGTATTGATCTTGGTTTGTATTGATCTTGTTTTGTATTGATCTTGGTTTGTATTGATCTTGGTTTGTGTTGATCTTGGTTTGTATTGATCTTGGGTTGTGTTGATCTTGGATTGTATTGATCTTGGGTTGTGTTGATCTTGGTTTGTATTGATCTTGGTTTGTATTGATCTTGGTTTGTATTGATCTTGGTTTGTATTGATCTTGGTTTGTGTTGATCTTGGTTTGTATTGATCTTGTTTTGTGTTGATCTTGGTTTGTATTGATCTTGGTTTGTGTTGATCTTGGTCTGTATTGATCCTGCTTTGTGTTGATCTTGGTTTGTATTGATCTTGGTTTGTATTGATCTTGGTTTGTGATGATCTTGGTTTGTGTTGATCTTGGTTTGTATTGATCCTGGTTTGTATTGATCCTGGTTTGTATTGATCTTGGTTTGTGTTGATCTTGGTTTGTGTTGATCCTGGTTTGTATTGATCCTGGTTTGTATTGATCCTGGTTTGTGTTGATCTTGGTTTGTGTTGATCCTGGTTTGTGTTGATCCTGGTTTGTATTGATCCTGGTTTGTATTGATCCTGGTTTGTATTGATCTTGGTTTGTGTTGATCTTGGTTTGTGTTGATCTTGGTTTGTATTGATCCTGGTTTGTATTGATCCTGGTTTGTATTGATCCTGGTTTGTATTGATCCTGGTTTGTGTTGATCTTGGTTTGTGTTGATCCTGGTTTGTATTGATCTTGGTTTGTGTTGATCTTGGTTTGTATTGATCCTGGTTTGTGTTGATCTTGGTTTGTATTGATCTTGGTTTGTGTTGATCTTGGTTTGTATTGATCTTGGTTTGTATTGATCCTGGTTTGTATTGATCTTGGTTTGTATTGATCTTGGTTTGTGTTGATCTTGGTTTGTGTTGATCTTGGTTTGTATTGATCCTGGTTTGTGTTGATCTTGGTTTGTATTGATCTTGGTTTGTGTTGGTCTTGGTTTGTGTTGATCTTGGTTTGTATTGATCTTGGTTTGTATTGATCCTGGTTTGTATTGATCCTGGTTTGTATTGATCTTGGTTTGTATTGATCTTGGTTTGTGTTGATCCTGGTTTGTATTGATCCTGGTTTGTATTGATCCTGGTTTGTGTTGATCTTGGTTTGTGTTGATCCTGGTTTGTGTTGATCCTGGTTTGTATTGATCCTGGTTTGTATTGATCCTGGTTTGTATTGATCTTGGTTTGTGTTGATCTTGGTTTGTGTTGATCTTGGTTTGTGTTGATCCTGGTTTGTGTTGATCATGGCTTGTGTTGATCTTGGTTTGTATTGATCTTGGTTTGTATTGATCCTGGTTTGTGTTGATCCTGGTTTGTGTTGATCTTGGTTTGTGTTGATCTTGGTTTGTGTTGATGCTGGTTTGTATTGATCTTGGTTTGTGTTGATCTTGGTTTGTGTTGATCTTGGTTTGTGTTGATCCTGGTTTGTGTTGATCCTGGTTTGTGTTGATCTTGGTTTGTATTGATCTTGGTTTGTATTGATCTTGGATTGTGTTGATCTTGGTTTGTGTTGATCTTGGTTTGTGTTGATCTTGGTTTGTGTTGATCTTGGTTTGTGTTGATCCTGGTTTGTGTTGATCTTGGTTTGTGTTGATCCTGGTTTGTGTTGATCTTGGTTTGTGTTGATCTTGGTTTGTATTGATCTTGGTTTGTGTTGATCTTGGTTTGTAATGATCTTGGTTTGTATTGATCCTGGTTTGTATTGATCTTGGTTTGTATTGATCTTGGTTTGTATTGATCTTGGTTTGTGTTGATCTTGGTTTGTATTGATCTTGGTTTGTGTTGATCTTGGTTTGTGTTGATCTTGGTTTGTATTGATCTTGGGTTGTGTTGATCTTGGTTTGTATTGATCTTGGTTTGTGTTGATCTTGGTTTGTATTGATCTTGGTTTGTGTTGATCTTGGTTTGTATTGATCTTGGTTTGTGTTGATCTTGGTTTGTATTGATCTTGTTTTGTGTTGATCTTGGTTTGTATTGATCTTGGTTTGTATTGATCTTGTTTTGTATTGATCTTGGTTTGTATTGATCTTGGTTTGTGTTGATCTTGGTTTGTATTGATCTTGGGTTGTGTTGATCTTGGATTGTATTGATCTTGGGTTGTGTTGATCTTGGTTTGTATTGATCTTGGTTTGTATTGATCTTGGTTTGTATTGATCTTGGTTTGTATTGATCTTGGTTTGTGTTGATCTTGGTTTGTATTGATCTTGTTTTGTGTTGATCTTGGTTTGTATTGATCTTGGTTTGTGTTGATCTTGGTCTGTATTGATCCTGCTTTGTGTTGATCTTGGTTTGTATTGATCTTGGTTTGTATTGATCTTGGTTTGTGATGATCTTGGTTTGTGTTGATCTTGGTTTGTATTGATCCTGGTTTGTATTGATCCTGGTTTGTATTGATCTTGGTTTGTGTTGATCTTGGTTTGTGTTGATCCTGGTTTGTATTGATCCTGGTTTGTATTGATCCTGGTTTGTGTTGATCTTGGTTTGTGTTGATCCTGGTTTGTGTTGATCCTGGTTTGTATTGATCCTGGTTTGTATTGATCCTGGTTTGTATTGATCTTGGTTTGTGTTGATCTTGGTTTGTGTTGATCTTGGTTTGTATTGATCCTGGTTTGTATTGATCCTGGTTTGTATTGATCCTGGTTTGTATTGATCCTGGTTTGTGTTGATCTTGGTTTGTGTTGATCCTGGTTTGTATTGATCTTGGTTTGTGTTGATCTTGGTTTGTATTGATCCTGGTTTGTGTTGATCTTGGTTTGTATTGATCTTGGTTTGTGTTGATCTTGGTTTGTATTGATCTTGGTTTGTATTGATCCTGGTTTGTATTGATCTTGGTTTGTATTGATCTTGGTTTGTGTTGATCTTGGTTTGTGTTGATCTTGGTTTGTATTGATCCTGGTTTGTGTTGATCTTGGTTTGTATTGATCTTGGTTTGTGTTGATCTTGGTTTGTGTTGATCTTGGTTTGTATTGATCTTGGTTTGTGTTGATCTTGGTTTGTATTGATCTTGGTTTGTGTTAATCATGGTTTGTGTTGATCTTGGTTTGTGTTGATCTTGGTTTGTATTGATCTTGGTTTGTGTTGATCTTGGTTTGTGTTGATCTTGGTTTGTGTTGATCTTGGTTTGTGTTGATCTTGGTTTGTGTTGATCTTGGTTTGTGTTGATCTTGGTTTGTATTGATCTTGGTTTGTGTTGATCTTGGTTTGTGTTGATCTTGGTTTGTGTTGATCTTGGTTTGTGTTGATCTTGGTTTGTGTTGATCTTGGTTTGTATTGATCCTGGTTTGTGTTGATCTTGGTTTGTGTTGATCTTGGTTTGTATTGATCCTGGTTTGTGTTGATCTTGGTTTGTATTGATCTTGGTTTGTATTGATCCTGGTTTGTGTTGATCTTGGTTTGTATTGATCTTGGTTTGTATTGATCCTGGTTTGTATTGATCTTGGTTTGTGTTGATCTTGGTTTGTATTGATCCTGGTTTGTATTGATCTTGGTTTGTATTGATCTTGGTTTGTGTTGATCTTGGTTTGTGTTGATCTTGGTTTGTATTGATCTTGGTTTGTGTTGATCTTGGTTTGTGTTGATCTTGGTTTGTATTGATCTTGGTTTGTGTTGATCTTGGTTTGTGTTGATCTTGGTTTGTGTTGATCTTGGTTTGTATTGATCTTGGTTTGTGTTGATCTTGGTTTGTAATTATCTTGGTTTGTGTTGATCTTGGTTTGTGTTGATCTTGGTTTGTATTGATCCTGGTTTGTGTTGATCCTGGTTTGTGTTGATCTTGGTTTGTATTGATCTTGGTTTGTATTGATCTTGGTTTGTACTGATCCTGGTTTGTATTGATCCTGGTTTGTATTGATCTTGGTTTGTGTTGATCCTGGTTTGTATTGATCTTGGTTTGTGTTGATCCTGGTTTGTGTTGATCCTGGTTTGTATTGATCCTGGTTTGTATTGATCCTGGTTTGTGTTGATCTTGGTTTGTATTGATCCTGGTTTGTATTGATCTTGGTTTGTGTTGATCCTGGTTTGTGTTGATCTTGGTTTGTGTTGATCCTGGTTTGTGTTGATCCTGGTTTGTATTGATCCTGGTTTGTATTGATCCTGGTTTGTATTGATCTTGGTTTGTGTTGATCTTGGTTTGTGTTGATCTTGGTTTGTATTGATCCTGGTTTGTATTGATCCTGGTTTGTATTGATCCTGGTTTGTATTGATCCTGGTTTGTGTTGATCTTGGTTTGTGTTGATCCTGGTTTGTATTGATCTTGGTTTGTGTTGATCTTGGTTTGTATTGATCCTGGTTTGTGTTGATCTTGGTTTGTATTGATCTTGGTTTGTGTTGATCTTGGTTTGTATTGATCTTGGTTTGTATTGATCCTGGTTTGTATTGATCTTGGTTTGTATTGATCTTGGTTTGTGTTGATCTTGGTTTGTGTTGATCTTGGTTTGTATTGATCCTGGTTTGTGTTGATCTTGGTTTGTATTGATCTTGGTTTGTGTTGATCTTGGTTTGTGTTGATCCTGGTTTGTATTGATCTTGGTTTGTGTTGATCTTGGTTTGTATTGATCTTGGTTTGTGTTGATCTTGGTTTGTGTTGATCTTGGTTTGTGTTGATCTTGGTTTGTATTGATCTTGGTTTGTGTTGATCTTGGTTTGTGTTGATCTTGGTTTGTGTTGATCTTGGTTTGTGTTGATCTTGGTTTGTGTTGATCTTGGTTTGTGTTGATCTTGGTATGTATAGATCTTGGTTTGTGTTGATCTTGGTTTGTGTTGATCTTGGTTTGTGTTGATCTTGGTTTGTGTTGATCTTGGTTTGTGTTGATCTTGGTTTGTATTGATCCTGGTTTGTGTTGATCTTGGTTTGTGTTGATCTTGGTTTGTATTGATCCTGGTTCGTGTTGATCTTGGTTTGTATTGATCTTGGTTTGTATTGATCCTGGTTTGTGTTGATCTTGGTTTGTATTGATCTTGGTTTGTATTGATCCTGGTTTGTATTGATCTTGGTTTGTGTTGATCTTGGTTTGTATTGATCCTGGTTTGTATTGATCTTGGTTTGTATTGATCTTGGTTTGTGTTGATCTTGGTTTGTGTTGATCTTGGTTTGTATTGATCTTGGTTTGTGTTGATCTTGGTTTGTGTTGATCTTGGTTTGTATTGATCTTGGTTTGTGTTGATCTTGGTTTGTGTTGATCTTGGTTTGTGTTGATCTTGGTTTGTATTGATCTTGGTTTGTGTTGATCTTGGTTTGTAATTATCTTGGTTTGTGTTGATCTTGGTTTGTGTTGATCTTGGTTTGTATTGATCCTGGTTTGTGTTGATCCTGGTTTGTGTTGATCTTGGTTTGTATTGATCTTGGTTTGTATTGATCTTGGTTTGTACTGATCCTGGTTTGTATTGATCCTGGTTTGTATTGATCTTGGTTTGTGTTGATCCTGGTTTGTATTGATCTTGGTTTGTGTTGATCTTGGTTTGTGTTGATCTTGGTTTGTATTGATCCTGGTTTGTGTTGATCTTGGTTTGTGTTGATCTTGGTTTGTATTGATCCTGGTTTGTGTTGATCTTGGTTTGTATTGATCCTGGTTTGTGTTGATCTTGGTTTGTGTTGATCTTGGTTTGTATTGATCCTGGTTTGTGTTGATCTTGGTTTGTGTTGATCTTGGTTTGTATTGATCCTGGTTTGTGTTGATCTTGGTTTGTGTTGATCTTGGTTTGTGTTGATCTTGGTTTGTGTTGATCTTGGTTTGTACTGATCCTGGTTTGTGTTGATCTTGGTTTGTGTTGATCTTGGTTTGTATTGATCCTGGTTTGTATTGATCTTGGTTTGTGTTGATCTTGGTTTGTATTGATCCTGGTTTGTGTTGATCTTGGTTTGTATTGATCCTGGTTTGTATTGATCTTGGTTTGTGTTGATCCTGGTTTGTATTGATCTTGGTTTGTGTTGATCTTGGTTTGTGTTGATCTTGGTTTGTATTGATCCTGGTTTGTATTGATCTTGGTTTGTGTTGATCTTGGTTTGTGTTGATCTTGGTTTGTATTGATCTTGGTGTGTGTTGATCTTGGTTTGTGTTGATCTTGGTTTGTACTGATCCTGGTTTGTATTGATCCTGGTTTGTATTGATCTTGGTTTGTATTGATCCTGGTTTGTATTGATCTTGGTTTGTGTTGATCCTGGTTTGTATTGATCCTGGTTTGTATTGATCTTGGTTTGTGTTGATCTTGGTTTGTACTGATCCTGGTTTGTATTGATCCTGGTTTGTATTGATCTTGGTTTGTATTGATCCTGGTTTGTATTGATCTTGGTTTGTGTTGATCCTGGTTTGTATTGATCTTGGTTTGTGTTGATCTTGGTTTGTATTGATCCTGGTTTGTATTGATCTTGGTTTGTATTGATCTTGGTTTGTGTTGATCTTGGTTTGTGTTGATCTTGGTTTGTGTTGATCTTGGTTTGTGTTGATCCTGGTTTGTGTTGATCTTGGTTTGTGTTGATCCTGGTTTGTGTTGATCTTGGTTTGTGTTGATCTTGGTTTGTATTGATCTTGGTTTGTGTTGATCTTGGTTTGTATTGATCTTGGTTTGTATTGATCCTGGTTTGTATTGATCTTGGTTTGTATTGATATTGGTTTGTATTGATCTTGGTTTGTGTTGATCTTGGTTTGTATTGATCTTGGTTTTGTTGATCTTGGTTTGTGTTGATCTTGGTTTGTATTGATCTTGGGTTGTGTTGATCTTGGTTTGTATTGATCTTGGTTTGTGTTGATCTTGGTTTGTATTGATCTTGGTTTGTGTTGATCTTGGTTTGTATTGATCTTGGTTTGTGTTGATCTTGGTTTGTATTGATCTTGTTTTGTGTTGATCTTGGTTTGTATTGATCTTGGTTTGTATTGATCCTGGTTTGTATTGATCTTGGTTTGTGTTGATCTTGGTTTGTACTGATCCTGGTTTGTATTGATCCTGGTTTGTATTGATCTTGGTTTGTATTGATCCTGGTTTGTATTGATCTTGGTTTGTGTTGATCCTGGTTTGTATTGATCTTGGTTTGTGTTGATCTTGGTTTGTATTGATCCTGGTTTGTATTGATCTTGGTTTGTATTGATCTTGGTTTGTGTTGATCTTGGTTTGTGTTGATCTTGGTCTGTATTGATCCTGCTTTGTGTTGATCTTGGTTTGTATTGATCTTGGTTTGTATTGATCTTGGTTTGTGATGATCTTGGTTTGTGTTGATCTTGGTTTGTATTGATCCTGGTTTGTATTGATCCTGGTTTGTATTGATCTTGGTTTGTGTTGATCTTGGTTTGTGTTGATCCTGGTTTGTATTGATCCTGGTTTGTATTGATCCTGGTTTGTGTTGATCTTGGTTTGTGTTGATCCTGGTTTGTGTTGATCCTGGTTTGTATTGATCCTGGTTTGTATTGATCCTGGTTTGTATTGATCTTGGTTTGTGTTGATCTTGGTTTGTGTTGATCTTGGTTTGTGTTGATCCTGGTTTGTGTTGATCATGGCTTGTGTTGATCTTGGTTTGTATTGATCTTGGTTTGTATTGATCCTGGTTTGTGTTGATCCTGGTTTGTGTTGATCTTGGTTTGTGTTGATCTTGGTTTGTGTTGATGCTGGTTTGTATTGATCTTGGTTTGTGTTGATCTTGGTTTGTGTTGATCTTGGTTTGTGTTGATCCTGGTTTGTGTTGATCCTGGTTTGTGTTGATCTTGGTTTGTATTGATCTTGGTTTGTATTGATCTTGGATTGTGTTGATCTTGGTTTGTGTTGATCTTGGTTTGTGTTGATCTTGGTTTGTGTTGATCTTGGTTTGTGTTGATCCTGGTTTGTGTTGATCTTGGTTTGTGTTGATCCTGGTTTGTGTTGATCTTGGTTTGTGTTGATCTTGGTTTGTATTGATCTTGGTTTGTGTTGATCTTGGTTTGTAATGATCTTGGTTTGTATTGATCCTGGTTTGTATTGATCCTGGTTTGTATTGATCTTGGTTTGTATTGATCCTGGTTTGTATTGATCTTGGTTTGTGTTGATCCTGGTTTGTATTGATCTTGGTTTGTGTTGATCTTGGTTTGCATTGATCCTGGTTTGTATTGATCTTGGTTTGTATTGATCTTGGTTTGTGTTGATCTTGGTTTGTGTTGATCTTGGTTTGTGTTGATCTTGGTTTGTGTTGATCCTGGTTTGTGTTGATCTTGGTTTGTGTTGATCCTGGTTTGTGTTGATCTTGGTTTGTGTTGATCTTGGTTTGTATTGATCTTGGTTTGTGTTGATCTTGGTTTGTATTGATCTTGGTTTGTATTGATCCTGGTTTGTATTGATCTTGGTTTGTATTGATCTTGGTTTGTATTGATCTTGGTTTGTGTTGATCTTGGTTTGTATTGATCTTGGTTTGTGTTGATCTTGGTTTGTGTTGATCTTGGTTTGTATTGATCTTGGGTTGTGTTGATCTTGGTTTGTATTGATCTTGGTTTGTGTTGATCTTGGTTTGTATTGATCTTGGTTTGTGTTGATCTTGGTTTGTATTGATCTTGGTTTGTGTTGATCTTGGTTTGTATTGATCTTGTTTTGTGTTGATCTTGGTTTGTATTGATCTTGGTTTGTATTGATCCTGGTTTGTATTGATCTTGGTTTGTGTTGATCTTGGTTTGTACTGATCCTGGTTTGTATTGATCCTGGTATGTATTGATCTTGGTTTGTATTGATCCTGGTTTGTATTGATCTTGGTTTGTGTTGATCCTGGTTTGTATTGATCTTGGTTTGTGTTGATCTTGGTTTGTATTGATCCTGGTTTGTATTGATCTTGGTTTGTATTGATCTTGGTTTGTGTTGATCTTGGTTTGTGTTGATCTTGGTCTGTATTGATCCTGCTTTGTGTTGATCTTGGTTTGTATTGATCTTGGTTTGTATTGATCTTGGTTTGTGATGATCTTGGTTTGTGTTGATCTTGGTTTGTATTGATCCTGGTTTGTATTGATCCTGGTTTGTATTGATCTTGGTTTGTGTTGATCTTGGTTTGTGTTGATCCTGGTTTGTATTGATCCTGGTTTGTATTGATCCTGGTTTGTGTTGATCTTGGTTTGTGTTGATCCTGGTTTGTGTTGATCCTGGTTTGTATTGATCCTGGTTTGTATTGATCCTGGTTTGTATTGATCTTGGTTTGTGTTGATCTTGGTTTGTGTTGATCTTGGTTTGTGTTGATCCTGGTTTGTGTTGATCATGGCTTGTGTTGATCTTGGTTTGTATTGATCTTGGTTTGTATTGATCCTGGTTTGTGTTGATCCTGGTTTGTGTTGATCTTGGTTTGTGTTGATCTTGGTTTGTGTTGATGCTGGTTTGTATTGATCTTGGTTTGTGTTGATCTTGGTTTGTGTTGATCTTGGTTTGTGTTGATCCTGGTTTGTGTTGATCCTGGTTTGTGTTGATCTTGGTTTGTATTGATCTTGGTTTGTATTGATCTTGGATTGTGTTGATCTTGGTTTGTGTTGATCTTGGTTTGTGTTGATCTTGGTTTGTGTTGATCTTGGTTTGTGTTGATCCTGGTTTGTGTTGATCTTGGTTTGTGTTGATCCTGGTTTGTGTTGATCTTGGTTTGTGTTGATCTTGGTTTGTATTGATCTTGGTTTGTGTTGATCTTGGTTTGTAATGATCTTGGTTTGTATTGATCCTGGTTTGTATTGATCTTGGTTTGTATTGATCTTGGTTTGTATTGATCTTGGTTTGTGTTGATCTTGGTTTGTATTGATCTTGGTTTGTGTTGATCTTGGTTTGTGTTGATCTTGGTTTGTATTGATCTTGGGTTGTGTTGATCTTGGTTTGTATTGATCTTGGTTTGTGTTGATCTTGGTTTGTATTGATCTTGGTTTGTGTTGATCTTGGTTTGTATTGATCTTGGTTTGTGTTGATCTTGGTTTGTATTGATCTTGTTTTGTGTTGATCTTGGTTTGTATTGATCTTGGTTTGTATTGATCTTGTTTTGTATTGATCTTGGTTTGTGTTGATCTTGGTCTGTATTGATCCTGCTTTGTGTTGATCTTGGTTTGTATTGATCTTGGTTTGTATTGATCTTGGTTTGTGATGATCTTGGTTTGTGTTGATCTTGGTTTGTATTGATCCTGGTTTGTATTGATCCTGGTTTGTATTGATCTTGGTTTCTGTTGATCTTGGTTTGTGTTGATCCTGGTTTGTATTGATCCTGGTTTGTATTGATCCTGGTTTGTGTTGATCTTGGTTTGTGTTGATCCTGGTTTGTGTTGATCCTGGTTTGTATTGATCCTGGTTTGTATTGATCCTGGTTTGTATTGATCTTGGTTTGTGTTGATCTTGGTTTGTGTTGATCTTGGTTTGTGTTGATCCTGGTTTGTGTTGATCATGGCTTGTGTTGATCTTGGTTTGTATTGATCTTGGTTTGTATTGATCCTGGTTTGTGTTGATCTTGGTTTGTATTGATCTTGGTTTGTGTTGATCTTGGTTTGTGTTGATCTTGGTTTGTGTTGATCTTGGTTTGTATTGATCTTGGTTTGTATTGATCTTGGTTTGTATTGATCTTGGTTTGTGTTGATCTTGGTTTGTATTGATCTTGGTTTGTGTTGATCTTGGTTTGTATTGATCTTGGTTTGTGTTGATCTTGGTTTGTATTGATCTTGGTTTGTATTGATCTTGGTTTGTGTTGATCTTGGTTTGTATTGATCTTGGTTTGTGTTGATCTTGGTTTGTATTGATCCTGGTTTGTGTTGATCCTGGTTTGTGTTGATCTTGGTTTGTATTGATCTTGGTTTGTATTGATCTTGGTTTGTACTGATCCTGGTTTGTATTGATCCTGGTTTGTATTGATCCTGGTTTGTATTGATCTTGGTTTGTGTTGATCCTGGTTTGTGTTGATCTTGGTTTGTGTTGATCTTGGTTTGTATTGATCTTGGTTTGTGTTGATCTTGGTTTGTGTTGATCCTGGTTTGTATTGATCTTGGTTTGTATTGATCCTGGTTTGTATTGATCTTGGTTTGTATTGATCCTGGTTTGTGTTGATCTTGGTTTGTGTTGATCTTGGTTTGTGTTGATCTTGGTTTGTGTTGATCCTGGTTTGTGTTGATCTTGGTTTGTATTGATCTTGGTTTGTATTGATCTTGGTTTGTACTGATCCTGGTTTGTATTGATCCTGGTTTGTATTGATCCTGGTTTGTATTGATCTTGGTTTGTGTTGATCCTGGTTTGTGTTGATCTTGGTTTGTGTTGATCTTGGTTTGTATTGATCTTGGTTTGTGTTGATCTTGGTTTGTGTTGATCCTGGTTTGTATTGATCTTGGTTTGTATTGATCCTGGTTTGTATTGATCTTGGTTTGTATTGATCCTGGTTTGTGTTGATCTTGGTTTGTGTTGATCTTGGTTTGTGTTGATCTTGGTTTGTGTTGATCTTGGTTTGTATTGATCTTGGTTTGTGTTGATCTTGGTTTGTGTTGATCTTGGTTTGTATTGATCTTGGTTTGTGTTGATCTTGGTTTGTATTGATCTTGGTTTGTGTTGATCTTGGTCTGTATTGATCCTGCTTTGTGTTGATCTTGGTTTGTATTTGATCTTGGTTTGTATTGATCTTGGTTTGTGATGATCTTGGTTTGTGTTGATCTTGGTTTGTATTGATCCTGGTTTGTATTGATCCTGGTTTGTATTGATCTTGGTTTGTGTTGATCTTGGTTTGTGTTGATCCTGGTTTGTATTGATCCTGGTTTGTGTTGATCCTGGTTTGTATTGATCCTGGTTTGTATTGATCTTGGTTTGTGTTGATCTTGGTTTGTGTTGATCCTGGTTTGTGTTGATCCTGGTTTGTATTGATCTTGGTTTGTGTTGATCTTGGTTTGTATTGATCTTGGTTTGTATTGATCCTGGTTTGTATTGATCTTGGTTTGTATTGATCCTGGTTTGTGTTGATCTTGGTTTGTGTTGATCTTGGTTTGTGTTGATCTTGGTTTGTGTTGATCTTGGTTTGTATTGATCTTGGTTTGTGTTGATCTTGGTTTGTGTTGATCTTGGTTTGTATTGATCTTGTTTTGTGTTGATCTTGGTTTGTATTGATCTTGGTTTGTGTTGATCTTGGTCTGTATTGATCCTGCTTTGTGTTGATCTTGGTTTGTATTTGATCTTGGTTTGTATTGATCTTGGTTTGTGATGATCTTGGTTTGTGTTGATCTTGGTTTGTATTGATCCTGGTTTGTATTGATCCTGGTTTGTATTGATCTTGGTTTGTGTTGATCTTGGTTTGTGTTGATCCTGGTTTGTATTGATCCTGGTTTGTGTTGATCCTGGTTTGTATTGATCCTGGTTTGTATTGATCTTGGTTTGTGTTGATCTTGGTTTGTGTTGATCCTGGTTTGTGTTGATCCTGGTTTGTATTGATCTTGGTTTGTGTTGATCTTGGTTTGTATTGATCCTGGTTTGTGTTGATCTTGGTTTGTGTTGATCCTGGTTTGTATTGATCTTGGTTTGTGTTGATCTTGGTTTGTATTGATCCTGGTTTGTGTTGATCTTGGTTTGTGTTGATCCTGGTTTGTATTGATCCTGGTTTGTGTTGATCTTGGTTTGTGTTGATCCTGGTTTGTATTGATCTTGGTTTGTGTTGATCTTGGTTTGTATTGATCCTGGTTTGTATTGATCTTGGTTTGTATTGATCTTGGTTTGTGTTGATCTTGGTTTGTATTGATCCTGGTTTGTATTGATCTTGGTTTGTATTGATCTTGGTTTGTGTTGATCTTGGTTTGTATTGATCCTGGTTTGTGTTGATCTTGGTTTGTATTGATCTTGGTTTGTGTTGATCTTGGTTTGTGTTGATCTTGGTTTGTATTGATCTTGGTTTGTGTTGATCTTGGTTTGTATTGATCTTGGTTTGTGTTGATCTTGGTTTGTGTTGATCTTGGTTTGTGTTGATCTTGGTTTGTATTGATCTTGGTTTGTGTTGATCTTGGTTTGTGTTGATCTTGGTTTGTGTTGATCTTGGTTTGTGTTGATCTTGGTTTGTGTTGATCTTGGTTTGTATTGATCTTGGTTTGTGTTGATCTTGGTTTGTGTTGATCTTGGTTTGTGTTGATCTTGGTTTGTGTTGATCTTGGTTTGTATTGATCCTGGTTTGTGTTGATCTTGGTTTGTGTTGATCTTGGTTTGTATTGATCCTGGTTTGTATTGATCTTGGTTTGTATTGATCTTGGTTTGTGTTGATCTTGGTTTGTTTTGATCTTGGTTTGTGTTGATCTTGGTTTGTATTGATCCTGGTTTGTGTTGATCTTGGTTTGTGTTGATCTTGGTTTGTATTGATCTTGGTTTGTGTTGATCTTGGTTTGTGTTGATCTTGGTTTGTATTGATCTTGGTTTGTGTTGATCTTGGTTTGTATTGATCTTGGTTTGTGTTGATCTTGGTTTGTATTGATCTTGTTTTGTGTTGATCTTGGTTTGTATTGATCTTGGTTTGTATTGATCTTGTTTTGTATTGATCTTGGTTTGTATTGATCTTGGTTTGTATTGATCTTGGTTTGTATTGATCTTGGTTTGTGTTGATCTTGGTTTGTATTGATCTTGTTTTGTGTTGATCTTGGTTTGTATTGATCTTGGTTTGTGTTGATCTTGGTCTGTATTGATCCTGCTTTGTGTTGATCTTGGTTTGTATTTGATCTTGGTTTGTATTGATCTTGGTTTGTGATGATCTTGGTTTGTGTTGATCTTGGTTTGTATTGATCCTGGTTTGTATTGATCCTGGTTTGTATTGATCTTGGTTTGTGTTGATCTTGGTTTGTGTTGATCCTGGTTTGTATTGATCCTGGTTTGTGTTGATCCTGGTTTGTATTGATCCTGGTTTGTATTGATCTTGGTTTGTGTTGATCTTGGTTTGTGTTGATCCTGGTTTGTGTTGATCCTGGTTTGTATTGATCTTGGTTTGTGTTGATCTTGGTTTGTATTGATCCTGGTTTGTGTTGATCTTGGTTTGTGTTGATCCTGGTTTGTATTGATCTTGGTTTGTGTTGATCTTGGTTTGTATTGATCCTGGTTTGTGTTGATCTTGGTTTGTGTTGATCCTGGTTTGTATTGATCCTGGTTTGTGTTGATCTTGGTTTGTGTTGATCCTGGTTTGTATTGATCTTGGTTTGTGTTGATCTTGGTTTGTATTGATCCTGGTTTGTATTGATCTTGGTTTGTATTGATCTTGGTTTGTGTTGATCTTGGTTTGTATTGATCCTGGTTTGTATTGATCTTGGTTTGTATTGATCTTGGTTTGTGTTGATCTTGGTTTGTATTGATCCTGGTTTGTGTTGATCTTGGTTTGTATTGATCTTGGTTTGTGTTGATCTTGGTTTGTGTTGATCTTGGTTTGTATTGATCTTGGTTTGTGTTGATCTTGGTTTGTATTGATCTTGGTTTGTGTTGATCTTGGTTTGTGTTGATCTTGGTTTGTGTTGATCTTGGTTTGTATTGATCTTGGTTTGTGTTGATCTTGGTTTGTGTTGATCTTGGTTTGTGTTGATCTTGGTTTGTGTTGATCTTGGTTTGTGTTGATCTTGGTTTGTATTGATCTTGGTTTGTGTTGATCTTGGTTTGTGTTGATCTTGGTTTGTGTTGATCTTGGTTTGTGTTGATCTTGGTTTGTATTGATCCTGGTTTGTGTTGATCTTGGTTTGTGTTGATCTTGGTTTGTATTGATCCTGGTTTGTATTGATCTTGGTTTGTATTGATCTTGGTTTGTGTTGATCTTGGTTTGTTTTGATCTTGGTTTGTGTTGATCTTGGTTTGTATTGATCCTGGTTTGTGTTGATCTTGGTTTGTGTTGATCTTGGTTTGTATTGATCCTGGTTTGTGTTGATCTTGGTTTGTATTGATCTTGGTTTGTATTGATCCTGGTTTGTGTTGATCTTGGTTTGTATTGATCTTGGTTTGTATTGATCCTGGTTTGTGTTGATCTTGGTTTGTATTGATCTTGGTTAGCATTGATCCTGGTTTGTGTTGATCTTGGTTTGTGTTGATCCTGGTTTGTGTTGATCCTGGTTTGTATTGATCTTGGTTTGTATTGATCTTGGTTTGTGTTGATCTTGGTTTGTGTTGATCTTGGTTTGTGTTGATCCTGGTTTGTGTTGATCTTGGTTTGTATTGATCTTGGTTTGTGTTGATCCTGGTTTGTGTTGATCTTGGTTTGTATTGATCTTGGTTTGTGTTGATCCTGGTTTGTGTTGATCTTGGTTTGTGTTGATCTTGGTTTGTATTGATCCTGGTTTGTATTGATCTTGGTTTGTGTTGATCTTGGTTTGTGTTGATGCTGGTTTGTATTGATCTTGGTTTGTGTTGATCCTGGTTTGTATTGATCTTGGTTTGTATTGATCCTGGTTTGTGTTGATCTTGGTTTGTGTTGATCTTGGTTTGTATTGATCTTGGTTTGTATTGATCTTGGTTTGTGTTGATCTTGGTTTGTGTTGATCTTGGTTTGTGTTGATCTTGGTTTGTGTTGATCTTGGTTTGTATTTGATCTTGGTTTGTATTGATCTTGGTTTGTGATGATCTTGGTTTGTGTTGATCTTGGTTTGTATTGATCCTGGTTTGTATTGATCTTGGTTTGTGTTGATCTTGGTTTGTGTTGATCCTGGTTTGTATTGATCCTGGTTTGTATTGATCCTGGTTTGTGTTGATCTTGGTTTGTGTTGATCCTGGTTTGTGTTGATCCTGGTTTGTATTGATCCTGGTTTGTATTGATCCTGGTTTGTATTGATCTTGGTTTGTGTTGATCTTGGTTTGTGTTGATCTTGGTTTGTATTGATCCTGGTTTGTATTGATCCTGGTTTGTATTGATCCTGGTTTGTATTGATCCTGGTTTGTGTTGATCTTGGTTTGTGTTGATCCTGGTTTGTATTGATCTTGGTTTGTGTTGATCTTGGTTTGTATTGATCCTGGTTTGTGTTGATCTTGGTTTGGGTTGATCCTGGTTTGTATTGATCTTGGTTTGTGTTGATCTTGGTTTGTATTGATCCTGGTTTGTGTTGATCTTGGTTTGTGTTGATCCTGGTTTGTATTGATCCTGGTTTGTGTTGATCTTGGTTTGTGTTGATCCTGGTTTGTATTGATCTTGGTTTGTGTTGATCTTGGTTTGTATTGATCCTGGTTTGTATTGATCTTGGTTTGTATTGATCTTGGTTTGTGTTGATCTTGGTTTGTATTGATCCTGGTTTGTGTTGATCTTGGTTTGTATTGATCTTGGTTTGTGTTGATCTTGGTTTGTGTTGATCTTGGTTTGTATTGATCTTGGTTTGTGTTGATCTTGGTTTGTATTGATCTTGGTTTGTGTTGATCTTGGTTTGTGTTGATCTTGGTTTGTGTTGATCTTGGTTTGTATTGATCTTGGTTTGTGTTGATCTTGGTTTGTGTTGATCTTGGTTTGTGTTGATCTTGGTTTGTGTTGATCTTGGTTTGTGTTGATCTTGGTTTGTGTTGATCTTGGTTTGTATTGATCTTGGTTTGTGTTGATCTTGGTTTGTGTTGATCTTGGTTTGTGTTGATCTTGGTTTGTGTTGATCTTGGTTTGTATTGATCCTGGTTTGTGTTGATCTTGGTTTGTGTTGATCTTGGTTTGTATTGATCCTGGTTTGTATTGATCTTGGTTTGTATTGATCTTGGTTTGTGTTGATCTTGGTTTGTGTTGATCTTGGTTTGTGTTGATCTTGGTTTGTATTGATCCTGGTTTGTGTTGATCTTGGTTTGTGTTGATCTTGATTTGTATTGATCCTGGTTTGTGTTGATCTTGGTTTGTATTGATCTTGGTTTGTATTGATCCTGGTTTGTGTTGATCTTGGTTTGTATTGATCTTGGTTTGTATTGATCCTGGTTTGTGTTGATCTTGGTTTGTATTGATCTTGGTTTGTATTGATCCTGGTTTGTGTTGATCTTGGTTTCTGTTGATCCTGGTTTGTGTTGATCCTGGTTTGTATTGATCTTGGTTTGTATTGATCCTGGTTTGTGTTGATCTTGGTTTGTGTTGATCTTGGTTTGTATTGATCCCGGTTTGTATTGATCTTGGTTTGTGTTGATCTTGGTTTGTGTTGATGCTGGTTTGTATTGATCTTGGTTTGTGTTGATCCTGGTTTGTATTGATCTTGGTTTGTATTGATCCTGGTTTGTGTTGATCTTGGTTTGTGTTGATCTTGGTTTGTATTGATCTTGGTTTGTATTGATCTTGGTTTGTGTTGATCTTGGTTTGTGTTGATCTTGGTTTGTGTTGATCTTGGTTTGTGTTGATCTTGGTTTGTGTTGATCTTGGTTTGTATTGATCTTGGTTTGTCTTGATCTTGGTTTGTGTTGATCTTGGTTTGTGTTGATGCTGGTTTGTGTTGATCTTGGTTTGTGTTGATCTTGGTTTGTGTTGATGCTGGTTTGTGTTGATCTTGGTTTGTATTGATCTTGGTTTGTGTTGATGCTGGTTTGTGTTGATCTTGGTTTGTATTGATCTTGGTTTGTGTTGATGCTGGTTTGTGTTGATCTTGGTTTGTATTGATCTTGGTTTGTGTTGATCCTGGTTTGTGTTGATCTTGGTTTGTGTTGATGCTGGTTTGTGTTGATCTTGGTTTGTATTGATCTTGGTTTGTGTTGATGCTGGTTTGTGTTGATCTTGGTTTGTATTGATCTTGGTTTGTATTGATCCTGGTTTGTATTGATCTTGGTTTGTGTTGATCTTGGTTTGTATTGATTTGGTTTGTATTGATCTTGGTTTGTGTTGATCTTGGTTTGTGATGATCTTGGTTTGTATTGATCCTGGTTTGTATTGATCTTGGTTTGTGTTGATCTTGGTTTGTATTGATTTGGTTTGTATTGATCTTGGTTTGTGTTGATCTTGGTTTGTGTTGATCTTGGTTTGTGTTGATCTTGGTTTGTGTTGATCTTGGTTTGTGTTGATCTTGGTTTGTGTTGATCCTGGTTTGTGTTGATCTTGGTTTGTGTTGATCTTGGTTTGTATTGATCCTGGTTTGTATTGATCCTGGTTTGTATTGATCCTGGTTTGTATTGATCCTGGTTTGTATTGATCCTGGTTTGTATTGATCCTGGTTTGTATTGATCCTGGTTTGTATTGATCCTGGTTTGTGTTGATCCTGGTTTGTATTGATCTTGGTTTGTATTGATCCTGGTTTGTATTGATCCTGGTTTGTATTGATCCTGGTTTGTATTGATCCTGGTTTGTGTTGATCCTGGTTTGTATTGATCTTGGTTTGTATTGATCCTGGTTTGTATTGATCTTGGTTTGTATTGATCCTGGTTTGTGTTGATCCTGGTTTGTATTGATCCTGGTTTGTATTGATCCTGGTTTGTGTTGATCCTGGTTTGTATTGATCTTGGTTTGTGTTGATCTTGGTTTGTGTTGATCCTGGTTTGTGTTGATCCTGGTTTGTGTTGATCTTGGTTTGTGTTGATCCTGGTTTGTATTGATCCTGGTTTGTGTTGATCTTGGTTTGTGTTGATCCTGGTTTGTGTTGATCTTGGTTTGTGTTGATCCTGGTTTGTATTGATCCTGGTTTGTGTTGATCTTGGTTTGTGTTGATCCTGGTTTTTATTGATCCTGGTTTGTATTGATCTTGGTTTGTGTTGATCTTGGTTTGTGTTGATCCTGGTTTGTGTTGATCCTGGTTTGTGTTGATCTTGGTTTGTGTTGATCCTGGTTTGTGTTGATCCTGGTTTGTGTTGATCCTGGTTTGTATTGATCCTGGTTTGTGTTGATCCTGGTTTGTGTTGATCCTGGTTTGTATTGATCTTGGTTTGTGTTGATCTTGGTTTGTGTTGATCCTGGTTTGTGTTGATCCTGGTTTGTGTTGATCTTGGTTTGTGTTGATCTTGGTTTGTGTTGATCCTGGTTTGTGTTGATCCTGGTTTGTGTTGATCCTGGTTTGTATTGATCCTGGTTTGTATTGATCCTGGTTTGTATTGATCCTGGTTTGTATTGATCCTGGTTTGTATTGATCCTGGTTGGTGTTGATCCTGGTTTGTATTGATCTTGGTTTGTATTGATCTTGGTTTGTGTTGATCTTGGTTTGTGTTGATCCTGGTTTGTGTTGATCCTGGTTTGTGTTGATCTTGGTTTGTGTTGATCCTGGTTTGTGTTGATCCTTGTTTGTGTTGATCCTTGTTTGTGTTGATCCTTGTTTGTGTTGATCTTGGTTTGTATTGATCTTGGTTTGTATTGATCTTGGTTTGTGTTGATCCTTGTTTGTGTTGATCTTGGTTTGTATTGATCTTGGTTTGTGTTGATCTTGGTTTGTGTTGATCTTGGTTTGTATTGGTCTTGGTTTGTATTGATCTTGGTTTGTATTGATCTTGGTTTGTGTTGATCTTGGTTTGTGTTGATCTTGATTTGTATTGATCTTGGTTTGTGTTGATCTTGGTTTGTGTTGATCTTGGTTTGTATTGATCTTGGTTGGTGTTGATCCTGGTTTGTGTTGATCTTGGTTTGTATTGATCTTGGTTTGTGTTGATCTTGGTTTGTGTTGATCTTGGTTTGTGTTGATCTTGGTTTGTATTGATCTTGGTTTGTGTTGATCTTGGTTTGTATTGATCTTGGTTTGTGTTGATCTTGGTTTGTATTGATCTTGGTTTGTGTTGATCTTGGTTTGTGTTGATCTTGGTTTGTGTTGATCTTGGTTTGTATTGATCCTGGTTTGTATTGATCCTGGTTTGTATTGATCCTGGTTTGTGTTGATCTTGGTTTGTGTTGATCTTGGTTTGTATTGATCTTGGTTTGTGTTGATCTTGGTTTGTATTGATCTTGGTTTGTGTTGATCTTGGTTTGTGTTGATCCTGGTTTGTATTGATCCTGGTTTGTGTTGATCTTGGTTTGTGTTGATCCTGGTTTGTGTTGATCTTGGTTTGTGTTGATCCTGGTTTGTATTGATCCTGGTTTGTGTTGATCTTGGTTTGTGTTGATCCTGGTTTTTATTGATCCTGGTTTGTATTGATCTTGGTTTGTGTTGATCTTGGTTTGTGTTGATCCTGGTTTGTGTTGATCCTGGTTTGTGTTGATCTTGGTTTGTGTTGATCCTGGTTTGTGTTGATCCTGGTTTGTGTTGATCCTGGTTTGTATTGATCCTGGTTTGTGTTGATCCTGGTTTGTGTTGATCCTGGTTTGTATTGATCTTGGTTTGTGTTGATCTTGGTTTGTGTTGATCCTGGTTTGTGTTGATCCTGGTTTGTGTTGATCTTGGTTTGTGTTGATCTTGGTTTGTGTTGATCCTGGTTTGTGTTGATCCTGGTTTGTGTTGATCCTGGTTTGTATTGATCCTGGTTTGTATTGATCCTGGTTTGTATTGATCCTGGTTTGTATTGATCCTGGTTTGTATTGATCCTGGTTGGTGTTGATCCTGGTTTGTATTGATCTTGGTTTGTATTGATCTTGGTTTGTGTTGATCTTGGTTTGTGTTGATCCTGGTTTGTGTTGATCCTGGTTTGTGTTGATCTTGGTTTGTGTTGATCCTGGTTTGTGTTGATCCTTGTTTGTGTTGATCCTTGTTTGTGTTGATCCTTGTTTGTGTTGATCTTGGTTTGTATTGATCTTGGTTTGTATTGATCTTGGTTTGTGTTGATCCTTGTTTGTGTTGATCTTGGTTTGTATTGATCTTGGTTTGTGTTGATCTTGGTTTGTGTTGATCTTGGTTTGTATTGGTCTTGGTTTGTATTGATCTTGGTTTGTATTGATCTTGGTTTGTGTTGATCTTGGTTTGTGTTGATCTTGGTTTGTATTGATCTTGGTTTGTGTTGATCTTGGTTTGTGTTGATCTTGGTTTGTATTGATCTTGGTTGGTGTTGATCCTGGTTTGTGTTGATCTTGGTTTGTATTGATCTTGGTTTGTGTTGATCTTGGTTTGTGTTGATCTTGGTTTGTGTTGATCTTGGTTTGTATTGATCTTGGTTTGTGTTGATCTTGGTTTGTATTGATCTTGGTTTGTGTTGATCTTGGTTTGTATTGATCTTGGTTTGTGTTGATCTTGGTTTGTGTTGATCTTGGTTTGTGTTGATCTTGGTTTGTATTGATCCTGGTTTGTATTGATCCTGGTTTGTATTGATCCTGGTTTGTATTGATCCTGGTTTGTGTTGATCCTGGTTTGTATTGATCTTGGTTTGTATTGATCCTGGTTTGTATTGATCCTGGTTTGTATTGATCCTGGTTTGTATTGATCCTGGTTTGTGTTGATCCTGGTTTGTATTGATCTTGGTTTGTATTGATCCTGGTTTGTATTGATCTTGGTTTGTATTGATCCTGGTTTGTGTTGATCCTGGTTTGTATTGATCCTGGTTTGTATTGATCCTGGTTTGTGTTGATCCTGGTTTGTATTGATCTTGGTTTGTATTGATCTTGGTTTGTGTTGATCCTGGTTTGTGTTGATCCTGGTTTGTGTTGATCTTGGTTTGTGTTGATCTTGGTTTGTGTTGATCCTGGTTTGTGTTGATCCTGGTTTGTGTTGATCCTGGTTTGTATTGATCCTGGTTTGTATTGATCCTGGTTTGTATTGATCCTGGTTTGTATTGATCCTGGTTTGTATTGATCCTGGTTGGTGTTGATCCTGGTTTGTATTGATCTTGGTTTGTATTGATCTTGGTTTGTGTTGATCTTGGTTTGTGTTGATCCTGGTTTGTGTTGATCCTGGTTTGTGTTGATCTTGGTTTGTGTTGATCCTGGTTTGTGTTGATCCTTGTTTGTGTTGATCCTTGTTTGTGTTGATCCTTGTTTGTGTTGATCTTGGTTTGTATTGATCTTGGTTTGTGTTGATCTTGGTTTGTGTTGATCTTGGTTTGTGTTGATCTTGGTTTGTGTTGATCTTGGTTTGTATTGATCTTGGTTTGTATTGATCTTGGTTTGTGTTGATCTTGGTTTGTGTTGATCTTGGTTTGTATTGATCCTGGTTTGTGTTGATCTTGGTTTGTGTTGATCTTGGTTTGTGTTGATCTTGGTTTGTGTTGATCTTGGTTTGTGTTGATCCTGGTTTGTGTTGATCTTGGTTTGTGTTGATCTTGGTTTGTGTTGATCCTGGTTTGTGTTGATCTTGGTTTGTGTTGATCTTGGTTTGTATTGATCCTGGTTTGTATTGATCCTGGTTTGTATTGATCTTGGTTTGTGTTGATCTTGGTTTGTGTTGATCTTGGTTTGTGTTGATCTTGGTTTGTGTTGATCTTGGTTTGTATTGATCCTGGTTTGTGTTGATCTTGGTTTGTATTGATCTTGGTTTGTGTTGATCTTGGTTTGTGTTGATCTTGGTTTGTGTTGATCTTGGTTTGTATTGATCTTGGTTTGTGTTGATCCTGGTTTGTGTTGATCTTGGTTTGTATTGATCCTGGTTTGTATTGATCTTGGTTTGTGTTGATCTTGGTTTGTGTTGATCTTGGTTTGTGTTGATCTTGGTTTGTATTGATCCTGGTTTGTACTGATCTTGGTTTGTGTTGATCTTGGTTTGTGTTGATCTTGGTTTGTATTGATCTTGGTTTGTGTTGATCCTGGTTTGTGTTGATCTTGGTTTGTATTGATCCTGGTTTGTATTGATCTTGGTTTGTACTGATCCTGGTTTGTATTGATCTTGGTTTGTGTTGATCTTGGTTTGTATTGATCTTGGTTTGTACTGATCCTGGTTTGTATTGATCTTGGTTTGTGTTGATCTTGGTTTGTATTGATCTTGGTTTGTATTGATCCTGGTTTGTATTGATCTTGGTTTGTGTTGATCTTGGTTTGTATTGATTTGGTTTGTATTGATCCTGGTTTGTATTGATCTTGGTTTGTGTTGATCTTGGTTTGTGTTGATCTTGGTTTGTGTTGATCTTGGTTTGTATTGATCTTGGTTTGTGTTGATCCTGGTTTGTGTTGATCTTGGTTTGTATTGATCCTGGTTTGTATTGATCTTGGTTTGTGTTGATCTTGGTTTGTGTTGATCTTGGTTTGTGTTGATCTTGGTTTGTATTGATCTTGGTTTGTATTGATTTGGTTTGTGTTGATCCTGGTTTGTATTGATCTTGGTTTATGTTGATCTTGGTTTGTATTGATCTTTGTTTGTGTTGATCTTGGTTTGTATTGATTTGGTTTGTGTTGATCTTGGTTTGTGTTGATCTTGGTTTGTATTGATCTTGGATTGTGTTGATCTTGGTTTGTGTTGATCTTGGTTTGTGTTGATCTTGGTTTGTGTTGATCTTGGTTTGTATTGATCTTGGTTTATGTTGATCTTGGTTTGTGTTGATCTTGGTTTGTGTTGATCTTGGTTTGTGTTGATCCTGGTTTGTGTTGATCTTGGTTTGTACTGATCCTGGTTTTTATTGATCTTGGTTTATGTTGATCTTGGTTTGTATTGATCTTTGTTTGTGTTGATCTTGGTTTGTATTGATTTGGTTTGTGTTGATCTTGGTTTGTGTTGATCTTGGTTTGTATTGATCTTGGATTGTGTTGATCTTGGTTTGTGTTGATCTTGGTTTGTGTTGATCTTGGTTTGTGTTGATCTTGGTTTGTATTGATCTTGGATTGTGTTGATCTTGGTTTGTGTTGATCTTGGTTTGTATTGGTCCTGGTTTGTGTTGATCTTGGTTTGTATTGATCCTGGTTTGTATTGATCCTGGTTTGTATTGATCCTGGTTTGTATTGATCTTGGTTTGTGTTGATCTTGGTTTGTATTGATCTTGGTTTGTGTTGATCCTGGTTTGTATTGATCTTGGTTTGTGTTGATCTTGGTTTGTGTTGATCCTGGTTTGTATTGATCCTGGTTTGTATTGATCCTGGTTTGTATTGATCCTGGTTTGTATTGATCCTGGTTTGTATTGATCCTGGTTTGTATTGATCCTGGTTTGTGTTGATCCTGGTTTGTGTTGATCTTGGTTTGTGTTGATCCTGGTTTGTGTTGATCCTGGTTTGTGTTGATCCTTGTTTGTGTTGATCCTTGTTTGTGTTGATCTTGGTTTGTGTTGCTCTTTTTGGTTGGACAAATCAAAATTTACTGTAAATCAATTAAAACTTTAAATGAAACTTAATAAATGAAATCAAAATTTGGAAGTCCGGGGTGACGATGCACTCCAGCCCCCGCGGCGCCCACCGGTCGCGGAAAAACTCAAGCGTGCCGGCGGACACCGCGTGCTCCATCTCCAGGGCCACCCGGGCGCGAACATGGCCGCGGAAGAGAGGCAGGCAATCGGGCCGAACGACCCCCTCGACCGCCCGCTGCCTGGACCAATTAATGGCTTTCTTGGCCAGGCCCATGAGCAGTCCTACGAGGAGTTCCTCCGACCTAGCCGCTCCCCTCCGCACCGGGTGACCGTAGATCAGGAGCGTGGGGCTGAAGTGCAACCAGAAATTGAGGAGCAGCCCCTTCAAATAATGAAAGGGGCTGCAACCTCTCACACTCAATATAAATGTGATAGACGGACTCCTCCAGGCCGCAGAAATGGCAAGCAGCCTGGGAGTCCGTAAACCTACTTAAAATCCTATTGCACGGGACTGCTCCGTGCAACACCCTCCAGGCCAAGTCCCCAATAGAACAAGGGAAGACTCCCGCGTA
The DNA here is from genome assembly GCA_030390025.1 of Squalus acanthias. Lineage (NCBI taxonomy): Eukaryota > Metazoa > Chordata > Chondrichthyes > Squaliformes > Squalidae > Squalus > Squalus acanthias. The sequence goes on along the minus strand of JASTWF010000113.1, from coordinate 630,383 downwards.
GAGAGCCTTCCAATGGGGACCTTCGCCTCCGCCGGACGGCAGGATGGTACGCCAAGGCGTGTCCGGACGGCAGACGAAGATGGCAAAGTGGAGAGTGTGCAGGAGCAGCCCGTACAGGAAACGCCTCCGTGCGGATTGAAAGGGCACGGAGGGCATTTCTCCGAGAAGGCTCAAGTGGTGAGGCGGCGGCTCCCGAGGGAGGATTCGGGGCCGGGCGCCGATAAGGAATTCCGTCCGAACGGGGGTCAGTTCGGACGGGATCGCCCCACGTGCTTGAGCCTCCTCGACACACCTAGTGGAGACGGGGCCCAGTGCCACTTTTAGCGACTCGATGGCTTTGACCGCGAGCCGGACGTTGACCCAGGACATGCGCCTCGCCAACTCCTCCGGCGCCATCCAGCCCGCTCCTCCGCCATCGAGCAGGTCCCCGACTCTGGTCACCTTACCGGGCACAGCCCTGCCCTCCGCCAGCCAGCCGAACCCGCGGTCGTGGAGGTGCGGATTCCTGAACAGCGGCTCCCGAAGGACGGCCGCCGCTCCTGACGGGGGAGAACTGCGCTCGGAGGCGACGCTGTTCCAAACCCATAGCAGTTCCTGGTAGAAGACAGGCAGCTCCCGCAGGCTGGCACACGTGCCACCCACTCTCACAAACAGGAGCTGCGTGTCGTAATTGAGGCCGTGCAGCTGGCGGAAGAAATACGTCGCCAGCGCACGCCACCTAGGAGGATTCTCCACGTACAGGTATCTCTGCAGCGTCTGAAGACGGAAAGTCGCCGCCTGAGTGCGAAGGCACACCAGCGCCTGACCGCCCTCCCTAAGCGGGAGACTCAAAACCGCGGCAGAGACCCAGTGCTTCCTTTTGTCCCAGAAGAAGTCGACGAGCTTCTTCTGCATCTTGGCGACAAACGCAGGGGGAGGGATCAAAGTGACCAACCGGTACCACAACATGGCGGCCACCAGCTGGTTTATGACCAGCGCTCGACCCCTGTAGGACAGCACTCGGAGCAGTCCTGTCCAGCGCCCTAGCCGAGCGGTGACTTTGGCCTCCAGCTCTTGCCAGTTCACCGGCCAGGCGTCCTCGGCCGGGCTGAGGTAGACTCCCAGGTAGAGGAGGTGCGTGGTGCTCCAGGCGAAAGGCCCGAACTCCTCCGGCAGGGAGTCCACCCGCCATGGGCCCACCAGGAGTCCAGAACATTTCTCCCAGTTGATCTTGGCGGAGGATGCGTCCGAGTAAATCTGCTGGCATTCTCGCATCCTCCGCAAGTCGACGGGATCCGTGACCGCGAGGAGCACGTCATCGGCGTAAGCCGAGAGGACCACCTCCACGCCCGGCCCTTGCAGAGCCAGTCCCGTCAACCTCTTCCGCAAGAGGCGCAGGAAAGGCTCCACGCAAACGGCGTATAACTGACCGGACATGGGGCATCCCTGACGCACCCCCCTCCCGAAGCGAAGGGGCGCCGTCAAAGACCCGTTAACTTTAATGAGACACTCCGCGGCGGCGTACAGAAGTCGGATCCGGGCGACGAAATGCGTCCCGAACCCGAATGCGCGCAGAGTCCCGAATAGATACTCGTGATCCACCCTGTCGAACGCCTTCTCCTGATCCAGGGAAAGGAAGGCGACCGACAGACCAGCCCTCTGGGAATGGTGGACCAGGTCCCGGACCAGATGGATGTTATCGTGGATACTCCGGCCCGGGACCGTGTAGGACTGGTCGGGGTGGATCATGCGGGCCAGCACGGTGCCAAGGCGAGCAGACATAGCCCTGGCGAAAATTTTGTAGTCCGTGCTGAGGAGGGAGACCGGGCGCCAGTTCTTAAGTAGGCGGAGATCGCCCTTCTTGATCTTGGTTTGTGTTGATCCTGGTTTGTGTTGATCTTGGTTTGTGTTGATCCTGGTTTGTGTTGATCTTGGTTTGTGTTGATCTTGGTTTGTATTGATCTTGGTTTGTATTGATCTTGGTTTGTATTGATCTTGGTTTGTATTGATCTTGGTTTGTGTTGATCCTGGTTTGTGTTGATCTTGGTTTGTGTTGATCCTGGTTTGTATTGATCTTGGTTTGTGTTGATCTTGGTTTGTGTTGATCTTGGTTTGTGTTGATCCTGGTTTGTGTTGATCCTGGTTTGTATTGATCTTGGTTTGTGTTGATCTTGGTTTGTGTTGATCCTGGTTTGTGTTGATCCTGGTTTGTATTGATCTTGGTTTGTGTTGATCTTGGTTTGTGTTGATCTTGGTTTGTATTGATCCTGGTTTGTGTTGATCTTGGTTTGTGTTGATCTTGGTTTGTGTTGATCTTGGTTTGTGTTGATCCTGGTTTGTATTGATCCTGGTTTGTGTTGATCTTGGTTTGTGTTGATCCTGGTTTGTGTTGATCCTGGTTTGTATTGATCCTGGTTTGTGTTGATCTTGGTTTGTATTGATCCTGGTTTGTATTGATCTTGGTTTGTGTTGATCTTGGTTTGTATTGATCTTGGTTTGTATTGATCCTGGTTTGTATTGATCCTGGTTTGTGCTGATCTTGGTTTGTATTGATCCTGGTTTGTGTTGATCTTGGTTTGTATTGATCCTGGTTTGTATTGATCTTGGTTTGTATTGATCTTGGTTTGTATTGATCTTGGTTTGTATTGATCCTGGTTTGTATTGATCCTGGTTTGTGTTGATCTTGGTTTGTATTGATCTTGGTTTGTATTGATCTTGGTTTGTATTGATCCTGGTTTGTGCTGATCTTGGTTTGTATTGATCCTGGTTTGTGTTGATCTTGGTTTGTATTGATCCTGGTTTGTATTGATCTTGGTTTGTATTGATCTTGGTTTGTGTTGATCTTGGTTTGTGTTGATCTTGGTTTGTATTGATCCTGGTTTGTATTGATCCTGGTTTGTATTGATCCTGGTTTGTGTTGATCTTGGTTTGTATTGATCTTGGTTTGTATTGATCCTGGTTTGTGTTGATCTTGGTTTGTATTGATCCTGGTTTGTATTGATCTTGGTTTGTATTGATCTTGGTTTGTGTTGATCTTGGTTTGTGTTGATCTTGGTTTGTATTGATCCTGGTTTGTATTGATCCTGGTTTGTATTGATCCTGGTTTGTGTTGATCTTGGTTTGTATTGATCCTGGTTTGTATTGATCCTGGTTTGTGTTGATCTTGGTTTGTATTGATCTTGGTTTGTATTGATCCTGGTTTGTATTGATCCTGGTTTGTGCTGATCTTGGTTTGTATTGATCCTGGTTTGTGTTGATCCTGGTTTGTATTGATCTTGGTTTGTATTGATCTTGGTTTGTATTGATCCTGGTTTGTATTGATCCTGGTTTGTGCTGATCTTGGTTTGTATTGATCCTGGTTTGTGTTGATCCTGGTTTGTATTGATCTTGGTTTGTATTGATCTTGGTTTGTGTTGATCTTGGTTTGTGTTGATCTTGGTTTGTATTGATCTTGGTTTGTATTGATCTTGGTTTGTGTTGATCCTGGTTTGTATTGATCCTGGTTTGTATTGATCTTGGTTTGTGTTGATCCTGGTTTGTATTGATCCTGGTTTGTGTTGATCTTGGTTTGTGTTGATCCTGGTTTGTGTTGATCCTGGTTTGTATTGATCCTGGTTTGTGTTGATCTTGGTTTGTGTTGATCCTGGTTTGTGTTGATCTTGGTTTGTGTTGATCTTGGTTTGTATTGATCCTGGTTTGTGTTGATCTTGGTTTGTGTTGATCCTGGTTTGTATTGATCCTGGTTTGTGTTGATCTTGGTTTGTGTTGATCTTGGTTTGTATTGATCCTGGTTTGTGTTGATCTTGGTTTGTGTTGATCCTGGTTTGTATTGATCCTGGTTTGTATTGATCTTGGTTTGTATTGATCTTGGTTTGTGTTGATCCTAGTTTGTATTGATCCTGGTTTGTATTGATCCTGGTTTGTATTGATCTTGGTTTGTGTTGATCCTGGTTTGTGTTGATCTTGGTTTGTATTGATCTTGGTTTGTGTTGATCCTGGTTTGTATTGATCCTGGTTTGTATTGATCTTGGTTTGTATTGATCTTGGTTTGTATTGATCCTGGTTTGTGTTGATCCTGGTTTGTGTTGATCTTGGTTTGTGTTGATCTTGGTTTGTGTTGATCTTGGTTTGTGTTGATCTTGGTTTGTGTTGATCCTGGTTTGTGTTGATCTTGGTTTGTATTGATCCTGGTTTGTATTGATCTTGGTTTGTGTTGATCCTGGTTTGTGTTGATCTTGGTTTGTGTTGATCTTGGTTTGTGTTGATCCTGGTTTGTGTTGATCTTGGTTTGTATTGATCTTGGTTTGTATTGATCCTGGTTTGTGTTGATCCTGGTTTGTGTTGATCTTGGTTTGTGTTGATCTTGGTTTGTGTTGATCCTGGTTTGTGTTGATCTTGGTTTGTGTTGATCCTGGTTTGTATTGATCCTGGTTTGTGTTGATGCTGGTTTGTATTGATCTTGGTTTGTGTTGATCCTGGTTTGTGTTGATCTTGGTTTGTGTTGATCTTGGTTTGTATTGATCTTGGTTTGTGTTGATCCTGGTTTGTGTTGATGCTGGTTTGTATTGATCTTGGTTTGTGTTGATCCTGGTTTGTGTTGATCTTGGTTTGTGTTGATCTTGGTTTGTATTGATCTTGGTTTGTGTTGATCCTGGTTTGTGTTGATCTTGGTTTGTGTTGATCTTGGTTTGTGTTGATCTTGGTTTGTATTGATCCTGGTTTGTGTTGATCTTGGTTTGTATTGATCTTGGTTTGTATTGATCTTGGTTTGTGTTGATCCTGGTTTGTATTGATCTTGGTTTGTGTTGATCTTGGTTTGTATTGATCTTGGTTTGTGTTGATCCTGGTTTGTGTTGATCTTGGTTTGTGTTGATCCTGGTTTGTATTGATCCTGGTTTGTGTTGATCTTGGTTTGTATTGATCCTGGTTTGTATTGATCTTGGTTTGTGTTGATCCTGGTTTGTATTGATCTTGGTTTGTATTGATCCTGGTTTGTATTGATCTTGGTTTGTGTTGATCTTGGTTTGTATTGATCTTGGTTTGTATTGATCCTGGTTTGTATTGATCTTGGTTTGTATTGATCCTGGTTTGTATTGATCCTGGTTTGTGTTGATCTTGGTTTGTATTGATCCTGGTTTGTATTGATCTTGGTTTGTGTTGATCTTGGTTTGTATTGATCCTGGTTTGTGTTGATCTTGGTTTGTGTTGATCTTGGTTTGTATTGATCTTGGTTTGTGTTGATCTTGGTTTGTGTTGATCTTGGTTTGTATTGATCTTGGTTTGTATTGATCTTGGCTTGTGTTGATCTTGGTTTGTATTGATCTTGGTTTGTATTGATCTTGGTTTGTGTTGATCTTGGTTTGTATTGATCTTGGTTTGTATTGATCTTGGTTTGTGTTGATCTTGGTTTGTATTGATCCTGGTTTGTATTGATCTCGGTTTGTATTGATCTTGGTTTGTGTTGATCCTGGTTTGTATTGATCTTGGTTTGTATTGATCCTGGTTTGTATTGATCTTGGTTTGTGTTTATCTCGGTTTGTATTGATCCTGGTTTGTATTGATCTTGGTTTGTATTGATCTTGGTTTGTATTGATCCTGGTTTGCGTTGATCTTGGTTTGTGTTGATCTCGGTTTGTATTGATCCTGGTTTGTATTGATCTTGGTTTGTATTGATCTTGGTTTGTGTTGATCTCGGTTTGTATTGATCCTGGTTTGTATTGATCTTGGTTTGTATTGATCTTGGTTTGTGTTGATCTCGGTTTGTATTGATCCTGGTTTGTATTGATCTTGGTTTGTATTGATCCTGGTTTGCGTTGATCTTGGTTTGTGTTGATCTCGGTTTGTATTGATCCTGGTTTGTATTGATCCTGGTTTGTATTGATCTTGGTTTGTGTTGATCTCGGTTTGTGTTGATCTCGGTTTGTATTGATCCTGGTTTGTATTGATCCTGGTTTGTATTGATCTTGGTTTGTGTTGATCTTGGTTTGTATTGATCCTGGTTTGCGTTGATCTTGGTTTGTGTTGATCTCGGTTTGTGTTGATCCTGGTTTGTGTTGATCTTGGTTTGTGTTGATCTTGGTTTGTATTGATCTTGGTTTGTATTGATCTCGGTTTGTATTGATCTTGGTTTGTATTGATCTCGGTTTGTATTGATCTTGGTTTGTATTGTTCTCGGTTTGTATTGATCCTGGTTTGTATTGATCCTGGTATTGATCACCACTGGTGTTGGTCACCACTGGCAATGATCACCACTGTTAGTGATCACTCAGTTACTTGTGACTATGGAGATGAGCTGCAAACAATGGCTTCGCTGCCATCTTCTGTAATGCTTCTGACCTTGCCGAATACAATGAAAATGCCAAGGCATGTGTAGCGTTGTGGCAGGGAAAAGTGTGACGACACGATACAATGACGCCAACACCACAACAGCAACAACAACAACTTGCACTTACCACTGGCACTGATCACCACTAGCACTGATCACCACTGGCACTGATCGCCACTGACGCTGATCACCACTGGCACTGATCGCCACTGGCACTGATCACCACTGGCACTGATCACCACTGGCACTGATCACCACTGACTCTGATCACCACTGGCGCTGATCACCACTGGCGCTGATCACCACTGGCGCTGATCACCACTGGCGCTGATCACCACTGGCGCTGATCACCACTGGCACTGATCACCACTGGCAATAGATCATCACTAGCACTGATCAGTGGGGTAGATTTTCAGCTTTCATTTTATTGAAATTGATGCATGACTATTGGTTGGGCCCTGATAGCTCTACGAGCTCTACTGCCAGGGAGTCAAGACAAAAATCTACCCCAAGTACTCTAGATGAGGCCTGACCCAGGCGTTGTACAGGGACAGAGTGGAATGACTTCTTTTGCATTTAATTGCCCTGGCAATCCCCAATTCACTTTCACAATAGGCCTGCGACACTGGACATGGGCCTTCAGTGACGAGGTCACTGGAACCCCCAGGTCCTCCTCCTTCTCCCAGTTTTGAACACTGCAGGGTGTACGCATTTTTAAAAATTCATTCTCGGGATGTGGGCGTCGCTGGCAAGGCTGCAGTTATTGCCCTGAGAAGGTGGTGGTGGACCTTCTAGCAGTTTTGGTACAACTGAGTGGATGGGTTGCACCTGAACAGAGCTGGGACCAATGTCCTCATGGGGAGATTAACTAGTGCTGTGGGGGAGGGTTTAAACTAATTTGGCAGAGGGAGGGGAACCAGAATGAGCCATCAGAGAGGAGCTACAAGGTGTACAGAGGACTGGGTGAGACAAGCAGCATTAGAATAAAGAGTAGTTCAGGAAAAGAAGGGATCAGACAGGGGGGAAATGTTAAAGCAGACTAAGATGGGTTTGGAGTGCATGTGCGTAAAGCACGGAGCGTGGTGAATAAAGTTGGTGAGCGGCAGACGTAAGTTGCCACATGGGCCTATGATAGAGTGGCAATAACAGAGACCTGGCTTAAACAAGGGCAGGAATGGGAACTTAACATTCCCATTATATATGGGGAGAAGTGAGTGAGGGATATGGTGAGAACATAAGAACAGGAGCAGGCCATTCAGCCCCTTGAGCCTGTTCCGCCATTCAATAAGATCAGAGCTGATCTGTATCCCAACTCAATCCACCCGCCTTGGCTCCATATGCCTTAATACTCTTGTTTAGCAAAAATCTATCCGTCTCAGATTTAGAATGATTAATTGAGCTGGCATCTACTGGGAGAGAATTCCACACTTCGACCACCCTTTGCGTGAAGAAGTATTTCCTAACTCTCTCCTGAATGGCCTGGCTCTGATTTTAAGGTTCTGTCCCCGTGTCCTAGACTCCCCTAGCAGTGGAAAACATTTCTCTCTATCTACCCTATCAATTCATTTCAAAATCCTGAAAATCTAATCAATTCACCCCTTAACCTTCTATATTCCAGATAATACAAGCCTAGTTTCTGTAATCTCTCCTCATAATCTAACCCTTCGAGCCCTGGTAACATTCTGGTGAATCTGCGCTGCGCTCCATCTAAGGCTAGTATATCCTTCCGAAGGTGTGGTGCCCAGAACTGTACACAGTGCTGCAGATGTGATCTAACCAGGGCTTGTATAGTTGTATTCCCCATTATATTCTAGCCCTCTAGTTACAAAGGCTAACATTCCATTAGCCTTTTGATTTTTTTTTGTACCTGATTACTACATTTTAGTGATCTGTGTACATGGACCCCTAAATCTCTTTGGACCTCCACTGTTCCTAGCTTTTCACCATTTAACTAATACTCCGATCTCTCCTTTTTTGGTTCAAAATGGATGACCTCATACTTACCTGCATTGAAATCCATCTGCCACAGTTTCACCCACTCACTTAATCTATCAATGTCTCTTTGTAATTTTATGCTCCCATCTACACTACATATTATACCTCCAGTCATTGAGTCTGCAGCAAACTTGGATATATGACTCTCTATTGTGTTATCTAAGTCATTAATAAATATAATGAATAGTTGAGGCCCCAGCACAGGTCCTTGTGGGACACCACTAGTCACTTCCTTCCAATTCGAGTACATATCTATTATCCCTACTCTCTGTCTTCTACCGCCTAACCAATCTCCTAACTAGATCAATAATTTGCCTTCAATTCCATGAGCTTTAATTTTAGCCAATAGCCTCTTATGTGAAACCTTATTGAATGCCTTCTGGAAGTCCATATAAACTACATCCGTAGACATTCCCCTGTTTACTACTTTAGTTACTTCCTCAAAAAATGCAATTAGGTTCATTAGACATCACCTACCCTTTACAAATCCAAGTTGGCTCTCTCTAATCAGCTCAAATTTCTCTAAGTGCTCAGTCACTCTGTCCTTAATTATAGATTCCAATAACGTCCCCACAACAGATGTTAGACTAACAGGTCTATCATTTCCCGGTTTCTCTCTCTCACTTTCTTAAAATAATGGAGTGACATTTGCAATTTGCCAATCTAAAAGGGATAATTGCTGAATCATAGAAACATAGAAACATAGAAGATAGGAGCAGGAGTAGGCTATTTGGCCCCTCGAGCCTGCTCCGCCATTCGATGAGATCATGGCTGATCATCCAAACTCAGTATCCTGTCCCTGCCTTCTCCCCATATCCCTTGATACCTTCAGCCTCAAGAAATATATCTAACTCCTTCTTGAATATATTTACTGAATTGGCCTCAACTGCCTTCTGTGGTAGAGAATTCCACAGGTTCACCACTCTCTGGGTGAAGAAATTCCTCCTCATCTCAGTCCTAAATGGCTTACCCCTTATCCTTAGACTGTGACCCCTGGTTCTGGACTCCCCCGCCATCGGGAACATCCTTCCTGCATCCAGTCTGTCTAGCCCTGTTAGAATTTTATAAGTTTTAATGAGATCTCCTCTCATTCTTCTAAACTCCAGCGAGTATAAGCCCAATCGACCCAATCTCTCCTCGTACGTCATTCCTGCCATCCCAGGTATCAGTCTGGTGAATTTTCGCTGCACACCCTCCATGGCAAGAATATCCTTCCTCAGATAAGGCGACCAAAACTGCACACAATACTCAAGGTGTGGTCTCACCAAGGCCCTGTACAACTGCAGCAAGACATCCTTGTTCCTGTACTCAAACCCATTCGCTACGAAGGCCAACATACCATTTGCCTTCTTAACCGCCTGCTGCACCTGCATGCTTACCTTCAGCGACTGGTGCACAAGGACACCCAGGTCTCGTTGCACTTCCCCTTCTCCCAATCTATTACCGTTCAGATAATAATCTGCCTTTCTGTTTTTGTCACCAAAGTGGATAACCTCACATTTATCCACATTATACTGCATCTGCCATGCATCTGCCCAATCACCCAACCTGTCCAAATCATCCTGGAGTTTCTTGGCATCTTTCTCGCAGCACACACGCCCACCCAGCTTTGTGTCATCTGAGAGAATCGAGAGAATTTTGGAAGATTATGGATGAAGCATCTGCAATTTCATCACCTACTTCGGTTAAAACACTGCAGTAAAGAGACAAGAAAGGACGATATTAATGACATGGACTTGGGTGTACCGGGCATCATTTAAAAGTTTGCAGATGACCTGAATCTTGAAAATGTAGTAAAGAGTGAGGAGTGTAAAAGTCAGATATCCAGGTGGTGAAGAATAGAATACTTGAGCCTAGTCTTTAGTTGCTTACAAGTCCTTATTTAGAGAGGCACAAATTACATACTTTGCACCCCAAGATAAGCATGTGACGCTTCCCCAGCCTACTCCCCAATTAATACCCACCAGCTGAATACAATTAACACCCAATTGCTATGCACCACTTGAGCTATTAGAGACGTGGCTGAAAGAGGGGTAGGTATGGCAGCTCAACATTCCTGGTTACAGGATTTTCAGACGGGACAGAGAGGGAGGGAAAAAGGGAGGGGGGGTCGCGGTATTGATTAAAGAAACTATTACAGCTGTGAGGAGGGATGATATGTTGGAGGGATCATCAAACGAGGCTATATGGGTCGAATTGATAAACAAAAAAAGGGGCGATCACACTGCTGGGAGTGTACTACAGACCCCCAAACAGTGAGAGGGAGATAGAAGAGCAAATATGTAGACAAATTTCTGAGAAGTGCAAAAACTATAGGGCAGTAATAGTAGGGGATTTCAACTACCCCAATATTAACTGGGATAAAATTAGTGTGAAGGGTATAGAGGTTGCAGAATTCCTAAAATGCATCCAGGAGAACTTTTTTAGCCAGTATGTAGCAAGCCCAACAAGGGAAGGGGCGGTTCTGGGCTTAGTTTTAGGGAATTAAACTGAGCAGGTAGAAGGCGTATCAGTGGGGGAGCATTTTGGTGCTAGTGACCATAATTCAGTTAGATTTAAGGTAGTTATGGAAAAGGACAAGGGTAGACCAGGAATAAAAATTCTAAATTGGGGAAAAGCAAATTTTGCTAAGCTCAGAGGGGATTTAGCCATAGTGGACTGGAAACAGCTACTTGAAGGTAAATCAGTGTCAGAGCAGCGGGAGGCATTCAAGGAGGAGATGCGGAGGGTTCAGACCAAATATGTGCCCTTAAAGAAAAAAGGTGGGACTAACAAATCTAGAGCCCCCTGGATGTCTAGGGACATACAGGGTAGGATAATGAAAAAAAGGGAGGCGTATGACAGATACCGAGGGCTAAATACCCCAGAATCTTTAGAGGAGTACAGAAAGTGCAGGGGTGCAATTAAAAAGGATATTAGGAAAGCAAAGAGAGAGCATGAAAAATTCTTGGCAAGTAAAATCAAGGAAAACCCAAAGATGTTTTATAAATATATTAAGAGTAAGAGGATAACTAAAGAAAGGGTAGGGCCTATTAGAGATCATGAGGGTAATCTGTGTGTGGAGGCAGGAGACGTCGGGAGGGTTCTTAATGAATACTTTGTGTCTCTTTTCACAAAGGAGAGGGGTGAAGCAGACATTGCTATCAGGGAGGAGGAGTGTGAAATATTAGATGAAATAAACATAGTGAGAGTGGAAGTATTAAGGGGTTTAGCAGCTTTGAAAGTGGATAAATCCCCAGGCCCGGATGAAATGTATCCCAGGCTGTTAAGCGAAGCAAAAGAGGAAATAGCAGAGGCCCTGACCATCATTTTCCAATCCTCTCTGGCTTCAGGTGTGGTGCCGGAGGACTGGAGGACTGCTAATGTGGTACCCTTGTTTAAAAAGGGAGAAAAGGATAGACCGATTAATTACAGGCCAGTCAGCCTAACCTCGGTGGTGGGAAAATTATTGGAAAGAATTCTGAAGGACAGGATAAATCTTCATTTAGAAAGACACAGGATTAATCAAGGATAGTCAGCACGGATTTGTTAAGGGAAGGTCGTGTCTGACAAACTTGATTGAATTTTTTGAGGAGGTAACAAGGAGGGTAGATGAGGGTAATGCATTTGATGTAGTGTATATGGACTTTAGCAAGGCTTTTGATAAGTTTCCACATGGCAGACTGGTCACAAAGTTAAAAGCCCATGGGATCCAGGGCAAAGTGTCAAGTTGGATTCAAAACTGGCTCAGAGACAGGAAGCAGAGGGTAATGGTTGATGGGTGTTTTTGTGACTGGAAGGCTGTTTCCAGTGGGGTTCTGCAGGGCTCAGTACTAGGTCCCTTGCTTTTTGTGGTATATATCAATGATCTTGACTTGAATATAGGGGGTATGATTAAGAAGTTTGCAGATGATACTAAAATCGGCTGTGTGGTTGATACTGAAGAAGGAAGCTTTAGATTGCAGGAAGATATCAATAAATTGGTCAGGTGGGCAGAACAGTGGCAAATGGAATTCAATCCGGAGAAGTGTGAGGTAATGCATTTGGGGAGGGCTAACAAGGAAAGGGAATACACATTAAATGGTAGGACACTGAATAGTGTAGAGGAACAAAGGGACCTTGGAGTGCATGTCCACAGATCCCTGAAGGTAGTAGGCCAGGTAGACAAGGTGGTTAAGAAGGCATACGGAATGCTTGCCTTTATTAGCCGTGGCAGAGAATACAAGAGCAGGGGGGTTATGCTTCAACTGTATAAAACACTAGTTAGGCCTCAGCTCGAGTACTGCGTGCAGTTCTGGTCACCACATTACAGGAAAGATGTGATTGCACTAGAGAGGGTACAGAGGAGATTTACAGGGATGTTGCCAGGAGTAGAGAGTCTTAGCTATGAGGAAAGACTGGATAGGCTGGGTCTGTTTTCCTTGGAACAGAGGAGGCTGAGGGGAGACCTTATTGAGGTGTATAAAATTATGAGGGGCCTAGATAAAGTGGATAGAAAAGCCCTATTTCCCTTAGCAGAGGGGTCAAAAACCAGGGGGCACAGATTTAAAGTAATTGGGGGAAGGTTTTAGAGGGGATTTGAGGGGAAATTTCTTCACCCAGAGGGTTGTGGGGGTCTGGAACTCACTGCCTGAAAGGGTGGTAGAGGCAGGAACCCTAACCACATTTAAAAAGTACACGATGGGCCGAAATGGCCTCCTTCCGTGCTGTAACTTTCTATGATTCTATGACTACAATAATCAGATTCCCTTCTCTCCCTTTAAATAAAAAATTAAACATATACATATATATATATATATACACACACACATATACATACACATACATATATACACCAAAATTACAAATTAAAGACTTCATACTTTGTTCAAAGCATTACATTGAGAGATGACCCTTCTCCAGGACCCCTAATAATTTCTTTGTATATGCACTTCTTTTAGTAATACAATCCGACAGTTGATGGCATGAATCCACTCATGTAATTTTAGAGATTTCCTTTCTCTCCAGCATTTGTTTCAAGCCAGCAAGATCAATCCGTAATCTTTTCTCACTCATATTTTCATAGAGTGTAAATTTTCCCACAACGATTTATTGTCTGCATAACATTCAATTGGAATACTATCTTCAGTACTCCCATTGGATTGGATGTCACATACAATCCCATATCCATGGGACAGTGTAGAGGAAGCTTTACTCTGTATCTAACCCATGCTGTACCTGCCCTGGGAGTGTTTGATGGGTCAGTCTACAGGGAGCTTTACTCTGTATCTAACCCGTGCTGTACCTGCCCTGGGAGTGTTTGATGGGACAGTGTAGAGGGAGCTTTACTCTGTATCTAACCCGTGCTGTACCTGCCCTGGGAGTGTTTGATGGGACAGTGTAGAGGGAGCTTTACTCTGTATCTAACCCCGTGCTGTACCTGCCCTGGGAGTGTTTGATGGGACAGTGTAGAGGGAGCTTTACTCTGTATCTAACCCCGTGCTGTACCTGCCCTGGGAGTGTTTGATGGGACAGTGTAGAGGGAGCTTTACTCTGTATCTAACCCGTGATGTACCTGCCCTGGGAGTGTTTGATGGGACAGTGTAGAGGGAGCTTTACTCTGTATCTAACCCCGTGCTGTACCTGCCCTGGGAGTGTTTGATGGAACAGTGTAGAGGGAGCTTTACTCTGTATCTAACCCGTGCTGTACCTGCCCTGGGAGTGTTTGATGGAACAGTGTAGAGGGAGCTTTACTCTGTATCTAACCCGTGCTGTACCTGCCCTGGGAGTGTTTGATGAGACAGTGTAGAGGGAGCTTTACTCTGTATCTAACCCGTGCTGTACCTGCCCTGGGAGTGTTTGATGGAACAGTGTAGAGGGAGCTTTACTCTGTATCTAACCCGTGCTGTACCTGCCCTGGGAGTGTTTGATGGGACAGTATAGAGGAAGCTTTACTCTGTATCTAACCCGTGCTGTACCTGCCCTGGGAGTGATTCATGGGACATTGTAAAGGGACCTCTGTTCTATCCTTTTTAGGTCCAAAATGGATGACCTCATACTTGACTACATTGAAATCCATTTGCCACAGTTTTTCCCATTCACTTACTCTATTATTATCTCTTTGTAATTTTATGCTTCCATCTAAACTGCTTACAATGCCCCCTATCTTTATGTCATCGGCAAACTTGGATATGTGGCTTTCTATCTCATCATCTAAATCGTTAATAAGTGCAGTGAATAGTTGAGGCCCCAACACCGATCCCTGCGGGACACCACTAGTCACATCCTGCCAATTTGAGTACCTGCCCATTATCCCTACTCTCTGTCCCCTGTCGCTCAGCCAGTTTCCTAACCAGATCAATAATTTGCCTTCAATTCCATGAGCTTCAACTTTCGTTAACAGTCTCTTATGAGGGATTTTATCAAAAGCCTTCTGGAAGTTCATATAAATTACGTCCATAGACATTCCCCTCTCCACTACTTTAGACAACTCTTCAAAAAATTCAATCAGGTTCATCAGGCATGACCTACTTTTCACAAATGACGGCACAGTGCACAGTGTTCAGTGCCAGTCACAACTCCTCAGATAATGAAGCAGTCCATGCCCGCATGCAGCAAGACCTGGACGACATTCGGGATGGGCTGATAAATGGCAGGTAACATTTGCGCCACACAAGTGCCAGGCAATGACTGTCTCCAACAAGCAAGAGTCTAACCACCGCCCCTTGAGATTCAACGGCATTACCATCGTCAAATCCCCCACCATCAACATTTTGGGGGTAACCATTGACCAGAAACGTAACTGGACCAGCCACATAAATACCGTGGCAACAAGAGCAGGTCAGAGGCTGGGTATTCTGCTGCGAGTGTCTCACCTCCTGACTCCCCAAAGCCTTTCCACCATCTACAAGGCACAAGTAAGGAGTGTGATGGAATACTCTCCACTTGCCTGGATGAGTGCAGCTCCAACAACACTTGAATTGAGAGAACTTTGGAAGATTATAGTTCGGGCATCTGCAATGTTCTCACCTACTTCCACTGTGTGAAAAAGTGCTTCCTGATTTTCCTCCTGAATGGGCTTGCTCTAATCTTAAGGTTCTGCCCCTTGTTTTGGGCTTTGCCCACCAGAGGTCATACTTTCTCTGTATTTACCTTATTGTATCCTTTTAACATTTTAAACACCTTGATTAGATCACCCCCTCAATCATCTAAACTAAAGGGAATACAAGCCAAGTTAATGCAACCTGTCCTCATAATTTAACCCATTTAGCCCCGGTATCAGTCTGGTGAATCTGCGCTGCTCCCCCTCCAAGGCCAAGATATCCTTCCTGAGGGGCGGAGCCCAGAACTAAACGCAGGGTCCAGCTAGGATCTGACCAAGACTTTACACAACTGAAGCATAACTTCCTCCCCTTTGTATTCCAGCCCCCTCGAGATAACCTGTTTACTAGCTTTAAATGATTTGTGTATTTAGACTCTCAAATCCCTGCTTCTCCACAGTTCCTAGTTTCTCATCATTTAGAAAATATTCCGATTTATCTTTCTTGGGTCCAAAGTGGATGTCCTCACACTTGCCCACATTAAACTCTACCTGCCACAGTTTTGCCCACTCACTTAATATGTGTGTCACTCGCAACTTCCAGCTGTCATCTGCACTATTTACTGTCCCTCCTAACTGTCATCAACAACCTTGGATATATGACTCTCGATTCCTTTATTCAAGTCATGAATAAATACGGTGAAAAGCTGAGGCCCCAGTACAGATCCCTGGGGATCACCACTAGTCACATCCCGCCAATCAGAGCACGTACCCTTTACCCCCCCCACCCCACCCCACTCTGTCTCCCACCCCCTAACCCCCCATCCCCCGCTCTGTACCCCCACCCCCCACCGCTCTGTCCCCCACCCCCTGCCCCCCCACCCCCCGCTCTGTCCCCCACCCCCCACCCCCCATCCCCCGCTCTGTCCCCAACCCCCTGCCCCCCCCCACCCCCCGCTCTGTCTCCCACCCCCCACCCCCCCATCCCCCACTCTGTCTCCCACCCCCAACCTCCCACCGCTCTGTCCCCACCCCCTGCCCCCCCCCACCCCCCGCTATGTCCCCCACCCCCCAACCCCCCATCCCCCGCTCTGTCCCCCACCCCCTGCTCTGTCTCCCACCCCCCCACCCCCCACCGCTCTGTCCCCCACCCCCTGCCCCCCCACCACCCGCTCTGTCCCCCACCCCCCACCCCCCCATCCCCCGCTCTGTCTCCCACCCCCCCATCCCCCGCTCTGTCTCCCATCCCCGCTCTGTCTCCCACCCCCCACCCCCCCATCCCCCACTCTGTCTCCCACCCCCCCGCTCTGTCTCCCCTCCACCCCCCCCACCCCCCCATCCCCCGCTCTGTCTCCCACCCCCCACCCCCCATCCCCCACTCTGTCTCCCACCCCCCAACCCCCCACCACTCTGTCCCCCACCCCCTGCCCCCCCCACCCCCGCTATGTCCCCCACCCCCCAACCCCCCATCCCCCGCTCTGTCCCCCACCCCCTGCTCTGTCTCCCACCCCCCCCACCCCCCACCGCTCTGTCCCCCACCCCCTGCCCCCCCCACCCCCCGCTCTGTCCCCCACCCCCCATCCCCCGCTCTGTCTCCCACCCCCCCATCCCCCGCTCTGTCTCCCATCCCCGCTCTGTCTCCCACCCCCCCATCCCCCACTCTGTCTCCCACCCCCCCGCTCTGTCTCCCCTCCACCCCCCCACCCCCCCATCCCCCGCTCTGTCTCCCACCCCCCAGCCCCCCATCCCCCACTCTGTCTCCCACCCCCCGCTCTGTCTCCCCCCCCACCCCCCCACCCCCCATCCCCCGCTCTGTCTCCCACCCCCCCACCCCCCCCGCTCTGTCTCCCCCCCCGCTCTGTCTCCCCCCCCACCCCCTCCCACCCCCCCCCACCCCCCGCTCTGTCTCCCCCCCACCCATCCCCCGCTCTGTCTCCCATCCCCCACTCTGTCTCCCACCCCCCGCTCTGTCTCCCCCCCACCCCCACCCCCCCCGCTCCGACTCCCCCCCGCCTCCCCCCGCCTCCCCCGCGCCCCCCGCTCTGTCTCCCAACCAATTCCCAACACAAATCAAAGAGCTGCCTCCAATTCCGGGAGCTCTCATTTTTGCCAATAATCTTTTGTGTGGAACCTTATCTAATTTCTTCTGGAAGTCCAGTGAGGAAACTTCCATGGACACGCCTTTGTCTATCTTGTTAGTGACCTCAAAAAATTCAACTAGATTAGTCAGACATGACTAACAAACCTGGGCTATGTATAACAAATCCACGCTGGCTCTCAGATCAACTCATGTTTGTCCAAGTGCTCAGTCATTCTGTCCCTAATGACAGCTTCTAGTAATTCCCCACAACTGACATTAAACTGACAGGCCTGTAGTTACCTGGTATCTCTCACATTCATCTTAATTAATGGAGTGACGTTAGCAAATTCCCAATCTAATGGCACAATTCCCGAATTAAGAATGTTTTGAAAAATTATAACGAACGCTCCTGCAATTTCCTCACTGAGAGGTATTGAGTACAAAAGTAGAGAAGTTATGCTGAACCTTTATAAAGCGCTGGTTAGGCCACAACTGGAGTATTGCGTCCTGTTCTGGTCACCACACTTTAGGAAGGATGTGAAGGCCCTTGAGAGGGTGCAGAGGAGATTTACCAGAATGGTTCCGGGGATGGGGGATCTTCGCTACATGGACAGGTTGGAGAAGCTGGATTGGTTTTCATTAGAGCAAAGGAGGTTGAGGGGTGATTTGATACAGGTGTACAAGATTATGACAGGTTTGGATAGGCTAGATGGGGAAAGGCTGTTCCCACTAGTTGATGGTACAAGGACTAGGGAACACAGATTTAAGGTTTTGGGCAAGAGATACAGGGGGGATGTGAGGAAAAACTTTTTTACGCAACGAGTGGTGAGGACCTGGAATTTGCTGCCGACGGAAGTGGTGGAAGCGGAGACACTCAATGTTTTCAAGGGGAGACTGGATAGGCACTTGAGGGAAATAAACTTGCAGGGCTACGGGGATAGAGTGGGGGAATGGGACTGACTGGATTGCTCTACAGAGAGCTGGCATGGACTCAATGGGCCAAATGGCCTCCTTCTGTGCCATTATGACTCTATGACCTCTTATAATACCCTGGGGTGTAAAGCATCAAGTCCCATTATTTTCTCCATCACCATTATTTTTTTTTACTAATATTGAATATAAGTTCCTCCTGTGATTTCTTATTAGTTTCCCTTCTATCACTCATATTTTATCCTCCTCTACTGTGAAAACAGACACAAAATACATAGGTAGAAATAGGGATGAGGTTCTGCAGGCAGATTTTAGGGAGCCAGGAAAGAGATTAAAAAGCAGGACCTCAAAGGTAGTAATCGCTGGATTACTCCCGGTGCCACGAGCTAGTGAGTATAGAAATAGGAGGATAGAGCAGATGAATGCGTGGCTGGAGAGATGGTGCAGGAGGGAGGGCTTTAGATTCCTGGGACATTGGGACCAGTTCTGGGGGAGGTGAGACCTGCACAGGCCGGACGGGTTGCACCTCAACAGAGCCGGGACCAATATCCTCACATTTGGATTGCTCGTGCTGTTAGGGAGGGTTTTAACTAATTTGGCAGGGGGTGGGCACCAGGATGTAAAATGAGAAAGGGGAAATAAAGTGCTCAAAGGATTAGGAGAGGCAGAGAGCACTAAAGTAAGAAATGGTGCGGTATTAGGTGGGGTCAGACTGAGAGAGAATACAGGATGGTCTAAGATGGGTTTACAGTGTCTGTATGTGAACGCACGAAGCGTGGTAAACAAGGTAAGTGAGCTGCAGGCACAAATAGCCACATGGGAATATGATGTTCAGCAATAACTGAGACCTGGCTCAAAAAAGGGTAGGATTGGGTATTAAATATTCCTGGATATAAGGTGTTCAGGAAAGATAGGGAAGGAAAGTGGGGGTGGGGTGGCAGTATAGATTAAGGAGAATATTACAGTGCTGGAGAGAGAGGGTGTCCTGGAGGGGTCAAGGACAGAATCTGTTTGGTTAGAGTTGACAAACAATAGAGGTGCCTTTACACTACTAGGTGTATTCTATAGGCCACCAACTAGTGGGAAGGATATGGAGGAGCAAATTTGCAGAGAAATTACAGAGAGGTGCAAGAACTATAGAGTAGTGATAATGGGGGACTTCAACTATCCTAATATAGACTGGGATCATAATGGTGTTAAGGGCAGAGAGGGGGAAGAATTTCTGAAGTGTGTTCAGGAGAACTTTCTTGATCATTGTGTTTCCGAGCCGATGAGGGAGGAGACATTGCTGGATCTGGTTCTGGGGAATGAGGTAGGTCAAGTGGAGCAAGTGTCAGTAGGTGAACATTCAGGGAACAGTGATCATCGTATCATTAGGTTTAGATTAGCTTTGGAAAAAGACAGGCAGCAATCTAGAGTAAGAATGTTTAACTGGGGGAAGGCCCATTTCAGTGGGATTAGAACGGATCTGGCCCGGGTAAACTGGAATCAAAGATTGTCAGGCAAAACTGTAATGGAACAATGGGCTGCCTTTAAAGAGGAAATAGTTTGGGTATAGTTGAGGTACATTCCACGAGGTGGAAAGGCAGGGCAACTAAAGTCCGAGTTCCCTGGATGACAAAACAGATAGCCAATATGATGAAGCAGAAAAAGAACGTGTATGACAGATGTCAGGTTGCAAATACATCTGAGAATCAGGCTTTATACAGAAATGTCAGAGGAGAAGTGAAAAAGAAAATAAGAGGGGCAAAGAGAGGGTATGAGGATAGAATGGCAGCCAACATAAAAGGTAATCTAAAAGTCTTCTATAAGTATATAAATAGTAAGAGGAGGGGTGGGGCTGATTTGGGACCAAAAAGGAGACCTATGCATGGAGGCAGAGGGTATGGCTGAGGTACTAAATGAGAACTTTGCATCTGTCTTCACCAAGGAAGAGGATGCTGCCTTAGACATAGTGAAGGAGGAGGTAGAGGAGACACTTGATAGGATAAAAATTGATAAAGAGGAGGTATTAGAAAGGCTGGCTGTACTTAAAGTAGATAAATCACCAGGAGCGGATGGGATGCATCCTGGGATGCTGAGGGAATTGAGGGAGGAAATCGCGGAGGTACTGGCCATAATATTCCAATCCTCCATAGATATGGGGATGGTGCCAGAGGATTGGAGAATTGCAAATGTTACACCATTGTTCAAAAAAGGGTGTAAAGATAAATCCAGCAACTACAGGCCAGTCAGTTTAACCTCGGTAGTGGGGAAGCTTTTAGAAACAGTAATCAGGGACAAAATTAACAGTCACTTGAACTAGTGTGGATTAATTAAGGAAAGCCAGCACGGATTTGTTAAAGGCAAATCGTATTTAACCAACTTAATCGAGTTTTGTGATGAGGTAACAGAGAGGGTTGATGAGGGCAATGTGGTTGACGTAGTGTACATGGATTTCCAAAAGGTGTTCGACAATGTGCCACATAATAGGCTTGCCAACAAAGTTGAAGCCCATGGAATAAAAGGAACAGTGGCAGCATGGATACAAAATTGGCTAAGTGACAGGAAACAGAGAGTAGTGGTGAACAGTTGTTTTTCGGACTGGAGGAAGATATACAGTGGTGTTCCCCAGGGGTCGGTACTAGGATCACTGCTTTACTTGATATATATTAATGTCTTAGACTTGGGTGTACAGGGCACAATTTCAAAATTTGCAGATGACACAAAACTTGGAAGTATAGTGAACAGTGAGGAGGAGAGTGATAGACTTCAGGAAGACATAGACAGGCTGGTGAAATGGGCGGACACGTGGCAGATGAAATTTAACGCAGAAAAGTGTGAAGTGATAGATTTTGTTGAAAGAATGAGGAGAGGACAAATAAACTAAAGGGTACAATCCTAAAACAGAGACCTGGGTGGCAGGGCAGGTTGAGAAAGCAGTTAAAAAGGCTTACGGGATCCTGGGCTTCATGAATAGAGGTATAGAGTACAAAAGCGTGGAAATTATGATGAACCTGTATAAAACACTGGTTCGGCCCCAACTGGAGTATTGTGTCCAATTCTGGGCACCGCACTTTAGAAAGGATGTGAAAGCCTTAGAGAAGGTGCAGAAAAGATTTACGAGAATGGTTCCAGGGATGAGGGACTTCAGTTACGTGGATAGACTGGAGAAGCTGGGGTTATTCTCCTTGGAGCAGAGAAGATTGAGAGGAGATTTGATAGAGGTGTTCAAAATTATGAGGGGTCTAGACAGAGTAAATAGAGAGAAACTGTTCCCATTGGCGGAAGGGTCGAGAACCAGAGGACACAGATTTAAGGTGATTGTCAAAAGAACCAAAGGCGACTTGAGGAAAAACTTTTTTACGCAGCGAGTGGTTAGGATCTGGAATGCACTGCCTGAAATGGTGGTGGAGGCAGATTCAATCACGGCTTTCAAACGGGAATTGGATAAGTATTTGAAGGATAGAAAATTGTCGGGCTACGGGGAAAGGGCGGGGGAGTGGGACTAGCTGAGGTGCTCTTGCAGAGAGCCGGCACGGGCTCGACGGGCCAAATGGCCTCCTTCTGTGCCGTAACCATTCTATGATTCTAAAGTATTTGTTTAATAAATCTGCGATTACCTTGTTGTCTATTCCTGTATCGCCTGTGTCTGTCTTTAATGGGCCCATATCTCCCTTAGCCACTCTCTTACTCTTAATATATTTATAAAATTTTTACTAATAGCCTTTATATTACTTGGCAGTTCTTTTTATTCCCTTTTTACAGCTCTTAATATTTTCTTTTTGTGCCTTTCTTGTTTTCTATATCTCTCCCAGCGCTCTGCATTACCACCGTGCTTGGCACGTGTACAAGTCACTTCCTCTCGCTTCATACTGCGTCTTACCTCACACCTTGCCAGTGGTTGCTTGATTGTACAACTGGAATTTTGGCACTTTAGGGGTTTGTATTTGTCTTGTATTGTACCAAATACTTCTTTGAAAACCTCTCACTGTTTCTCTGTAGGTTAACAGCTCAGCCCAGTTTAATGTCCTCAACTTACGTCCCATTTCTTCGAAGTGACCTTACTGAAGATTAAAACGGTTAGTGTATGATCTTTGCAAACTACAGTGCGCTTTACTCTGTATCTAACCCGTGCTGTACCTGCCCTGGGAGTGTTTGATGGGACAGTGTAGAGGGAACTTTACTCTGTATCTAACCCGTGCTGTACCTGCCCTGGGAGTGTTTGATGGGACAGTGTAGAGGGAGCTTTACTCTGTATCTAACCCGTGCTGTACCTGCCCTGCGAGTGTTTGATGGGACAGTGTAGAGGGAGCTTTACTCTGTATCTAACCAGTGCTGTACCTGTCTTGGGAGTGTTTGATGGGACAGTGTAGAGGGAGCTTTACTCTGTATCTAACCCGTGCTGTACCTGCCCTGGGAGTGTTTGATGGGACAGTGTAGAGGGAGCTTTACTCTGTATCTAACCTGTGCTGTACCTGCCCTGGGAGTGTTTGATGGACAGTGTAGAGGGAGCTTTACTCTGTATCTAACCCGTGCTGTACCTGCCCTGGGAGTGTTTGATGGTCAGTGTAGAGGGAGCTTTACTCTGTATCTAA